>VWZT01013495.1:310966-466092 GCA_013397055.1 Pachycephala philippinensis
AAAAAAGCAGCTCAGATACAGTAATTGCTATGATTAAAACAACTACCTGGATTTTTACTCTTCTGTTGTGCTGAATTACTTATGTAAGGATTGTCATATTTGCCTCACAATCTTGCTAGATTTTCAGGTTTAGTATCATCTACGTTTTTGTCTCAAGACAGAAGAAACTTGACTCTAATGCTAAATGTGAAAGAAATCCTCCAAAAAACAAACGGGTTATGGCCACTTTGCCATCTTGAACCTGTGATTAAGGCAGCTGTCAGAACGAGATGCACTTGCTTCCATGGAAATAATCTTTTTACGGCTGTTGATTCTGAAGCTGAATGAGGATACCAAGAGAAAGTGTGGTGTCCACTGAGGTCATTTTTCAAATGACATTCTTGCTTGAGAAAAAGAGCAGTTGAAGGGAAATAGATGACCAATTATAGGGAAAGCTAAGGGTAGGGAAAGTCAAAGAATCTCGAGATAGGAACAGGGACTTAAATACAGGTTAGTAAGAGAAAGAGGAGTAATAGTATTGCTAAAATTGAATGTCATTCCCTAAGATATAGGAGTTTTAAATTTTTGTAAGTGGGAATAATTTTATCCATCTCTTCTGTGTTTCTGTGACAGAATGAACAGTGGGATCCCTGATTCTTATTGCTGTTAATTGCTATAACTCCATGGAGAGAAGCATAATTTTGACTATATCTGTTGGGCCATGAGACAGAGAAAATCCCCTTTTCCCCACTCCATAGAATCAGTCAGCTCCTCCCTGAAGCAATCTCCTTCCTCAGCAGTACAGTTCCTCTGCTCATGCTTTTTATCTTGCATTTGCTAACTTTGCTTGAGATGGGTGCAAAGGAGATTATGATGGGTAACTAACAGGCAAAACATCAGAAGCAAGCTTTGCAAAATACACATTTTCAAAATCAGTGTGGCGGCTTTACTTTTAAATACCTCTTAAATATTTTATATAGATACCTGCAATGAGCATTTTTTCATTACAGTTTTATAATTATAGTATGATATTAAAAACTGTCTTCCTTTCTCAGGCAAAATTCTGAGTTGCAGATGATCTGCTAGAATGAGATGTGCTTCATTTGGCTTTTATCACAGAATAATATAGGCAACAAAATACAAAAAGCCTATAATGAAACGTTACACAAAAAAGACACAGACCTTAAGGTGACAAAAGCAGGAAATATATAATAAGCCATGTGTCATGCTGCTGCAGCTGTTTCACCTCTTACCAAATTTCACAGTCTATAAAATCTTGGAAAGCACCAGATGTTTAGGGGAAGTTGTCCCAGTCTCCCTAGCTTTGAAAGTAGAGGCAAGATTTATTAGTGCTAGATATATGTGATTTCAGTCCTAACTTCTATATTTATAAACTAGGTGAAACATGCAACACATCCTGTTGTCAAACAGCCCATTTACTTTCCTCTGCTCCTCACGTGCAGATCCTGGCTGTTGCTGGACCATCACCGTAACTACAGAACGATACCAGAACATGCAGTCCAAACTACAGGATTTACTTAGTTACCGACAAACATATCTGAGAGTTTTCTCCTAGTACCAACTTCTGTCAAAACAACCTTGAAATGCACAGATTATGAACTAAGCAAAACTATTTTGCAATGCACAGATTATGAGCTAAGCAAAACTATCTTGTGTATGAATATGCACTCACATTTGGGATTCCTGCCTAGGCAGAGGCTGTTAATGCACAAAATTATAATTTTTTTTATTTTTTATTTTTTTTTTCCTAGTGCATGGTTCCTAGTATTGGAACAGGGATAAAAACTGCTCATGCATAATTTCCAATCTTTCATAGCTCAGCGGTGCTGTAAAATGCTGCTGTTCGTTTTAATTCAGTGAGTACAAGTTTTGTTGTGTTTACCACTAAGGGAATTGCATGTGTTATTATAAAGTCTCTGACAGCTGTCAGAGACAGAGACAACTTGCCTCATTTCAATCTTTCATAAAGGAAGGACCCTCATCTCCAGCAAAGCTGTCAGAGGCCTGAAAAACGTGATAAAACAGAATACCTTTTCCAAACACATGACAATCTCTGTATCTCCTCTCTCTTCTTCCCTATAAAGTTACAGAGGGGAAGTTGTATAGTTAGAAGAAAGAGGAAATATGATTTGATGTATTTCTGCTGTATACTGACTTGTCATCACTGACCTGCAGGGATAATTGCATAGTAGCCTGCCTGACATGGCATTTAATAAATTAGCACTATGTTTTAACATAATGTACAAGCTTTCATGCAGTTTTTATTTTCTGAGAGCAAGAACAATCAAAACCAGAGAGACATTGATGAAGACAAGGGCTTTGCAGCAAAGATTCTGAAAGTCTGAATCTGTAAGCATTTCCACACTTTCCAACACGTCTCACCATGCCCAGCACTCTCACTGAATTTAAAGCACCAGAAAAGGAAATAATCTCTTAACACCTCAAACCTTAACTTCCAGCTTTTGATTTAAACAGGTGCTTGCCTTAATAAAAACTCTGTTGTTTATTTTAGTTTAAATGTTTGAGGTTTTTTTTCCTAAAAGTCTACTTCTTTTTTTTTTTTTATCAGAATTACTGACATTTCAGCACTTGCTTATTCTTCAGTGACAGAGAAAGTAGCTTATGCAATGTCTTTAACAGGTTAGCATTGTTTTCCCATCAGCTCCTACTTAGCTTTCTGATGATGACCAGATTGTCCTTTTCACTCCAGTAATCCCATGGGTATCCCTCCATACAGCACTGTTCCTGATGTCAACTACTTTTAACCAGTACAAGAGACTTGGAAGGCAAGTGTATCTGCATCATTTGTTTAATATTGTTGTTTTCATGCTATTTTTATAGCACACTCAATGTTCGTTTTCACTTTTCATACTCTGATTCATTTTTCATCCTGTTTTCTTCTCCCTATCCATCTTGCACTGCTGAGTAAAGCAAAAACCCATGAATGAGTCAGTCAAATTTTCAAAGTCACATTGGTCAGTGGGGTTTGAAATTAAGCAGAATGAGATTGCTTATGTTTTACCTTTCCAAAAACAGAAAATAAATTTCGTTTCTTCAGCTGCAATAAAGAAAGTTTTATCCCATTTTTTCCAGCTGCATTTATTTTTCTGAAATCCAGTCTAGACTATGACGCTCATTACTGTCTAGGGTAACTAGCTGTTTCCAGTCCTTCTATATTATCATCGACCTTGTCTAATTGTCATTCTATCCTATCACCAAAAGCAACATAAAACCAATATTTCTTGTTATATGTTACTCTTTTGGGAGGTTTTTGTTTTTTTTTTTTTTTTGATTGCGGGTTTTGGGCTTTTTTTTGATTGGTTGCTTTTTTGGTTTTTTTTGTTTTGCTACAGGACAGCTGAATGACTCTTTAAGGGAGATTTCTTTCTTGTTTTATTCTTGGTTCATTTGAGTGAAGAATTATGTGAATAAAACCATAGGAGCAGTTTTTCTTAAATACATATTCTATGCTCCATTCTAACACTGAGTTGCACGTTTGGTACTTTCTATTCAGTACACTGGAAGGAAGACCTTAGCATATTTTAAGCAAGAATGAGGAATTAATAATTTCTCATGTATGTAACTTTTGAAGCTTTTTTCCTATATACTACCAGAATTAAGAACAGCAGCTGTTGTGATTTATGTTGACTGGATGTTATACAACGTTATTATCTTCTCAGCTTGCAAGAGCCTGGTTTTCAGTTGTAATACATACTATTTCTGCCATGTTAAGCTTATTATCAAATCCTCAACCAAATCTTTCTCAACATTTCACATAGCATGTAATAATTCAGCTCAGGAGCTGTAACACCAGACCATTCCTTTGGAAATACGAAATGTGAAATGTGACTGGCTTAGGGCAGGGCGAGCAGTCATTTCTTACTGCAAGCCATGAAGTTCAATTAGAAAGTGAGCTGCATCTGCAGCTGCTTCATTCTGAATATTGACCAACAGTGTCTTCTAACCTCACAGAACTCTCCGGAGATTTGCTATTACCGGAGTTTCCTTCCACTAATATTTAAACTCTTCTTACCTATGAACAGATTCCACTCAGTATCCAAATCAGCCTGATTTGCTAGGCAGCCCTTCATTACATTGAGGCAATAGTTGTTGCAAGGTTTCACAGTGGGAAGTCCTCTGCAGTAAGGGCAGTACAACATCTTCATTAACGCCCGGATGCACCCTGGGGTGGGACTGACCTGCAGAGTTTAAGGCAGGGAAAGAAAAAGAAAAAGGAGGAAATCAATCTCCTGTTCTGTGAATTTCGGGATGGCTGAGATTATGCCTCTCAAGCAATACGTGCAGAAGGGGCAATTTGTGAAAAGAGCTCAACCCTTAATAACACCCTCCTATAAGACCAATCGATTCCTGCCAATTACCTTCATTTAGCACAGCAGCGACTTTCAGGAATGCAAAAATCAACACTCCCTTACTGATAGCAGTGCTTGCCTCCCCAGCCCTCCCACACAAAATCTACTGGGAAGCAAAGGAAAAACATCCAGGGAATCAGCTGGGTAGTAACTGACTGATCCTAACATGGAGGATCCTGAGGAGACTCCTCACTCTTCCTATGTAAGCTAAAACTGTCAGTCACACCAGCACTGGATTAAAATCTTCTCTTTATTAAAGCACAGTGAATCCAGGATAATCTTGACTGATTCTATAAATTTATTCAGAACTGCATCACGACAAAGGAATATCATTCTGTTTTCAGACAAAAATACCCTTCTGTCTTATCAGACAAATTCATAAAGAGATCAAACAGGGTTTGTTTGGGGTTTTTAATTTTTTTTGTATGCTTTCAACATCTCAAGTGACAAAAAGCATTATAGACAACAGTCTAATGCATTTCAATTTACATATCAGTATGGCACATGTCTACACATGGTGAACTTCTCTTCCGTATTTAATTGTCTAATCTCAGACTTTAAAGTCATATGTACTAATAAAATATACATTTTCATGCCAGAGTTTCTATCTTGGATTAAAAGTGCACACTAGGTACTACTCACATTAGCATCCTGTCTCAGTGCAGTGGAGCATAAGTTTGTCATGCTGGAGTGACAATCTAGAGCAATGACAAAGGGCTGCAGGTTCCTCAGTGATTTCAAAATTCTTGGACAGGAGATTGCAAAGCAATGGCACTCCTTTCACTCAGCCTGTTGGTTTATGAATAAATGCAACACTACTGATATGAATTTGAAGGGATTAAACTTTTTTCCCATAATCATGGTAACTTGTGCTGAAAGCATGGATCTAACTGCACTGTAGTGGTACAGGCTGAATTGATTGATGTCATTAGTATTATCAGGATTGCACTAAAATCGTATTTCTTTTATTTTTCTCTGGAATTTGTTTCTTCCTTTTTGATGTTAAATTGTTGATTTTTAGAAAACATACTCTTTACACGGGACATTTTTACATGAAAATAGTTCTGTTATGAGATCTAGCACATGCTTCTGAATATGCTCAGAAGGGATTTTTGCCTTCCTTTCCTAGGGAAATGCACTTTACTAGCACAACACCGATGGTATGTGTGAGGGTATAGTTATCCATCCTTCTCCAATAGCTTTTGAACCGTCAGCCACTTTCAACCAAATTTGACTGAGCACTTCAGTTCTCAGTACATTAAGATCTCACATGTTTTTTCTTTTTAAATAGACAGCTGAGGGAAAGCAGAGAGGCTCTATCATTGCCTTTATTGAGGAAAAGGGTGCAACATGAGGTCAGTTCCTCACAGATATCAAAGAATCCATGTTGAAAATGATGCAATGAATGACCCACAGGTTAGAAAAAGCACAAGGGGAAACCTTCACCTTATTGAACAGCAGAAAATCCAAATTCAAAAGAAGGTGGATTTTACTATTTCCACTGCTCAGAATATATTTTAGAGTCACTTATCCAACTGCTGTATACCTCCAAACCTAGAACAGGTCAATTTTTACAAAAAAGACTAGCACCAAAGAAGGAACTAAGCAGAATACCTATATTTACAGTCAACAACGGAATCTTCAAATTTACATTGAAATTGCTGCTTAAAGCCATAGGTTATTTCTGTCTGTGAGTAGAGCGTTTTATCAGCTAGGTTCCTTTCATGCTTAAAGTTATGCTTCTTCCCAGCTCCAGTAGTCTCGTCAGCGCCAAGTCATCAGCACCTAGTTGGCCCCTAAATTCAACTGGAATCCACATGTTCTCCCATCCATATCTTCCCAAATCCACTTTGGTACTTGTGCTGACATATACCTATAAGACCTTGATCTTACATGGAAACTTCCTGTCAATCTAATTCTTGAAAAGCATATCTAAAAGACGGAAGACAGTCCCTGTCTTTGTATTATATATTACTTTTCTTATATTGTCTTTATATTAAAAAAAAAAAAAAATCAATATTTATGTGAGCCTTATTTTGTAACAAGTGCAGTCTGAGAGGAAACTAGCTATCATGCCTTACTCTGCCAGAGATCCAGATCATATCTCAGATCTGCTAGGACAGGACCTTAAAGGCCAGTTAGAGTATCTCTTTACACAGGCCCTGTGAATCTTGAATTCTTGTCACATTACAGAACTGCTTTAACAGAGTACTTCCCATCACAGTCCACTGTGAAGTAGTCAGGATAATTTCCAACCACTCAAAAAGAATTAAGAGGACCCAGGCATCTCATACCTTGTCTGAATGCATTAATATTTCCCATACAAAATTGTGGCATCATTAACAGCATTTTACAAGAAAGAAAGGTGCTCTGCTTATGTTAGGAGTGAAGTAATATACTTTTTTTAAGAGATGAAGTCAAGAGGTGAGTCCAAGCAGAAAGCAGATGGAGAAGGTTTCTGCAGAAGCCTCTGTCATATTATTTATATCAGCATCTGACTTATCTATGTCATCTTCTGACAAAGACTAACACAAGCAGATCCTTTCTGATCAAGCTGGATGTTGCAGAACTTGGTTTCAGAACATGCTACACTGGTGACATAAAATACAAGCATAGATGAATTGCTGTGCCTGCTGGCATACATTCACTTTGCTTACTGCTCCCACCTTCTGCTCCAAGCTGGCCACATCCCATACTACCACATCGTGTTGGCACTGCATCTCCTCTGGGTTCTGCTTAGTGCCTGAGTGACTAAAATACACAATTATTATTTTGTGTGGGTTTTTTTCAGCTCAAAGTGTTCAGAATAATAGGAGTCAGTTGCACAGGCAATGGGAGTAAAAGGAAGCTAAATATAATGCTGCGTGTTTCAAAATGAGACCGGAGGTGTCAGAGTGCTTAGACTATACTCTGCTTAGCATTGAAAGAAGGGAAGGGACCACAACAAGACAGGTATCTTCATGCGGGTCTCTGGAGGCAGTGTCTGTCCTGCCAAAAGTGTACTGAATGGAGAGACAGGTGGAGAGGTCCAAAACACATCTGTGAATTGGGCTAACAATTAAGCTGTGACCCGAGCAAGGGATGAGTCCCGTTCTCAGTCCTACTCCATATTCACCTGTCACTTAGCAGTACTGATGTACCTTTAGATATCCAAACTGTGGCTCAGGGAAATATTACCAGTAGCACAGCTACTTTAGAAGTCTGAAGGCTAAAAGTTAAACACCGTATTACAGCAGTTAAGTACCTTTCTGAACCTAGTCTTCAGCGAGCAGCCAGGTTTCAGTTCTCAGCTTCAGCTGTTTTTTCTGTACCTTTATTTTCAAAGAATACAGTCAGGTCTTTTTCTTCACTCAACAACAGCTGAATTATCTTTCATGCAAAAAATAATCAAATTTTGCTCTAAGATTCTGAAATCTTGGTAAGAACTCAAATATAAAAACACATACAACTTAAGAGTGTGAGTATTTCAGAAATCTATGAACTCAGGAAATCTGGAGATTATCACAGAAAGTTGATTTTCAACCCCCTTCTTGCTGCTGCAAAATGGTATGAAATGCATTTTCAAAGCCCGTTTCTCATTTCCATCTCAAAAAATATAAAATTCAGAGTCTCTCACACTTAAGTACTTTTCTGCAGACCAGCCCAAAAGCAGGTATTAATTTCATTCAGAGGTATTCAAAACCTCAAAACCTGCATTTCCTGAGGAGAGCTGTTCCTCATCTCAGGAGTTTCAACATTTTTTATGTGAGTAACATCTGTGGATGGGTACAGCTTGATTTTTTCCTTTTTTGTCCTTTAAAAAACATTGCAATTGGCTCTACGATAATCGCAGCAGAGAAATTTGCATAGACTTCAAAGTTTAGAAATAACTGGTTCATACGTAAATCATATAAATCAGTCAGATCACACTGAATGACATAACTGGGGAAACTGCTATAGAGGAGTCATTAATTACAGCATGCTGTCTCCCTTACTGACTAGGACAGCTTCATTTTAGCGTAAGCACACGTGGAATACAGCACATCAGAAAAGTGCCTTTCTGAGCTTTGATTGAGCCTAGTAGCTTCAGGACATGTTACATTACTGCATTTTGTAACATTTTCTGACAGCTTCAGCTTTACCTAAATGCATGTTTTTGCATACATGCAAAAACCCCAAAAAGCAATATTCTTAAGGGCTTCATTACTGAACACTTGTTTTCCCCCTTCAGAAGGTCTAGGAGGAATATTATTTCATCTAGAAGACAGATTTTGAAATGGTGAACTTGCAAATATAAATAATTGAGGAGAGAACTTCTTTGGGTAAAAGCCAGGAAGCACTGCATTTGCAGACTGCTTTGTTTTGTATTCGACCTGTTTTTATAATCAAAATCCTTGGCTTTGTCAAGTATACGAATATAAATCTTTTTTTTCTGACACAAAAAGACAGAGAAACTGATTAAACAACTGGTCACCTTTAGAAGGATCAAACATGTTTAGATACTGTTTTGCTACTTTTATTTATAGGAGATTTCTTACCAAAGTAGTGGTGTACATTGTCTGGTAATAAAGTGTGGGTGTTCTTTCAAAGTTATATTGAATGTACCTAAACTCACAGAGTAAGTCCATACACCACACTTAGGTCCAGATCCGTCATTTCTTGGCATAAAATAAAATTTGTCAAATATGAGCAAAATGAATCATGGCTGAGACCACACCAGGGAACTCACATACTTCCTACGTTTCCTGTGCACCCAAAGGAACTCCTCCCATTTGAAACCACGGAGTCACTCATTAGCATGAAGTGGGGGAAACTGCTGGGAGGAACCAATCAATTTCTAGCCAAATGGCCAAGGAAATTAAGAGGATTACTTTTTCTTTTTTACAAGCTTTACAAATACATTAACAATCAGGCTGCTGGATTAAAACTGGTAATTTTTACTTCCTTCCCATTTGGTGTTCAAGATGAGGGTGAGATATATTCCTGCAATCCCATGTAAATGGTCCATAAGTGGAGAGAATTTTGAAAGGAATCCCTGTCTTTAACACTTGAGTATTGGCTAAATCATCCAGCTTTCCATTCAGCAAGCTGATGTGTATCCAGCAAAGGCGTGGTACACTATCTGATAAACTGAAATACTGGCAGCCTTAAATTTTTTTTTGGATCTCTGTGCAGTCCATCTACTTAATGATACAAAAATGAGTAAGTTTCCCAAGCGTAATTTTATTCATAGCCCAATTATCCCAAGAGTTTGTACAGGACTAGAGTCACAGAATCATAGAATATGTTGAGTTGGAAAGGACCCATTAGGATCATTGAGTCCAACTCCTGGCCCTGCACAGGGCAGCCCCAAGAATGACACCATGTGCCTGAGAGTGCTGTCCAAATGCTTCTTGGACTCTGTCAGGCTTGGTGCTGTGACCACTTCCCTGGGGAGCCTGTTCCAGTGCCCAAACACCCTCTGGGTGGAGAACCTTTTCCTAATATCCAACCTAAACCTCCGCTGACACAACTTCAGGCCATTCCCTCAGTGCCTGCCCCTCCTCTTCCCCTCATGAGGAAGTTGTAACTGCAATGAGATCTCCCCTCAGTCTCCTCTTCTCCAGCCTGAATAGGCCAAGTGGCCTCAGCCACTCCTCGTACAGCTTCCCCTCAAGGCCTTTCCCTATCCTTGTGTAACAAAATGCTTATGTATGTGGCCAGGTCAGAGTTTTAACTTGCATGCATTAGAAGGTCTTGACTAACTTCAAGAAGTCTCCCTATGTTCTTTTACCAGAAAGCTAACCTATGGAGAACTCCATGGTACAATTCTACGGATTCCTGCCCCAAAATCCTCCACAGTTTAATTCTAGCATTTCCATCAAATATTCTATTTAAAATCAAAGGGGACATAAGGATTAGTGGTTCATGCTTGTGATTTCAGAAAAGAAGGAAGAAGAAAAACCTATAATTAAGAATTGAATTCAATGTACTAGAACTAAGGAACTTTCTCCTAAGCACAAAACCCATAATTTCTGATCACCCATCATAACAGTGATGTAACCAGGATCAGACTGAGATGTATCATGAAGCACACTTTCTAGGGCACACAAGATTATTAGAAACCTATAGATCACACATCCCAAGAGCCTCTTCTTTCATTTCATCTTTAATTAACTTCAGGCCAATCAGTGACTATTTTTTGCCATATAGCTTTGACATTATCTCCTCCACATGCTACAATTATTCCCTATTGATTTTTTTTTTGTTGTTTGTTTTTATTACTGGGAAAAGCTGGTAAAGCTTAGATGGTAATGATGGTTTTCTTCCTTTTGCTCTTTTTTTTCTTCAAAGAAGATCTGCTCACTGTTGGATCCAAGTAATTAAATTTTCTTTTTGCCCATATTTTGGCTGTTTTCATGAACACTGTGTTATTGCTGATTTAATTTAATAGCCAAGGTATCAAGAAAGTTCTTTTCTGCAGATTTCAGCTGAAATTATGTCTGTATGTGTCCAATTAGAACTACATAGAAATATTCATAAGATTTTGAATGCTCTATTGAAGTACTTCTCATTGCTTCAGACTGGCTCATAGAAGCTAAGACCTCAGTTCACTGCTTTTATAGCACAATCTGATATAAAAATGGAAGTACTGCATCAGCCATACTCAATTGGCAATTTATGTTGTAGAAGGTCAATTTGAGAATATTTGCTTATATCAACCAAAAGTCTAGTCTAATACTAACCTCCTAAAGACAAAAATAGCTATCTTTTTAGCAACTTCAGTCATCCCCGATGACTGAGAGCTAGAAGACCTGGTTTAAGTACTACAGCTTTGTACTAGTGCCTTTGACTTTGTGCTTGAAGTATATAAAACTAAAAATAAAAAACTACAGCCAGTTAAGCAGCTGCAAGATTCCCACCATCCTGGGATAGTACATCTCATGAATATGATGAGACAAAACATGGCCATTTTCATTTTAATATAGTCATACCCCAGAAAATATTTTTCTAGCAAATGTATAATGTATAGTTCAATATGTTCATTAAATTATTAGAAAAAATTTAGGGCAATATAGTCGAACCCTAGAGAAATTTTATAATGTAACAAAAGAAATTACACATTTATTATCTAATACAAACCTTGCAACATTAAAAAAGAAGAGGAAATTTTAGCCGTTGTTCTTGTCCAACTGAGATGTTCTTTTCCAGTATTCATGATTTTGAAATCAGGAGAAACATGGCAAGTACCTTTCTTTCTAATGCCTATTAAAATTTGAGGCATTTTTCTTACTTATTTTGTCATCTCAGTTGTGTTCCAGTACGTGAATAATTCTGGAAGGTGTACTAACATTGCTCCTCTATTTAGCAGATGAAAAACCACAAAATATTACAAGCCATTTATAAAGGAATTTAAATATATAAACCCCTAAAAGTTAAGCATCAGAATTTTTGAAGAGTGCCTATGGGCATCGCTCTTATCTATAATTTGCCTAAGTTATCATGACATGTAATTGTGAAAGTGGCGATATGAAAATAATGACTGGAAGTCTCTGAGAGATTACAGCAGGAGGTTGCACCTCAAATAATAAACAACTGTTGGAGAGGTGAGTTGCAGAATTTCGCAATTTCCCTACAGAAGCCAAGAGCAAAAAAAGACAAGGACAAAATATTCAGATGTTTACTTGAGTGAGACTGAAGTTCTATTTGCAGAGGAAAAGAATAGCTTCTATTTTTAGGAAACTAGGAAAATTACTTATCAGATGATCTGAATACAGAAAATCTAAATTTAGACAACTACTTGAAAAGTGGCGGTCACAAGATATTTTGTGTAAAGCTTATTTTTTAATCTCTTGATTCACTTCTGAATGATGCTTTAAAGAATATTTTTTTTACAAAATAAAATGTTTGAGCACTCAGATATAAATATTAAAATGTTCTTAAATCCCATTTTACCTGTCAGAAACATAATTAAATTCAAGTAAACCATGTGAAAATGAAAATTTATTTGACTTAAAATCATGCAAGCTGAGAAAATACTCCAGGATACAAGGATTTACATCCCATGAGATATTACTGAGCTGAAAGATCTGCCCTGCAAATTTTGTGGAAGAATATTTATCTTTCTCATCTGTTTTTAGAGTAATCCCACATTAAACAGAATTTGAGGTACAGATTCCATCTGTTACTTTCCTAGCATTTCAAGGACAACACTAAGGTGAAAAATCTCTGAAATAATTTCTTCTATCCACTCCCAGAAGATGAAAAGTTTTCTATTACACAGACACAAGGAAGGAATCTCACAGCTGTTAGGCTTTCAAACCCCACCAACTCTTCTGGAACATAAACTTTACTACACTCTCTTAATAAAAAGTAGCTACTCTGCTTTCTTCCCAGAGAAAAAACCAAAACTGCGTCTCACTTAAAAGGGAGTGTGCTCATTTCTTCCAGCCTCGTGCTCCCTGTAAGGGAAGAAAAACTGCTGTAGAGAAGTAGGTTAAGTATTGCCCAGGTACAAATCATAAATAGAAAGGGAGGTCCTTGATAATCTGGAAATCAAACCCCCAGATAAGCAGAAGGAAAAACTCTGAGAGAAAGAGAACTGTCACAGCAGGAGATAATGATCAAATCGAGCACTTAGACGTTTTGTGCAGCAGTATCTGGATGAGAAAGCGATGTGAAGAATGGTCAAAGTCAGTCCTACTTGCAACACCCAGGAAGTTTGAAATGCAGACTATATACCTGAGGGCATTCTTGCTGATTGCCTATGATTCACCGTGCCAACCAAAAAAGCACCTGAGAAGAAAAGCAGTTCTCTCAGAGAGAGAGAGCGCGGCAAAACTGCTCTGATCACTCACAAGTACTCACAAGGACCTCTCCTTCACTGTCTACTGATGTGTGAATTGTTTCACTGACTGAAACAGGGCATGAATCAGAGTAGTGGAAAGGGCTGTGAGATGTCTTATTTGTGCAGTGTCAGCAACAACACACTCATGAGAAAGAAATAAATGCATACATAATATTGGCAGTCTTGGTTGATGATAAGTTATGCAATAATTCGAGGTGACAAGTGACAACAGATTGACCCAACTCGTTCCTGCTCCTTCCTGCTCTAAGCAACCTGAAATCATGATGCAAAAGACACTTAAAGTTTATAGTAAGGTGGTGACTAAACAGTAATGTGATCTCTATCTGAATTAGTTGACAATGGCAATCTCCTAAAAACAGCAAGTAGGGCTATGTAGATTCCTTACAGCTGTTTTCCTGTGTAACTGATGGATTGTCTGGGCTGCATATTCGCAGTGACAAAAGGGTGGGAACTGGGTAGATTAGTACTAAAAGGAGGGAGTTCTTCCTAGAGAAAGAAATAAAATTGCAGGACAAATGAAGCAGGTAAGTCCAAGTTTGATGACTTTGCCTACTTGTTAAGCCCCATCATATTCTTATACTGAACATTTTTCAGGTAAATTCAAATGGTAAAATTTCATTACTAGCTCCAGGCTATTGGGAAAAAAAGGTTAAGGAATATCCATGGAATTTAAACAAGATTTTTCAAGTTGCTCATGTTCTTGGTCCTTCTCCATGAAAATCAAAAGGCCAAATAAAGGGTGCTGAGTTTTGAAACAAAATATTCGCTCTGATTATTAGCAATAAGCTGGTCACACTGTCAGAGACAGGATAGGGACAAAATACAGTCATCAGTGCGTCAAGGAAGGTAAAGCCTGCTTTAAAGAGTGACTGTTTTCCGAAGATCCTGCAGCCCAGTACAAAGCAAGATGTTAATTTTCTGGGACACAATAGACTAGAATATTTTGCTTATTCTCCTTTTTAATTTCATGATGTGAATTAAGCACAAGATGGACCACAACAGACAGGGCAGTAAAACAAATTCTATGTGAATCATGTGCAAGTACAGAGATTGAAAGGGAACATATCTAACTATTTCCTTGAGTTCTAAAGGGAAGAAGAATGTCAGCTCTTCAGGTATCCCAGCAAGGATCTAGTCAGATACATTGCTGGGTTCCAATAATCAACAACAATGTCTTAGTAATATATTCAGTGTAGCACAGAAGCAGAGCGATACTTTAAAAATAGTTCACTGTCTATTTATAGGATCCATAAATGCCCACTGCATTATGTGGGCCCAAGTCATGTGAGATCACCCTATAGCTCCATGTTAACATTTCCTCCTTTATGGTCTTTCAGATACTCTTGTTAGGTTTTCAGAGAGCTACTTGTAAATATAAGTACCATATATAAAATATTTAACAGATGCTCAAGTGCACCTTGGGATGATGACTATGGTCTGGAATGACCTGTTTATGGGATGTGTGCCCACATTTTTGCTGAGTATTGCACTTGCAGTTTTTAGAACTGCATAGCTGAGAGTAAATCTTCATCTCATCATTTTATTTTCTTTTATTTCCCTTTTAATCCCATCCTCATAACTCCTTACCTATAGACACAAAATATAAAAGCAGAGGGATCCTCACTAGTGTCTGTGTGTCCTACTTCCAAGACACTACAAGACAAACATAGGGAGGTGATTAAAACAAGAATAGTTAGGGGAATTAATGTTTCTACATAAGAACAAGTGTTCTCAGCATTTCGTCTCTGAGTTGTACACTAAAGAAAAACATGGTCCAAAGTACTAGCTCTGGATGACTACATGATATGAAGTCAAGTATATAATCTCCCAGAGCATGTTTTATATATTAAAACAAACTAGTTCTGTGTAAAAGATTCAACTTTCTTCCTTCTTCACATTCAGATCCACATAAACATAAGAAAACCTGAAATGGTGTATGTATAAACTAAAATAAGACATGTTGTCTTGTTCCCCTATAGCAGAAGGGTGAACTGCAGCAGCAAATTGCCTTTATGATACCTAGTATTATAAAATTATACTTTAGGTACTGTAATTTTTGGGAAATAATTCCAATGGAAAGTATGGACATTGTAGCATTGGTTTCTAAGCAAGTACCAAATAAAAGACAATTTGTCAAGTTTAAGCTGGTTATTTGTTCACCCCTGCAGGACGCAGATCAAACATACTCTATTAAAATGTATCTGACAATCAGATTTACTTTTTTTTATTATTTAGAGATAAACTATATGTGAAACTTGCTATTAAATCTTGATTTAATCTACCATGAATTTTAGGTTGAAGTACAAACCAGAAATCATGTCTACAACCATATGAAAACATTTTTAACATCTTGTTCCTCATAAATTCTCAGCAGGTAAGATGTTATTCAGATTACTTTTTCTTTACCCATAACTGAGCAGGAAAATGCATTTTGTGTAGGGCTGACTAGTATCTAAGAGATGGCAGATCCATAAATGTGAAAATTAAAAGAAGATATTAAGGAGGTAAACAATATAGCCTAAGATTATTTTCTTTTGCTCAGAAATTTTTCCAGAGTAATTGAAAACCCAGCAATTTCAGCTATCTTTATGAACTACTGTAATTGTACTGATTTAAGTTCTTACTTTCTCAAGTGAAGAAATCATTCTTTTATGTGTCATCATTTAGATCTGTCAACAGCCCTTGAAAGTGCTGAACCTATATCATCCTCAGTGGGCAGAAGGGTTCTGCAGTAGGCACTGAAGCCCCTGTCCCAGATGCACACTTCCCAGCTGTTGGCTGAGATCAAGTGCATCATCTTTTCTTGTCACTTTATTATCTGATGCATCCTCAGCTTAAAGATTTTATATTAAATGGATTTGGAAGGCATGGGAAGGAGTAATCATTTCCTCCATCCCCTCCATGCATCAACCCAAAAGTGCAGTGCTTCCACCTATTGTGGTCACATTGTGACTGTGTGTCAGGATGTGATCTCTGCGCATAAAACCACCCTGTGTGCTTTGATCTTTTTTTAGGTGGACTCTGGATCTGTCATGCTTCCACAGACCTTCTGGTGATGCAGTGAATGACCACAATACCACCACTCAACTGAGGGCCTGATGCAGCCACTGCAGCTATGCTCTGCGTGGAGAACTCCGGAAATCTCAGTCTGAGGCACAGGGCGTATGGGGGAAGGCTTGGAACTGGGACTGCCCTCGTCCCTGCTGGTGTCATTCTTCCCAATAGACTGTCACAGTCTTTCAAAAAAAAAAAAAAAATAGAACAGTCTTGATTGTGCCGTTGACTAAACTGGTCCTAAACGCACCTGCAGCCAGACCAAGTAAAGGATTTTTGTATTTCTCCCTCAGCATTCTGAGTTCTCCTTTAAGAAAATGAAAGAAGTTCTACAGCTTGTAAAATAAGATGTCAGTCCTTACTGGATGAAAAAACTCCCATTCATGTTGAACCTCAGAAGACCATACAGATTGGACTGAATGACAATTTGACCCGTGTCTCTAAGTGAAAAATGACTGAATTTACTGCTGACTAAGTCAGAAATCCAGTAAAAGGAAAATATATATAACAGCTACCTGGCAGTAAATTTATATTTAAGCTATTCCATTGCCATTTGTCTTTATTTGATTAAGCCACCTGATTTATAAAACATGCTGGAATACAATTTATGTACAGCAATATAATCCACCTAGTGGTCTGGTTTCCAGAACCACAAGGATAAACACTCTGAAACCATAAAGGCACTCTCAGTGCCAGATATCCATTTATAATGCCTGCAGAATGATGTCTCATCATTACCATCTCCGGTATGGATGAACTGTCAGCAACTCTACCGCAACCTCTTTCCAAACCTTTTAAAAGTAAGGAAAATCTGTCGTGTCCAAAACACAAAGGTATTTCACAAGATGGGAGAGATGTCCTCAGAGCAGCAATATTATTCACCTTGAGTGAAGAAGACAACAGGAATACCACTGTGAAATCAGCTCTACCGTAAAAAGCTTTGGCAAATAACATTGTAACAAAAACGTACAAAATAATGTTGCAGAAATACTCCCTTGTACAAGATGACGCCAGGAAGTGACTTCTTACTAAAACCAGCCCTTTACAACCCATATATCTCGTTCCCATTCCCATATCTCGTTCTACCTACAAGACTCCTGACTGGCTGTGGGGACACATAAAATGGTGAGATCAGTGACATTGCTGCTGCTGAATATGGAACAAAAATAACTGCTGGGTGCCTATTATGATGAGGAAAAGTTAAAGAAATGAAAAAAAAAAAAAGACAAAGGAAGTAACACTCAGCAAAGACTGAAATCCTGAAGCACAGAAATCAGCCTCTCCTCCCACCCCTCCCTGTCACCCTACAGTTGTCAAGGGCACTGAAAGGCAAGCTGAACCAAAAAGACTTTCACTATAGCTGGATTTCTTCATTCAGAGGAAAAGCATCAACAAAATGCTTTACATGTTATCACTCCAATTTAAACATAAATATTCCCTCTGTAGTAATTGAAATGTGAAAATTTTAACACTATTACTTATGGACATAGGTGCACAAGAGAGAAAAGAAATTTCTTCTATATTATGGGTTTTAACATAATGATCTTGCTATATTATCATTTAATGGCCAATCACATGCTCCTGAATGAGCAAGCAAACCCCTTATGCACTGCATTTTATTTGTTTATTTTTTGAATGCCTAAATACTAAGCAACAACTAGAGATGGTTATTAAAGGAAGCTATTAGATTACTTACGCATCTAATAAGTTGATTTTTCTCTTTCTCTCTCTCACTGGAGTAGTTTTAAAATGAGAATAATGTTGCAAGGAGAAAAGTCCCTACTGTGAGCTAAGTTAGAGTTGGATATCCTACTAAGAGTACACTACAGTCTTTCAGAGTCTGAATTTGTTTCATTACATGTTTATCTTTTGTGCTCTGTGAATGATAAGGTTTTATTTTCTTTTATTTAAAAAGAATGTAAAAATACAGTGTACAAAACAAAAAAGGGCCTGTGGAGATGAAGCTTTTGTAAATACGGTGGGATACAATGAAGATCAGATTAAACTCTACAGATTGATTTTACTCAGTGCGTTAATCAAAACTAAAAAAGTTAATTTTGCTCTCTTTATCTGATTAATTGGAATCACCAGCTGGTCAAGGGAGGGGATTGTTCAGGATTGCTGAGTTGGTGCAGCCTCTCCTCAAATCCTGTGTGCAGTTTTGGACACCACAATATGAGAAAATAGGCTATTAAATGCTATTAGAGAGTGTCTGAAGGAGGGCTGCAAAGATGCTGATGGGTCTAGAGGGGAAGCCACACAAGGAGTGGCTGAGATCACTTGATTTGTTCAGCCTGGAGGAGACTGGGGGGAGACCTCATTGCAGTCTCCAACTTCCTCATGAGGGGAAGAGGAGTGGCAGACATTGATCTCCTCTCTCTGATGACCAGTGCCAGGACCTGAGAGAATGGCATTAAAGTCTGCTAGCGGAGGTTTAGGTTGGATATTAGGAAAAGGTTCTTCACCCAAAGGGTGTTTGGGCACTGGAACAGGCTCCCCAGGGAAGTGGTCACAGCTCCAGCCTGACAGAGTTCAAGAAGCGTTTGGTTAATGTTCTCAAGGCACATGATGTGATTCTTGGGGTGGTCCTACGTGAGACCAGGAGCTGGACTTGATGGTCCTTGTGGGTCACTTTCAACACAATATTCTATGATTCTAAATCCTTGACCAACTTTTTATGAAACTTTATTTGACCGAGCTGGGATTTTTTTCCTCAATAAAATTACTATTTATTTAAGATTCTTGTTCTGAGCAAGACTGTGTTTTCACTGTATTATACAAGCACAGAAGTAGACACTTCCGTGTTCTAAAAATGACAAACACAATCCTGCATTTAAAATGTGAATTCTGCATATTTTACATGCTGCTTTTTAAACAGGAGCATTACAATGATAACCGGTCACATTTTCATGGCATCACAAGGTTGGAAAGAATGTCCAAGATCATTGAGTCCAACCATTAACATGGAACCACTGCAATTATTTTTCTCAGTTGTTGGGTCTTCAAATTTGTGTAATTTGATGAAAATGTGGGGCTTGGTCCACAAGACAAATTAAACCTGAATTAATGACAAGTTTTTATTAGTCACAAATTTGCCAAACAGATCTGATGCAGAATCAAGAGAAAAAATGTAAATATTTGATATTGATAATTGATAATATAAAATAGGGAAACAATGCAATTTTGACTGTTCAGTGAATGTTGCTGTTGTTTTATAGGTGCTTGAGCTTTCCCATATAGATTTCTATAGCAAAGCCCTTGCTGTTGTATCTTAAGTCCCAATAAAGTACTTATTAGCTTCTTCTAGGTCCCAATTAAGTTACTTGTTTTAGTATGAACAGTAAGTTTAGTCAACTTCTAGAGATAGTAAAAGGAAGTATTTTAAACCACTCAAGAAGAAAAGTAAGACCATTCAAACACTGTTTTTTTTAATCAAATCTAGCAAAATTTTGGTTTCACAATCTTCAGCGGCTTCTGTACCCAGGATTATTTGCTATCACAGACTATTCTGAATGGAAGAATTAAAACATTGGGAAAATGACAGCATGTGAAGTACAATAAATGAAAATTTTGTGGAGTGCTTATACTCATTCCCTACTTATTTATGGGCACAAAATAAAAGTGAAGGTGGAACTGCAGGCATCAAAACCAAGTGCAGTCTATTCTGGGAACCATTTATAGTGTAAGTAAAAGTGTAATTAAATAATGACTTCATTTCAGAAGGATCCCATGATAAGAATCAATAGTCAGGCCACTGATCTTGCATTAATTTGGCCTTACATTGTCACTAAATCTTGTCACAGTCACACTTTCATGACACCCTGAATTAACCTCGACTACAACCTTCCCTTTAAAACAGAAGCTTTTTTTGCCTTCCCCTCTCCAAAGGCTTTAATGGCTGCTGTTTGGGATTAATGGTATTCAACAGAATTCACATATACATGACATGATCTTCCATTTTAAAAGGTTTAACAGGCATAACAATCCTTGCCCAAAAATATCTTCCACATAGAACCATTAAATGATACTCTTACATGTTTAACTTATCTGAGCCTTTGCTGAAAAACAATTTCCTTTTACTTTAAGCCTTGCATACTCCTTGGAAGTAAATGCTGCATTTTGATTTCAGTCATAAATCAAAAAAAAAAGTGTTATTAAAAAAACAACATACGGAGATACAGAGAAAATAAACTGAACATGACTAACATGCTGCAATATTATTTTCAAACTTGTGGCCCTGCTGGTGATGTGTATTTTTTTTTCATGTGCAAAGAACCTTCTGATCTTCTTCAAGTCAGCGATCAGCACCTGCAATACATTTTCCTTTTGCCTAGATTGTATTTGCTGCCTGAGACTTTCTGCTCCTGCAAATACAAAACGCTTCCCACTCCTTACAACTCTTTACAGATTTACTAAAAAATGAAATGCTTCAGAAAATTTTGTGGATACTATTTTACAGCTTTAAAACTATATAAATGCGAACATAAAGCAGCTCCCTTTCCAGATGATACAGTAGGATTTATGGAGAGACATCATTTTCACTTCAGGGTTTGTTAGGAAATGTGAAGCTGCAATGAATCCTTACCATTCTGGAAATACAAAATGTGCTCTTTCAATCTTGTCTAAAGATTTCATATTATGTAATTTCTTCCCTGGTGATATTTCATTAAGTTGTACAGAAAACTCATTGTCCTCCCTCACTGAAAAAGTCAATACAGTAACTTTATCTTTTCATAAAAAGAATCAGTTTCAGATTCTTTGCTTTCCTGGAGGATTAAAAGCACTCTGGCTTTTGAAGCTCAGTGTGCCTGTGCAGCCTGCTTGGTCCAATATTCTTAGAGGGCCTTATCCTGCATATTATAGCCCACCTTTAGCCTGGTGTCAGAACTGGCCAGACTGTTCTCAGTAAGACACTGGACTATTTTCTGCCTTTGACTAAGCAACAACACAGCCAGCTGACTACTGAAAAAGCGCCTGAGTTTCCAGGAAGCTCAGCATTTAGGCTGTGAAGGTGATAGCAACAGAGCAGAGAGAAAGGAAAATTGAAGACCTTTGTATTTGTTTGCTCTTTTATGTTCCTGTATGTACGTGCTGTGAAACATTGAAGTGCAAATCCTGTTTTCACATCATAATATCCATATCAAGGAACTCAGTTATGAGGAGTGAAAGGAAATTTAGTATCTTCCATGTTTAGCCTTCATGAGTTTTTTTCAATGGCTTGGTTTGGATGAGACCTTTGGATGGGTTCATCTATTTCCAAACTCCCTGCCATGGGCAGGACACCTTCCACTACACCAAGTTGTTTAAAGCCCCATCCAGCCTTGACTTGACCACTTTCAGTGATGGGGCACCCATAACTTCTCTGGCAAGTTCTTCTCTGTTCCAGTGACTCACCACCCTCACAGTAAAGTAGTGCTTTCTTAGGTGTAACCTAAACCTACCCTCTTTCAGTTTACAGCCAATTCCCTTGTGCTATCACAGGCCCTTGGAAAAAGCTCCTTTCCAGCTTTTCTGTACATCCCTTTTTGGTACTGGAAGGCTGCCCTAAGCTCTCCTGGAGCCTTCTCTTCTCTAGAGGGAGCAACCTGAACTCTCAGCCTGTTCTCATATGGGAGGTGCTCCAGCTCTCTGATCATCTTCATGGCCCTCCTCTGGACTTGCTTGAGCAGGTCCACATAATTCCTGTGTTAGAACCCCAAAAGCTGGACACAGTACTCCAGGTGGGGTCTCAGCAGAGCAGAGTAGAGGGGGAAAATTACCTCCTTTAATCTGCTGATCTCTTGTCTGTGGTGAGAAGTGACAGGACCTGAGGAAATGGCATTAAACTCTGCTAGGGGAGGTTTAGGTTGGATATTAGAAAAAGGTTTTTCATTTGATTCTTTTGGTGCAGTCCAGAATGTGTTTGGCTTTCTGGGCTGTGAACACACATTACTGGCTTGTTGATCTTCTTATCCACAAACACTCCAAGTCCTTCTCAGCAGGGCTGTTCTCGGTCCATTCTCCCAGCCTGTATTTGTGCTTGGGATTGCCCCAGCCCAGGTGCAGGACCTTAACTTGGCCATATTGAACTTCATGAAGTTCACACAGGCTCACTTCTCAAGCCTGTCAAGGTCCGTCTGAATGGCATCCTTTCCCTCCAGCATGCTAACTGCACCACTCAGACTGGTTGTTTTAATACAACCTTCTAATTAGTAGTACTATATTCCTTGTTAATTATATGTTTTGCTTTCCTGAATTGAAGATCACTCAGATATGAGAGGAAGCAACAGCTCAACCAGAAACTGACACAAAATACACAATATTCTTATTTTTTTAGAACATCACTGCCATACAAATCTGCACTTATTTTTGTCTTAATCTTCATTCATATGGATTAATGCCTGGGTTTTTATGACCAAAGAAAAGGTTTATCCTTGTTACTTAACTGGACAATGGTTCTATAAAATTCAGTTTTAGAGGTTCAATAAAAGCATGATAGTGAGTAGTAAAGCTTAATCTACTCTACAGTATTATCTAACATCCATATAAAAACATAAGAAAGCTTTAGGGAGAGTTGACAAGCCAGCTTTACATGTGCTTTGTTCATTTTCTCATTGCCAGACATCCAAACAGAAAAGGACAGGTTTTCTCAGTACTTAGCTGACATTCTTGTCTTGTAACAGACCGGACAGGGCAACTAAATAAAGCAGAAACAGACGACACTGACATAATGTTGATAAACTACACTGCTGCATTTTCATCTTCACAGCAGTCATGGTATCCAGTAGCACCACGAAGAATCAAGCAAGAACAAAATGGATTTATTGCCAATAAAGAGGGACCACAAGAGTATTCCAGAAAGTGCATTGAATCCCATTTTCTTTTTAGTTTTGACATTATTGAATGGTAGTGAGGATACAGGCAGGGGGTCTACTTGTACACAGAGCTGTGCTAAGACTTAAAGAAAAAAATATTCCACATTCCGTACTGGCAAACTACCTTTTTTTTCCGTAAGCTAATGAGACAAAGCTAATATCTGCTTGTCCTTCATCCCATAATACAGTTATTATAAAACCACTATTCAAATTACAGTCACATCTTATTAGACAACAGATGGTCTTCTCTAAATTGGTTGGTTAATTCAGGTTCATGGTTTTGTATTAATAAAGTCACAACAATGAATCAAGCCCTCCTAGAACTGTTCATGAAGTCAGTCATGTGTGGCAGCCAATGGCTGCTATTCAGCAAGAAGCAACAAATTTGAGGAAAGGACACTTGTACCAAATGTGTTACTTATGAGTCCTCATTATTGTGCCTTTAAATGCATTTCTTCTACCACTGATAGGTGCCAGAGTCTGTTTCCCCATTGTTATGTGTACACTAACTACACTAACTCCATGAAAAGAAAAAGAAGATAATTATAAAAAGAAATTGGTGAAACTGACATGATGTTTGGCTTTTGTTTTATAGAAAATATGCTCACAAAAAAATTCCGTGTCAAACAAGCTTTTCTAAATATATAATAATTCTTCTGCTATAAACTTTCAGTTGACAAAATAAAAAGACGAACAACAGAAACCTGACTACAAGAACTTTCTGATTGCCATATGTGGAAGTTTAAAGTTTTTGCAACATGCTTTTATTTTTCATCTAAGCATTTACATGAAATTGAGAACAATAACTTATGCTTCATAAACTCTATTTTAAAATTCACATTCTTATCTCCATTATCCTTATTCTGCAGATACAAAACTGAACTACTCACTGAAGACAATATAGTGTAAACCTGCCCTTTTTCAGGAAACATTAAAGAAGGGCTTAATTTCCAGTGTCTCATAAGGTCTGCTTCCTGCAATGCCTTTTTGCTTGTGGCCTGAAGATCAGGTTCTGAAATAGTTGTGCCGGCCTCTTCACAGGGCTTACATACTTCTGGGGTCCCTTATGAGAGCTAGAGCCTTCCTGCAAGCTAATGTGCAGTTTCCAATGCCTTGAAGCTATTTAAGGAGAGGTTTCCCTCTGAAGCAAATACAGGAGCTGTATAAACAGGCTAACCCACCACAACAGCAGATTTAAAAAAGCTGAAAGCTCATGACAGAAAACCTAAGGCAAACCCTGCCAGACACTGAAATGCCCCAAATGCACAGCTGGCTCACTTTGTATGCAGCAGCCAGTGTCTCGTATATGGCACGAATTTGATGGCCATGCTCAAACAAGATTAGCAATAAGCCTGGACTTTTCACACCTGAAGCAAAAAAATAAGGCTAGTTTTTAATACAAGTCGATATTTTATTTGTGGTTAGGGAAATCCCAGACAGTGAACCAGTCGTGCTCAGAGCAATCTGTTTGAGGTCTCACTGTGAAATTTTCAGCAGTTTGCTCTGGTGTCAATGGAGTACTGTTTTGAGGGAGCCTTTTCCCCAGGATTGCCATAACCTATTGCTGAAAGCTTGAGGTTGAACATACATAGAAGTTAATGGCAAGAGTGGTGATGCAACAGTCTTCACTGGGCCTGGAAAATAGATGTGATTGAAATCACACCTTCAACATCCAGTAATTGAGAAATGCTAAGAAAAGAACTAGAAAAGCGCCTAACAGTTGATCCACCCAGAACTTCTGAGAATTAGAAGTATTAGACTCCCAGGTGACAATACCTTGCAAGCCATTAAACGTAACAGCTATACTGTACACCAACAATTACATCTCACGGGCATCCCATGCAGAACAGAAACAGCTGTAATGAAAGGGGACACAGATTTTGAAGGAGAACTGCAACCCTGCTGGTAACACTTGCATGCTACAGGTATAACAGGAAGTCCTCTTAGTCACAGAAAATATAAACCACCAGAAGCAACAAACAGTTTCTAAGAATGAAATCCTGACCCATGTGAATTCGAGAGGAAGACATGATCTGGCCTCAAGGGCCAGACTGCCAGGTTCATTTGGAAATTCACCTAAGCTGTTAAAAAAGAGCTCTGAAGTTAAATAATTAAAGCAGAAGTGCCCCCTGAGTCAAACAGGAATAGATCCTGAGTATTGAACAAAGAAGTGCTCTTATTTCTTAAACTCATGAAGATGCACATTCTAACCACCTACACCACCCCCACCACCCCCACCACTCTTTTTTNTCATTGACATAATGATTTATTTGCATTATATTTCAGAAGCGAAGGTGTCATGTGCATGAAAGGAAAAGGAATTTTGAACCCACATGGTACAATTTTTCATTTACATTAGACAATGCATATGACACCTCATAAAGAAGATAAAAAGGCACATCTTTTCGTTGAAGTGAAATACACTTACATTTCAAAGAAGAGAAGAAGGATTTGCAAATGTTGCACTTTGTCTGGAGGGTGCTACTGTATATATTTAGTTCATCTCATTTAACAGGACTAATTTTTTTTTTGTTCTCTGGCATGATAACAGCTCCCCTCTAGTGCTATTTAATTTGGATTTGATATTCTTTACACTTGATGCCAAGTTTTGTGCTTTTTTGATTATCATCTGCAAATGATGAGCACAAGGTGGGTGTTAAGAGGAAGAGATGATAAATTACAAGCTATCCATAAAATTGCAACTCCTAATTTATGTGAAAAATTGAGGTAGGTATGTGGACCAAGGTTTAAAAAAACCCCAACAAAATAACTAAAAAATTGCAACGAAGTTGAGTCTTTTATTACTTTCAAACTGACCAGGCATCTAACAAATCCTACTAAGCTTACTCTTTCTGAAATCTAGGTAGTTGAACTTAGGAAGCCAAATATGTGGTTAAGACCATCGATCTCCTATAATAAAACAAAAAACTAACAAACAACCCCAACGTTTTCCAGTAAGCAATTTTTACCCATTGGAAAAGAAACGGACTGCTTTCTAGAATTCAAAATAGGGCTATCATTTAAAGGTGCGAGGAAATCAAAACAAAGAATGACACACAGAAACTCCCCTGGACAACAGAGAAAACACCCAATGGAAGTATCACATAAAGTTAAAGACTGCTTTAGTCTAAATGATTCTCTGCTGTTTTATCCTGTAAGTGTACAGTGTCCAATGCAATAGGCAAATGCAACCTTAACAGAATCAATGGCCTTGAAAGCTTTTACGCTTTTAGAGTGCAATGAGCTGTAACATAAAACAGGCTACTATAATGCACAGAGGTAAAATGTTTTTGAGACTGATACAAGCATTTATGATGCCACAAATTTCACAAAAAATCCCTGAAAAATGAGAGAAATAGAGCACTAGAAGAAGTGATCGCAAATATAAGGGGTAAGGGATCAATGACAGTAGTATGGTAATGCCTCAAGAAAGAAAAAAGTGGTTTTCAGAGAAGTGAAACTGTTTCACAGTTGTAGGGCTGAGTAGTATGGCTGCAGTGTGTGCAGGCTTATGGATGGCTGGTTTTGTCTAGAACCTCTCTCATCTCTTTTTGTCCAAATTAAAGAAACCCACCCCTCTCGTGCACCCAAGTCCCTGAAACCAAGGGAGTGAAAAGCCCTCCTCAGGTTCTCCAGCGGAACCAAAACTTCTGAATGCTCTTTTTGACTACTCTTTCCTTGCTGTTTTCACACATCTGGTACACACATAAGGAGATTTTGGGGTGGGGCATAGGGAGGTTAGTGGTCATTATGTTTTAAGGTGGCTGTGGGCCCCTTAGGCCCCAGGCCTTAATCTACAAATATTTTTAGAACTATTTTCAAACATCTAAAACAAGTGTAGAAAAAACATTTTCTCAAACACAAAGAAATTAAACCCAAATGACAAAATTACTGCAAATAGCACTCTTAATACTTTGAATCCATCCTCTGATGCCAAAATATCTCCTACCAAGCTTTTCTTATCTGTGTTTACCTTGTATCTTCAGTTTTGTTACATGATTTTTCCTGCCCTTTTAGAATTTCCTCATTCCTGCCAATACCTCATGCAAATAAGGCACTTAATCAACTTCCTTAACGTCAAAGAATTCAATTTTCTAACGTGTATTTCTCTTATATTAGTGCAGTTTTCATAAACTGCAATTTCATTTTTAAATTCAGTACTGGGAGTATCTGTGATAACTCACTCAACATACACTGACGTTATTAACAGTTTGAGGACAAAAGCAGAATGGTTGATCCATAACATCATTTTTTTCTCCTCTGTCTTTACAAGGCTATTGGCTGAAAAGCAATTAATCTTCAAATACATGCATGTAACTTCATAAATGTCACACGATAATCAAACTAATATTGAAATATAAAATGAAAATCTTCTGCCATCATTCCTTATTCTTGTCTTCTACCCTGAAGTTCTATGATTTTATTTTCCTTCCTCTAAAAGTGAAGATTTTAGAATAAAAGATGAAGTAATTAAATGAAATCAGGATTATTATAATAATTAAAAATAAGATAACAATGTGAAAATAATATGGAAGGAACTCTTTCTTTTCCTTTTTTATGAGTTACGAAAGACTGGTATGTCTTAGCTGATACTCCTCCTTAACAAAAGAGGAGTATCAGCTTGACAAAATTCTCCAAACATTGACCATTTAAAAGACTATTCCAGTGATCAACTTATTTTTTTCTCATTCTTGTTTGATTTACAAGAAGCAAACAAAATCTTCCTACAAGCAGCCCTGAAATCTTGGGCTTGGGTAAGAAAATTAATATTATCTCATTTTCAGTCTCCAATGGGAAGGCAGAATAATAATGGCCATATTACGGCCCCGGTCCTGCAAAGCATTCTCTCCATGCAGACATCACTGCAGGATCCTGGCTTGTGCTCACACCATCTGATGCCTGTTTAGTGGCCAGTGTGAGACAAGCAGACAAGTTAGTGAGCTCTGTTCATCACACCACCACCATGTTTTGCATTAAGTGGTGTCCTGGCTGGCAAACTAAACTGAAAAGTCCTATTGTGGATGCTGAATCTGTCTGTTACCCATGCCAGTCTCCAGAAAAAAAAAAAAAACAAACAAAAACACCCAAACCAACAGATATAAAAACTTTCACTGCTGACTTCATTCTTTGGCTAAACAGAGCATTTACTTCACTGTGCTATTAATATGGCACTATTTGTAACTACGTAGTTCTCTAAATGCTTATAAAAGCTTTGTCAAAATTGCATTGGTTGATCTTAGCCAAAAATGGAAACAAACACAAGGTATATTCCATTCCCAGGGAAGAGTTATGTTGCACTGCAAAGAAAATATAACTGACACTAAGTAATTCTGAAGCGTTTTGCCTTTCTGTCCAGAAGACAGACCGATGAGCTCTCTGCCACAGTAGGAATCTAAGTCTGAATTGCACTGCATGAAATTACACTTGCCTAAGCTTATCTGAGAAACCACCTGAAAATGACTTACAACTCAATTTGTTTGGATAAAATAGCAAAGAATTCTGGGATGGTGAAATGAATCTTTCCTGCTTTGAAGTTTCTGGATAGTTTTTTTTACAATAACCATAAAATAGAATAAAAGAAACTACAGATCAACCTTCTCTGTAAAGTAGAGATTTACAGATAGATGGTTGCTTTCTACTATTTCCAAATTATAAATTACTCAATATATATTTAGGGTATTTTATTGAAATTATATTTTTTCAAGAAAACTGCTAAAGCTAAAGACGAAAAACCTTCAGCCATCTAGCTCATGTTCTTGAGAACCTAGATTTTTCTTCTCAGTCCTAATCCATTTCATGACTCTTCTGCAGGATGAAGTTAATTCTTCACCGTGTTTGGAAGGTTAGTACAAAGCTAGATAGGAAGTTTTAGTTAAGGTGTGAAGAAAAGTTTCCTTTTCTGAGTTATGTTTTTCTACCTAGTTTTTATGCCCTTTCGACAATTACTAAACAACTCCTAATTACTAACAACTACTGACAATTACTGACAATTACTAACTTGAAATTTAGCTCCTCACATTAGACATTTCTGTCTAACATGGCTAGTAAACTTATGTTCATTTAGCTTGCTCTTTTTTCTTTAATAAATACTACTTTATATAATTTTATTGTTCATATTACTTTATATAAGTTTATTGTTCATGAAATAACTTTAATTTCAACATTTTTGCCTGGGAATTTGATTTATTTGTTTGTGTGATTGTTCATTTTCCTTATGAACCCTTAGAAAAGGACTTTTTGACTATGTTTTCAATCTCTTTCTATTTGCTCTAATTATTTCTCAGCCTTTCTCCCAGGCTAAGACACCTACACATTTCACTAAATGTTAACTCTATCTCTGAGACACTTTTGTAAAAGAACTGACTTCTGTTCCATTCTTTCTTCCCCTCCAAACTCTAAACTGAGCTTTCCATCTTCAAGAATCTATTGGTCTTGTATGTTTTCAGCATCATTCAGTGACCACAGTACCATTCAAAACAGTCAGTCCTCTGTGCTTCTCTCTGCTGATTTACAACATAAGATACTGATCTGAAGCACGGATGATTTTACCTGAATTTACTCCTCCTTTTTCTTGTCCTTGTTCAGGAGAACACAACACTATGTTGGTGGTTTTCAGGTCCCTTGAAGTTTAGCCACCAATTATGTATAGTTCCTACTAAAAACTTTATTGGAAGCCTTGTTCTAGGATCTCAGAGATGAGGAAGTTTCCAGAATGATCCCTACAGGCAAACTCCTCCTTCTGTTCTACAGTGAAAAAGGGGAAGAAAATTTCACTGATTTTTCAAGTAGACTTCAACTTGGGACATTTTTTCTTTGCTGTCATTGTAAGGGTATTTGTGTGCATTTTGTTTGCAGACAAAAGCACCTCACTGAGTTTTACTCACTAACTATGAAGAAAAAAGAGAAAAAAAAGTGAATCCCCAAAGACTTTGGGTATTTCCAAGACACAGTCTGTTGGACTACGGGCCAGTGGATCACATCGCTGTTATGATTAATACCCTTAGCTTAGGAAAAAAGAATCCAAATTGCTAGTTTCAGGTAAATAATTCCTTTGTTCACTTTCAACAAGTTTAATCATGATGATGAAAATGTGAAATGTCACATCCACCATGGTGTCCATGCCAAGGCTGGGGTGACAACTCTGGATTATTGGAAAAGGTCCTTCTGGTGCTCATGAATGCCCAGCTAAGCCACAGGCACCAGCATGTGCAGGGGGAAACAGCTCTGAGATGTCTTGATGGCATGTCATATAAAATAACTAGATAATAATAATCACCACCTTTTCCACACGAAGGAAATTAGTGTTTTCATGGCAATTTTTGTTTCCTTCTTATTCAATCATATTTTATTGGAATAGAACACTAGCTATATAATTAAGATAACTTGTTTTATCCATCAAAGTCATTGTCCTTTTTACTCAAACTGACACATCTGAAAAAGCTTAAATAAGAAACACAGGAGAAAATAATCAGCTGTTGCTCTGTGCAAAATAAATTATATACATTTGGATTAAAAAATGTTTATTCCTTACAATGCAAAGCTACAACTGGCAAAGTCAGACTGAACTGCAGAAAGAAAAGGCTTTGCAAAAAAACCTCCAAACCAAACCCTAACTGAACCAAGTTAAATAACAAATACTTAAAACTGAAGGGAAGAAAATGAAGCTTTATTTTTGTCAAATATTAGCATTTGTCACACCAGCTTGGGCTTTCTTTTTGTGACACCGAAACCAAGACCTTTTGCCTGTGCACACAACGCTTTTGCAGGCTGGCACATCATCACTGCCCCATATGAATGCTTCCCTGATACAAACATGACAGCTCCAAAGCTGCCATCTCCTGAAAGCAAAGCTTTCACTGCTTCCTTAAGGAACATCATGAGCTGTGATTGTCAAATCAGACGTAAAAAAATGTGTACATTTTTCATTGCTCTAAACTGACATGTTTTCTGCCACCTGAAATGTGAGTTGCGGGGCTTGTATCACAGGACAAGGAAACCTGCATGTTGTTTGGCAAAGCAAACAAGACTGGCAGAAATAATAGCAAAGCAGTTATGCATGACAGTATCACCTGCTTTTTTTGCTAATCATAGTAGAACTGCCAATTAAAACAATGCAAAGTAATGTTTAGATGTTAATACTAATTAGTGGCAGAAGAACTGAAAAGTAACCTCTTGTTATAAAGGCTGGTGTTATGGATGTTTTGTTCTCTTCTTCCAAGGGTCAGAAGCTTCTTGACAGTAGTGCAGCATGGAGAATATTACATGCTATTTTTAAGGAAACAATTTTTCATCCTATTTTTTCTATTTTAACCAGAGAAGCAGCTCAACTTTGCTTTAAGACCTTAAGAATGACTTTTAAAAAATTTGCTTCCTTTTCCTAATCAGGGTTGCCCTTCCAAAGCAGAATCAGATTATAAGAAATATTAAGCAATATTACACTCAGTAGACTTGAGAGCAAAATTCTATAAACAAATTCTATGAACACCTTGAAAGAAAAGAAATCTAATTGTTTTTAATTTATTTACTTCTACATAGAACAACAATTTCTATGCTTATTTTGTCTTTAAAAAATCTAACTCACCCTTCAGACCATTCCAAATCAGAATGCAATCAGATCAAATTTCTATTGATCAAACCAAATGAATTGTCAGCTTACACAACTTCAACTGCAAGGCTGCCATGGAAAGGAGTAAAAAAAATGAATTTCTATACTTAATGAAGTTTAAATGACAGTGAAGAAAAAGCTGAACAGGCTTCAATCAGAAGCAGTAATCCTAAGAGGGCCACCTGATGGTTACATTTAATATGCTAATGCTATTACAGTACATTAAATTCTCTATTCTTCCCATAAAGGTCTTGTTAACAGTAATTAAATGTCAAGACATTCAGCCCTGGAAAGAAAAGAGATATAGTGAATTTATTATCACTAGAATCAGTGGAAAACTTTTTAAAATTAGTATTTGAATAGCAAAAGATTGAATTCTCACTACTCAGGGACAACAAAGATTATCAGGTCTCTGTTAAATTGCATGCAATCATACCTTCTTCATTAGAATTGAAAACTTCAATACAAACTACTGGATTTGCTGCGCAACAGATGACAGCAGTTGACTCTATTCAACAGATGGGAGGAGTTCATACCAACCCTCACCCCTTCCTAGCCTCAGCATGTTTTGCACCCCAGAGCAGTGAGTGACCTGTGGTACTAACTTTGGAGATCTGTGCCTCAGCCCCTAGTGCTGGCCATCAGGCAGTCTCTTGACTGGGAGATCGCCTGGGATCATGTGAGCAGTAGGTCCTAAATGCTGAGAAAGCACTTCTTGAGTAGCCAGAAAGGTGACCCACGGCAGAGTGCGCGCTGCCGTGGCAGGTTGGTCTGCATGAGATACAAGGCACAACTGTCCTCAGTGTTATAACCCTGGCTCTTCCTCTCAAACTGGGACAGTTTATGGTTTTCAGTCCTGGAGGTCCCTGGCACTCTGTCAAAATGACAAAGCATCACATTCATGCAAACACTTCTCCAGTTATACAAAGAATATTTCAATAACCTCTTACAAGTATTTACCTTTTTTTGTAATAGTTGAAGTAAATTCTTTACCAAGAGCAAGTACTGGAATTACACAGCATGGTTTCCAATAAAGAATAATTTGATTCAGTCCATAAAACTAATTAAGATTGCCACAGCCTCTTTGGGATCCTAATGCTGGTTTTAATACTTGCTTATAGGATTTCAGAAAACATTCATTTGCAAAGACATTTATTTGCATAGACAAATGTATATCAGTTAATTTAAACACAGAAAGAAAAATGAGGTCCACTTATTACTTAAACTAGGTATAAACTTAAAAGCAAATTCATTCAGTTTAATATTTAATGAAGTCCTAAATCAAAAATGATGGGATGAGAATATTAAGTCTTTGACACAATGCATGTCAAAGACTTGTTATTCCTTGAAGTCATGGCCCCAGTTCCACAGCATCTACCATTGTACAGAAGTACTTGTCAAATATTTGAAGCAAAACTCCAAGAAATTACGAAGTGCTAGATAAATACTGTAAATCTTCAAGCTTGCTGTGTATCAGCTCAAAAGCTCAAAATTTCAAATTCTGGTGATAGCAGACAATTTCATTAAATAATGGATATTGATGCACAGTTTCAAATGTAAAAAGGAGAAGGATATACCACGGGAAAACTGCTGAATATTAACTATATATTATTTCTTTATGTATCTATTTCACCCTTCTAACTGTTGGTCACAGTGACACAGAGTTTATATTCTGTGCAGATGGACAACAGAAAGTTTTGGTCCAGGGTTAAAAATGGGTCTGGTTGCTTGCTTCCTCAAGCATTTCCGACTTCCACCATGGTAATAAAGTGATTATACTTGGGAACAGAGAAAAATGAACATAGACTAGTAATTTTTTTGTGAATCAGTAGATAAATTTCATATAACTCACATCTTTTAATCAAACATGAACCAGTGTGAGTGACTGCCATCAAAATACAATTTCTTCACCTGACTTCCAATCAGTAACAATAATCAAGATCTCATTAAACAGAAATGCCAGTGAATGCCATTGATCTACTTCTAAAATTATCTGAAATACCCTGTAACTTTATTTACTAGGAGAGATGAAATACCATTTGTGCAGTGACAGGAAAGAAACCCTTCCTCCCCTTCCTTCCCACCCCATCTTATCTTTCAACATTTAAACCTGGAGAAAAAAACTATGGTTGCTGTAACTACTGCACGGCTCACAAACAGAAAAGAAAATGAGATAAAATATTTGCCAAGAATTTACAACATATGTTCCTTCCACTCCTGTAACAATTTCTGCATTCAATTTTCTCATCTGTTTGCCAGACTCTAATGTCCTACACCTGCAGTTATGCCGGGAATCAGTGCCACCTCATGTAGATAAGCAGGAATTGGCTAAATCTTGAGTGAAAGAAGGTGCATTATGTCATATGCTAATGTTTTCAAAGAGAGCAGCTGAAGAGCAGTTGAACATACTAAGTTTCCCATAATATATTTCAATCAATTTTTTATTTCAGGTTGGTAGAGATTTGATGGGAAAGGATTAAGAAACACTGAACGAGCACTTTTAGTTTAACTGACTAGGAATTAAGGAGCAAGGTGTGAAAGATGTCTCATTTCAGAGCTGGAGCTAAAATATGACCATTTATAACATAATTTAATAATGATTAATAATAAAAAGCCCAGAGACACTGATATGTCTCTCAACATTAAATGCCTTCTTGTTCACCCTTACCAAATATTTTGTAGTACTAGCCCCATCTATGGAAAACTGAAAGGATTTTAATCACCTTCAGTTTTAGCATTTCTATCACTATAGAACTTGCTTCTGGAAAAAAAAAATCACAAAAATGGGATTGTGTACAATTTCTGGACAGAGCTTTACAAGAGTTACTTCAAGAATCTCTTAGCGGAATATCTGGAAACAAAAGATTAATTCATCTAGACTGAGGCAGAAAATCTTGCACATGCTTTACAGTTCCCCATTTTTCTAGGGCAAGGAGAACTGCTCACTCTTCATGGAAAACCCAAGCAAAATAATTGTTTTCTAATAGCAAGGAGCCTGAAAAAGGAAGGAGTACAATTTACCGTGCTAATTTCTGGAAATGTTGAAGTCTCCATATACAGCATAACAAATTTGCAAAGTTAGCTGATGGTGAATCTTGTGCCATTTGACACAGCCAGTCTCACCCTGATTGTTGTAACACTACTGACAAGGGGGATGATGGGAAAGCCAGCAACTTATTGCTCATGTCTCAGCTTTCAAGTTTGGGAAGAAAGGTACACATGCACATTTTATACAAAACATGATAATTTAGAGGCTGCCAAACTTGTTTTAAAAGAAATATTTTCTTCTGGCTCGAGTCACATATTTGCTGACATGGAGATTTAGCATTCCCATTTGCTTCTGAACCCAGTGTTTTGACTGTGTTCCAGTTCCAGTACTAACACAACATTCTTTTAAGTGAAGATGAATGGAGCTAGAAGAGAAGGAAAACTACGATTTTCCTTTTTAAGTGAATCCAGGCTGCCATATATCTTGGAAAAATACTGACTTCATTCTGTCTTGTGCCTCTGATCTGAGACCAAACTGATCCACACCACAGGAAATACCTGCTATATAGACGATTCACTTACTGACAGCAAAAAAGTAACGCCTTTTTTTTCCTCATAACTTGTTTCACCATCTCCAAGCCAATGAATGACACAGTAATTCCTCCTCCCCCTTCCATTTTCAATATTAAATTTAAATAACAACCTTCTGACCCACATCTTACCCACAAAAAAATTGACCTGTGATTATAACCCATCAGCTACGCAGAAGAACTATGTCAGCCTCCACAAATTGTGATACTTACAACGCCACTATGTAATATAAATATTCAAGTCACATTTCCTTTTATTTTTTTCTCCCCAAAACACTACGAACTAGGAAATGCAAAAGAAAACTTCAGTCAGAATGATCAACATTTTGATGTCCTTAGAAAACCCAACTGATGATGAAAATAAATTTGAAAAAACCCTGAAGCTGCTGTAGTCAATAACTCAAAATTTGTACTGGAGTTCTTCAGACATCTGAGAGATTTCTTAAACAGGTTTTGTTAAAAATACATGAGTAGTTTAAAATAAACACCAAGAAATGTGAAAAATCCTCAGACTTGGAAATTAGACTAATGCAAATAGTGTGTGCTCAGAGAAATAACCACCTTTCACATTTGTAGTAAAATGTAATTTCTCACAGACTACCTACATAGCAGAATGTTCATGAAAATTTTCGTTATTTGAAGAGCTAATATAATTTCTCCTCAGTTAAATCACTCATTCAGACCAAGCTTTATCTGTGGTAAGTAACATTTAAGTTTAATGTTCAGTTTTTTTTTGAAAGGGGGTCCTAGAGACAGCAAGTAATGAAAAACCACAAGGTCTCATCTACAACTGAGCAATTCTTGTAGCTAACAATAAAATACATGCCTGAAGTTTTTATATTTTAAAATTTCAATTCATATGGGTAAGAAATGATTGCTTTTTCATATAACAGTCATCAAGCTAAGGTTGTGTGGCATTTCCAGTGCCGGAGAGTTTCTGCCTTATCATCACATCTGGTTTTATTTTAAAATTATAACCTTAAGATTTATATCACTTTTCCCCTTGGTTTTCATGTATATGGTTTTATTTAGTTACAGACCCATAAAAGTGCTCTCAACTTATTGTGCTGTACATTGGTTTGGAGAAAAATCTAGACGAACTTTTTCTTTGATGCATTCTTTGACTATTAATATCACAATTATCTGTTGGTGACATCTCTATCACTGATTCCAGAAGCACTTTCTGTTTCTAGAGAAACTCAGGCATGGGGGTGGGAAGGGGATCTGGACACCTGGAAGGTGAGGTGTCCTGAGCACATTACTCTGGCCCAACCTAAGGAGGGCTCTAGGAGGGTGTCACAGCCTGTGCCACAACCTCAGCCTGGAGGAGGTGAGGGCTGGCACAAGTGTCAACATGCTCTATGGTTAACACTGCTGCTGAGTGCTGAGCCATAACTATGGCTTATATTGCCTGCAGCTTTACCAGACACTATCTATTCACAAAAGGCACCTTTAGTCCTTATGGCATGAGCTATGCCATGCATCAGCCTCTGTGGGTAGAGAATAGTCCCCGAACCTTTTTCCTTGTATATGTGGTCTACATTTGTTGATCATCTCAGAAGCCTTAATAATAAATTATTATGAAAAGCAAGTGATGTAACCATTAAGTGAAAAAAATGCCACAATCAGATCACCATATATGTTCTGACAGGAAAATGACACTGATTTTACTGACCAGTATTTGCAACAGGCAGTCAAATGACCTCCTATTGAGGTTACCCAACCCTTGGCATTGTAAACATATTTCTGGCTTTTAAAGAGCCTCAAAACAGTTTTTTGTATACTTCTACTGCTTGTGTATAGTATCTGAAATTTGGAAGAGATTAGAAAAATATCTGTGGCTATCTTTGGGAAAATCTGTTCGGATTTGACTAAGCTGCAAACAGGGCAAGCTTATCATTTGTACTACTCAGCAGTGGACTTGCTAAACTACTGGGGTAGACACTGTGAACATTCTGTCTGAATGAAAAGTGTTTCAGTCCCATTGAGACTTCTGTTGCCATGTATACATATGATTCATGTAACATATAAATTTTATCACAGCAAGAGCCTGGATGTCTGAACCAAAATTCTCTGCTGTACTGTAATAAGGATTGATATGCACCATAATTTTATCGCATACTGAAACCTTAAGAAAATGCTGCAAATGTATTTGGAAATTACCTGAAAATTTAGTCACAAATGACATTCTGTTGCTTTGGAAAAAATAGATGGATATTCTACAGATTTCAGAGTCTATGTCTATGTCTATCTTTGTTTGTAAGGAAAAGGCAGAACATAATTCTAGTATGTAAGTAATAAAACACCCTTACATTAACATTGGATAAGTAATTTGCTGACTTGCTGATGCATATTGATGTTCAACTTTGAAAAGCCTTTGATTCTTTTTTTTTTGGGTATTCAAGTGAGTTTGAGACAAAAGCAAAATCAATCAATTTTGACAGTATCAGTTCTGAGCCAGATTCTGTTACCCTGGATGCAGGTGGAATGGTGCCTTTTTTAGCAAATGGTGCAATTGATTTTAATGGTATTAGTTGCCAAATAAGAATCTTTTCAGACTAAATAGGATATCAGAAGTCACCTTCCATAACTGAAAACAAAGCAAACAACAAAAAAAAAAAGATGACTACCAGACATTTCATATATGCTGAAATACAAAATAAAATTTTTTAAAAAAACGTAAATGCTCCTGTGTAAAGACAAATACACTTCTTAAAAATAGCCTGTTAGTCATTTTATTGCTTTTTTTATTTTGAGCACCTCAATAAACATGGATGAAATGACTTTTCAAAAAGCTACAAGGGGAAAAAAAGAAATGGAAAAACCAAACCCTACAATTTATACTCTTAAATGAGGGTACACTTAAAACATACTTCATATGAATCAGCATTAAAAAAAAAAAAAAAAAGAACTTTACTTTTGGCTGGGAAAGTCCCTAATTTTTTCTTTTATTCTTTAAAGAGATGTTTCTTGCAGAGGAATTGCTGTCAGTGGTGTTATTACCAAAAATAACATCTCTGTAAACTGGCATCAGAGTGTGAACCAATTAGCACTATGAGATGCTGTGGAAGTTTAAAACCAAATGTGGCAATAACCATCTGGGTAGACAAAATATTCTTTTTACCTGCGGGTCCTTGAACATGGCAATAAACATATGGCAGAGAGAGCTGGGCTTGTTCAGTGCATTTCTAATAAAAATCTAGGTGACAGAAATATGCCATGATAGGTGTCATAGAAACTAGTGTAATGACCTTTCACATCTGGATGCCTCATTTCTAATTAGGAATGAATAAGATATAACAAGGTCAGGTGACACTGTCTAACACAGCATATTACTTGTTTATGGATGAGGCATTTTGATGAAAAACTTCCAAAGCATTCTTGCCAATTATCTTACCTAACTTCATGTGACACCAGACTGTGTCCCCTTGAAAGAGGTTCCAGGTGTGAAAGGTCAGAACTTTTATCCTGGAGTATGCAGCTTATTTTTTTTCCAGATCTTTGTTATCTCTGTATTAATGTCAAATGAAAACCGAATTTGTTCCCTCCAGTTTACAGCCCTTTTGAAATGCCACTTTCAAAACATGACACTTGTACAAGCTGCTTACACCCCTCCAACAGCATGAGCACGTTTCACCAGCCATAACACCAGATGGCCAGATCCTGGCTCCCTTACTCTGAGTCTATTTGTGCAGTCACTCTCATTGAAACAATATTTTGTCATAATCAACTAGTCTACTACCTTAGTTTATAACCTCGCCAAAAAATTACAAGCGAAAAAGGGCATTTCTAGACCTTTGCAAACCACCTGAATGGTCTGGACCCCCAATAAGAGAAGCAAATTCTGCAACACCACACACTTAAATTGACGAGCTTAGTTCTACCTGCTAGACCAAGCTCAAGTATGGTAAGGAGAACAGCTGCTTCTTTGAAAAATTTGACACCCAGGAGCCCAGCTCTGGCTGTAGGGAGCAGGTTTGGGCTGCCTGAGGCAGCTCCTGGTAACCAGCACTCATGGCCCACAGAGATGCTGATGCAGTGGGAGAGGGAAGAGGAATGTCTGTGAGAGTCCTGACTCTGGGCACCAGCACAAGATTGCTGGTGGTGCCTGATTTCACATGTCATGCACCTTTTCTGGGGTTTTGGTGGTGTTTGTTCTCTTGAGGGAACACAGGTGCTACCAGGCAAGTGCTGCATGAGCTATTTCCTCTGATTTGGTGTCACCTGCAGCTGTCCGGATTTTATGGATCTCTTTCACTGAGAAGTTTCTGAGCAATCTTCAGTCACTTTTTGCTCTGAAATGTCAATTTAAAAAATAGACAAAAAGAAAAGAAAAAAAAAAAGAAGAGGCAGAGAGATGGAAATGGTGCTTTGAGTAACGTACCAGTTTGCCTTACTGGTCACTCAAACAAGGTCATTATTGACTGAAAATGGTAATTCTCGCTCTTTGCAGGCACATGTAGATTTAAACAAATCAGAATATTGGTGTGCTCAATTCTACCCTACCTCCCATTTTGACTAATTTCTCACATACTTTTATTACAGTTTAAGATCAAACACAAGTCACCTTAATACACAGCTGAAAAGTAAATCAGTTTTCGCAGCGAAAGAAATAACATGGGAGAAGAAAGGTGATGTGATACGTTGAAACGCACAGCATGTTCAGGATAACATGCAAACGTTCATGGCTTTAGTGAAATCAATCTAGGGAGATATATCAGGAATTTTTCAGGCTCTCCTGACTACCATGGCACTGCTGACTCATATTCAACTTGCCATTGACCACGGGGACGCATAGCTATAAGATAAACTCTGGAACTGGGAGCGGCATGATGCTGTCTTCTAAACTAAATAACCTTTTGTTGTAAGTGTACCAGACAGATTCAGGTGACACCAAACCAGAAGAAACAGCTCATGAAGCCTTCCCCTGGTAGCACTTATGTTCCCACTTAAGGACAAACACCAAAAAAAATGTAATATATTAAGGAACTCTCTGCACCATATTTACACACACCTACAACATAAGAAGTGTAGAACTGGGATACCTCTCTTTTTAGATATTCAGTTTTATGAGTGAGCTTATGCACTCAAATACTGAGTCACTAAGGCAGCTATTTTTAAATAAATCATGTTTTTTTTAAGAACTTCCTGCTTTTTTTAGGTCTTCCAATATGAAGTTAAGGCTTTGGAAAAAATACAGACTGATGCATTCTTGTTTCCTTTACATCCCTTGCTGTCATACTTCTGCCTACCTATTTTTACTTCATTCCTTTCATATTTTCACTGAGTAATAGCTGAAATTTGTTTCACAGTTTTACAGGACCAGGGATTATAATCACGAGGACAGTAAGGTGTCTGGCATATCACATGCACTGTAAAAATAACAATAACTGCAATAACTAGAATTCTGTGTTGAAATCCTATTTTATTTCAAGTTCTCAGACAGTACAAAACTGCATTTTGTATATTTGCTTTTAACACATCTCAATCTGCATTTCTTCTAAATTTTCAGATTTGAGATGCAATGATGCTGCTGACATGGTTATCCTGCAAATGAGTCTGAGAGTCTCACAAGATTTGCCTGCCCTGACTACATAAATACAGATTAGTAAAAAAGTAGAAAAAGGCAGATAAGTTCACTGCCCCTGGCTTTGGCAAATATGTCCCTTTGGTACGTCTATTAAGGGAAATGTTATCTTTACAAAGCAAACTCGTGTTATAGGCACACAGCAAAAGATGGAAATACTGTAGGTCAGACTTGAGCCTCAATCTGCGGTGAGGCCCAAAGGTCAGTCAGGAGTCAGTTAAAGTTCTCCCCTCTATGTCACCAATGCTTTGACCTATTTCACTTTGTTCTGAGCAATGACAGTCACTTGAAGGATTAACCAACAAGGGAGGACTTCTAATTTCACACAGTCAGCACCCTGAGGAGGAGAGGTCATGATCCAGCCACTTTCCCCCTTCCAGCTCTACCATGTAGGGAAAAAGCATCCTCAGCTGGTCTCAGACCATCACCTCTATTATGAAGATCTTCCTTCTGACATAAACGAAATTCAAGACACCAAGCACGATGTTTGCCTTAACTCTTTATTTTTCTATTCATATTATCTTCTGCCATATTGCATTGCCTTGCAATTAAATGATCATGATCATGATGAAGATACAAGATGGAGTTAAAAAAACTCGTTCAAAAGCTATAAATATAAATATAGTCAACAACTGTTCTTTTCTGATGAAGAGAATAATGAAAAGGAAAAAGAAAAAGGAAAACTGATAAATGAAGCCTGATGATTTCCTGCAGATTTAAAAAGAACGATGTTAAAAATAAAGTATTTATTTTTTTCGTAGATGAAAAACAACACAGACTTTTCTCTGTGCTTCATGAGACCAGAACAGCAGGTTCTGTGAATCACAGTGATTCACATAAATCTTTGTCTGTTTCTAATAATGGTTAAAGCTTTCAAAATGCCACAATCCATAGCATTTGACCATCAGCTACACTGGAGCACAGTGTATGCTATGGATTTCAACCCTGAAAATATATGAATTCTTATGCTAGCTATTCTGAGCCATAATGCAGGGGAAAAAAAAATCTAGATTATTTGCTTTTATAACATTTCTTTCATGTAAACTACCATAAAAAACATATAGTACAAATCCCTATTACATTATGAAACTGAGAGATGCTCTACAAATTACTGGATTTTTGAAATTGTTTGTGAAAAGGTCATCCAAAACCAGAGAAGGCACACAAATCCTTATACCATATAGCACAAAGATACTTTGCTCCTCAGATGCCTCATAACAGAAGAAAACCCCCCTATATAAAATTACCTGTTATCAGGTAATTTGCATTTACGGAAAAACCTGTCCTCTTCTGAAGTGAAGGATGGGTCCAGGGATCTACAGAGTGAGAATCTGCACCAGGAGAGGAAGGGAAAATGGAATCCAACTGTAACCCAAACCAAATTCAGAAGTAAAAAAAAGGGACTCATCCTCATGGGAGGAATTGCCTTCCATTCCATGTATCTTTATTTTCCTCTAAGGAATAGAAAACCCATTGCTCCCAAGAGAAAGCTTGTTTTCTTTTTTTTTTCCCCTTTTTCTTATTTTTAATGAGATCTGTAACAATCTATAGGCTGTGTACATGTAATTCTTTTAGTCTCATGTATTTCAGGAACTTTGTAGAACTAATGTAGCAGTATTTCCAGTTAATTGGGAGGAAGAAAATGAAAATGGTTCTTTGCAAAACTGTAGTTCTAGTCCTTGAGCTCCTGCAAGGCTCTACCCTCACTGAAATTGTTATTAAGCTGCTATTAATAACCTGTCTTGTGATGTTTCTGTCTACATGGACCACGAGGGTGACGCACAAGAAAATAAAAACAGGAGAAAATATTTGAAAATATCCAATGAAAAATTCTGAAAAACCATTCAGAAGCCTAACTGTTCTAAATCAAAGTCATTTAGGAATCTAAAACCCATTCAATTTTGAGAGATTAAGCTTCAAGTCACTGGAACACATTTGGAAATTTTATTCAATGCCCAAATACACCGGGCTATTTATGGATTCTCCAGAGACCTAGTGATGGAACACACTAAGAAGCATGAAACTCAAGTGCTGGGCCTGCTCTCCTCTTCGGCTTTTGGAAGTTCTTGGAAACAGGGATAACGCTGCACACAGTGCCACCTGTGACTCCAGCGAACATCTAACCTGACTTAAATTCAAGAACTAATTTTAACCCAAACCTGTTCTGATGTATTTTAAAAAATATAATAATATTCCATTATAAACATTTTAATCAGTATGTCTGACATGTTTCAAATTCCATTTTCCAATTAATACTATAAAAAGAGGAAAGGATGCTGTACATGTAAAGAGTTAAGATCCTTATTTTGGGTCACAATAAATATTTCAGATTAATTTTTCCTAACTTAATCCTTTCTTTCCCCCCTGAATTTTGTTAGTATGCTGCCCCTAGCTGACTGTCATCACACGACCTAGTCATGATCACATTTACTCTAGTTGATCAGAAGATGTTGTATAGAAGATGGTACACTGTAATGATATTTAGAGATGCTAGACCTCTGTAAAGGATATTTTTGACGTTACCCCCTGTGGTGTAGAAAGGCAAGTACCAGATCTGTTTTAAATCTTCATTTGCATTTTATGTATAAAACCGCTATTTTATGTAGTAATAAATTGTCAGCTGTGAGGACTAGCTTTTTATTTTTTTACAGAAATTATACCACGTATTAAACAAGTCCGTACTCATTTTTACTCCTAATGTGGATGGTCAATTTCTCTACATACCTATATTTTTTTCACATTCCCTTCTTATATCATCTGACTGAAGAACACTGATATTAAAATCCACTAGCTTCTTCACAGCATACTTTTTGCCTCAGTCAAATTTATCAACATTACTTATTGTTTTCTCTAAAAATTTGCATTCAGTTTTCACTGCTGCAAAAAGGTGTATCAGTCAAAATACCTCAAAGAACAGGCTACTGCTATGGTTCTGAAATAGGAATGGCTATTCAGCCCTTAACCTGTCTGTAGAGTGTGACAACAAATGTACCCATTAGGGTAACTTCCGATCTTGATGGTTATGCACTGAGACGTGGATGAACAACAGAATAATTATAGCTTGCTGGAATGGATTCATATAAATACTTACTGACTTTACTAAATAAAAAAAAATATATGATTGTAAATGCAATGGTCTCTTTTCAAAAGTGAATTGCATTGGGCAAAGAATCCAGGCAACACTTCAGGCTACAGGCTGGTGTTTGGATTATTTTACCCACAAATAACAAAATTCAGACTGAAATCTTAATACAACATGTGCAGAGAAAAAAAAAAGAAAGAAAAGCTCTGTTCTCTTTCCAATATATGTATCCCACTTATATTTTGGAATGCCTTATTGATTAATTAACAGTACTTTATGTAGAGGGTTTTGGTTGATTTATATCCTTTTAGTCATTTAAAGATGCTATTGTGAATTTGTACATTCACACAGAGCCTTTATGACTCTTGATTTCACCCTGACAAAGATCTGGAGAATTCAGCAGTTATACAACACAACCCAGAGAAGCTGAGCCTGTAAGCAACTGAAGAGCTCCCTGAGATGCAGAGCCTGAAAGGCTAAGGTTCAAATCCCACATGACCACCAGTTTTATGAAGCAAGGGGTTTTTTTACCTCTGCCTAATGACTTTTTTATCTTCCTTATAAACTAGAACATCTACAAAGCCAGGAAGCAGAGCATGTATTGTAAACCTCTTATTCAGGCAGTGTACAGTGAAATTTTGGTGCTTCTGAGTTCAGATTCAGACACAGCAGGGATCTGTGTTATTCTTCAAAGTTACAGTTATTCTTCAAAGAAGCCATCCATCCTTTTGGTTTCTACCCCTTACCTTGTGTCATTTCAGCAAAATCTTTGTCAAAATCAGTTCCGTTAGGGGAAAAGAGGAGGGAGATTCACAAAAAAAATCTCATCATGGAGACGAAAAATAGAAGTACTTTGCAGGGTGAGCAAAATATCTTCTCTCACAAAGCATATTTACTGTATTTCATTAGATGCCATAGCCAGACCGCATTCTTAAAGATCTGTCTTTGGCATTTTTCAAGTGTGGAACTCTCCCAGTGCATGTGTTGGGTATATTTGGACTTGCTGTTCCCAGTTCTACTTTTGTAAATAGCCCAAAATAGGAAAATTCTCTACTAAAGCTTAGTTTCCTTCACATTTCGATGTCAGATTTGAAGTTCCTATGTTTATGATTTACTTATTGTATTTCTTTACTTCCACTTGGGTATCGAGAAACACTTGGTAATAATTATTTGCAAAGAATACCAGAGAGAATAGCATACAGGAAAAAAAGAGAAAAAAATAAAAAAGGCAAAGCATAGAGAAGGATGAAAAATTGATAATGTGCCATCTAAAATGATCAAGTTGTCAAGGATGACACTGATATAAATTCCCTTGTTATTGCAGATGAACCAGTATAATACCAGGGGACTGAACATGAGCCAGATTTGATTTGTCAACTTGTTGCTATTATTTTGACAACATTTCAGCAAAATTGTCACATCTGTCGAAATTCTGTTAGAAAATTAGATGTAGCAAAGAACACCAAGCAGCCTTATTTTCTCCTACTGGGTGTGCTGGGATTTTCCTTCCGTGAGTCGTCAGCAGGCAGCAACAATGAAGTGTCACAACAATCACAAAGATACCATCTGGTTAAGGGAGATGATCCAAGAGCAAACATGTATCTTCCTAAACATAAAATTAATCAGCACAAAAAACTATAAACACACACACACACACAAGTGTGTGGCATTGCATATATACACACATATATATATATATATATGTTTATATATCTCTATCTGTAATTTCAGCAATTCTTGCAATGCTATCAAAACACCAAGACAGTAGCAATTATAAAATTTCCCGCATGGATTTCTTTCATCACCTAAAGCCACAGATGATATTACTTGAACTTTGTATCATGAGAGCTCATGACATTTGGAAATATGGAATATGTTTTTCATCACATGGCGCCTGTCACACCTGGTGCTTGCAGAAATTAGGCTTTGATAATTAGAATGCTTCCATTTCTTTCGAAGTATTTTTAACAAATACAGGCACAATGCACAGCTCTGCATTGCCAAGAACTCCTCCAGAGAGCTAACAGGCTACAGGATGATTACTGCAATAGTACTTATCCAAATGACCTTTATATTTTTTTCCCTTTTCTCTTACTGTGTATGTGGAAGTCCTTGCTGCATTTGAAAGTAAACTGTTAAGAAAATCCAGTTCTCCTTGCCAATCCTGGAAGCAATAGTAAATGTCCAAAACCGTAAAGTTTTGATCAGTATGGTTCCAGAGAGATAGAAAAACATTTCTGATGCATTTTCTAAATTAAAAATGACAAGGAATAAATTGGGGAAAAAAGTCAATGATACTTTCCAAACATGCAAAATAAAGCTCAAGGAAACATTTGCATTGCAATTCATGAAAATATTGACAAGGAAAAGATTATTACTAAAGTGGTAAAAATATAGATTACCAATATAGCTCCTTCAGTCTTGTTTAAAACAAATTTAATTATGCAATGAATTAATAGCAATACAAGTTTAGATAGGAGCTTAAATTTTTTTTTCTATTTATACCATCCAGATCTTTTTAAAATAGCATAATAAAAAATAATTAGGTGTCATTAGGTGACAAACATTTCATTGTTTTTTGCACATACTCAATCTACTATCCATAATAAATTTGCACAATGGACCTCTTGAAGTAATTCCAGAAGCACTGCAGCCAGCTACCTTCTCTGTTTGACTAAAGTATATCTTGCATATCTATTCTTTTGCCTTCCTTTAGAAGGTAAAATATAGTTTAAGTGACTTGGGGAATGCACCCATAGAGCCAAAAGGAATTCCTACAACAGCAAAAATCCCAGGAGGAGTGGTTTAATGACAATACAATAATTGTAAATATTTTATTTATTTAACTTTGTGCTTATATTTAAACAAATGGCTTAGATATGAGCAAGACCGGGGCTAACAAACTTTGCCTAAATATTTACTGTGTTTCCCTGGTGATTCTCGCATACTGCAGGAAATAAATGCTGCTGTTTTCTGCTAAAATTGTGTAAAATATATGCCAGTTTTTCTATCTGTCTTTCATCTATTATTCAAGTGATCTGTGGCACAGGAGTAGAAAAATTATACTTGCCTTCACTTGGACATAAAGTGAAATATAAACATATATGCTCACATGAGCAAAAAGCATACAGCTTAACTTTATTGAACTCCCCCTCCCCGCCAAAAAAACCAAACCCAAACCACCCAAAACCTCAACTTGTTGTGAAGGCATTTTCCTACTGTCTGTCCTACTTATATTGTAAGTTGGTCAATTTCTCTTTCAGTAACTTCTGATGAAACTTTTACTTTTTTTCCTGGATATACAATCTGCCTGATTTAACTTTAAGTTATGATATTAATTACTAATAAAATACAATGCCACAAACTAGTTCTTTTACATCTAGAATAATGATTTTCACTCATACAGAGATTGATAACTAATGACTGATAAAAACGCAATTTAAATTTTGAGACTATACCTGATGATTTTACTAAGACCAATTTAATTTTCCCCACATTCATTAAAAAAAAAAGAAAAAGAAAAAGCAATCCCTTTGAGTCTGACTCTAAACACATGTAGTATGAACTTATAGCAAAATTTAAGCCTGTTTATGGTACCTAGTGGTACCTAAAACCACTTGTTCTTGCTGAATTCTCTGCAAAGGCCGCTACAAAAAAAAAAAAAAAAAAAAAAGTGATTGTGGTAATGTTAGTGTCCTAAAAGAAAAAGACCTTCACTGATGAGAAATTTAGTAGTATCTATCATCAGTCAGATATAGTGTATAGTAGGTCAGTTTCTACCTCCTGCTCTCTGCCACAGTTACACAAGCATGTTCTGTTATAAAAATTCAGCCTTAAAGAGTCTAGGTATAAAGAAGAAATAGTGATATATTTCATATATGATGAAATATATAATGATTCCTTCACATATATAGAATGACTTCAACAATAGGCTACAACTTTAACAATCCATCTGCCATAAACAGACCGACATCAAAGCCAAAAACCCATCAAAGTGTAGTCTTTAAGTAAGCACACTGGAAATGAAACACATTTAGAAAAAACATTTTAAAATGGAACTCAAATCATGTTTTCTAGTGTGTTTCATCACTGGAGCTAGATGAGGCATAACTGATGACAGAACTTAGTTTTCTGTATTCAGTCATCAGAACTATGGCACTATGTCTGTCTCTTCATTGGGAGTGAAGATGAGTGTGGAATGAAAACAAAGCTTCAGATCAAAATGAAAGAGAAGTGATATCACATAGATAAACTTGTCTTGGACATGTCAGTACTTGCTATTTCATTTCTCTGATATGAAGGATGGATGAAGTAAAACCAATTTTGGTTGTCAAGGGCTGCCACAAAATGGAGAGAAACAAGATGAACAACAAAAAGATGTCAAGAATAGGTCTATCAATAACACTAACTTATTTTACACATACACAGTAAAACCCCATCCAGCTTCCAACTTCACATAAATAAAACACCATTTCATTTCTGGTGGTTACTGTAGTTGCTGAAGACAAGTATTGCCTCACCCTCCTTCTCAAACCACAAGAGTCACCTATTTGAGTATCTTAACATTCAAATACTACATCTGTACAGTCTTGAAATTTTTAATAACTTGTAGTAAAACACTTCTTCAACTAGGACCCAGCTGACAGTTTTTTTGAAGAAGTTGCACAAAGCTGCTGTTGAAGGCAATAGAAACTTTGGCTGCTCAGCATCTTTGAAAGTCTGTTCATATATTTTTATCTCTCATTTAAATATAAGTCCCGCAAAAAGTAAGAAAGCAGTCCAGACAAGAATATAAATAATCTGAACAAACCTATACAGAGCTTGGGAGTTTATAGAAAATACATTTAAATTTAACACACAATATGAAATATAGCCATAAATACTGATGACAACCCTGAACTGAGCTGTAAGAATGAGTGAAGTTGTGATAGAAGAAAAATTAAGGAGGGTGTAAGAGAAAAAATGGGAGTGTAGGGAAACAAAGAAAACCCTTACTATGTGGAAAATCTGCTGAAACACTGTTTCTATAAAAATTCTAGTGTAATAAAATACTGTCCTTTATCTTCACAGTAAATCTTAGTTTGGAAGAAGTATAAGCAAGTTGTTATTGTATAGGCCAAGATTCTCTTCTTGTTTTATCGATAATTGACTAAGTAATACTTAACCTACACAGGTATTAGATCTATATAGAATGAGTCTTTAATATCAGTAAAACACCTTACAAGTTACAACAGAGAACACAATAAAACCTGAAATAGCAAGGAGCGTGGAAAAAAGCATGTGATTTAGACAGAATTGCAATAAAACCAATTGAAATGGTAGAGGCAGCCACGTGCAATCTGACTTCTATGTCTCTTTACTGCTCATACTGATTTTCTCAGCAAAAGGAGTATCAAGAGCTCCAATCAGTACTTGCCAAAGTGATTCTGCTAAGTATTGAATGCTTGCACACAACGGTTTGATCCAGTTGAGTTGGTAGGAGTGATAGATGGCCTGGCATTTTCCTTCTATGACATGCTGCAGAAAACTAAGCAACTCTTTCAAAGGCTTTGCTTTTCCTGGTTTGATAAGATGTTTTCTTCAGAAAATAGAAGTAAATGTATTAAATCAACTGCTCTCAGAAAAGATACAGCATATGGCTATATATCAAAAGCAAATGCGTGTGTAATAAAGGGTCTCAACCTAGAAACTCTCATGATTTTGAAAAAAAAATCATTCTTACACAGAAAATAGGTGTCCTTTCAACACAGTAATATAAGAGGGATAAGACTTCATATTGTCCTTGAGGATCAGGAAGTGAAGCTGGTTTAAAATGTAACTACTACAAGGGGAATAAATTACATGATTAAGAAAAAGCATATGCTGAATCACTGATGCTGTTTGCTCTTTCTGACTAAGTTACAATGCATGTATCCATCCCATGCTGCCTAAAGAAATTAAATTAAAAGTTCCCTTTCCATCTGAGTGAGTGAGCACAGTATTTTCTCTTTCTTTTGCACAAGGAGAATGAATACTGCACTAGAGACCAAATAAAGTGGTGCTGTTGGAAAAGTGTCCATTACTCCAATAAAAACAATGTATTGGGCTGGTAGCTGCCTTTCTTTAGGTCATGCAAGGAAATTCAAAAGGCAGCAAGAGCACCCCCTTCAAATTGGAAGGCATAAGAACTCACCATGATAGGATATTTAGAAGGGGTTTAGAAGCTTAAGGCAGCATAAAAAGCTATTAAGACCATTTTGTTCAACTTTTTTTCCAATTTTCTTGAAATAAGGTTGTCTAATAACTGTCACACTCCACCTAAATTGCAGGATCAAACATGAATCTTTAACACGTGAACAGGCACAACGGTCTTGGATTTTTTTCTGCTTTATCATAAGCTACAATCTTATTTTCCTTCCACTGTCTTGTTCAGACAAATGGAGAAAATATAAGGACAGATGAAAAATGTCATTCTTCAAGAAACACAATTTGGAATGGAATTAGTAAATAGGACAACACTTGCTTTAAAATGAGTCTTGATTAATCCTCTCTGTCCTTGCATGCCTCCTTTTTTCACAGATGTTATCTCTTTCACTCTTTGAATTTCTCCATTTTCAGCTAAAATATTCTCAAGAATGTCGTGGTTTAGCACAGCTTGGGGTAAAATACCAAGTGTTTTAGGCACACTTCATCAATGTTTCTTTTTGTCAACAAAGTTGCACAGAATAATCAGGAACAATTTAAAAGCAATTCCTGTTGAAATTTAGTTCAAGGAAATACAATGACTCTTCTCAAAAAACATGTTGGAGGAGAGGTTGAAATAGATAATTGTATGCCACGGTAGACAACTTAAAATGGAAATGAGGCTACTTCATGGGACAACAAAGTGGAAGCAATTTGAATGTCGCTTTGCAAAATCAGTGTTCTGATACTGCACCAGTTCAGGCACATGAAACCCTCTAAATGTCAAACGGGAGAGATGGTCATGTTGAGGTTTCATATATTCATGGGACATTAGGACATCTGAATCAACTGAGAGAAAATCTCAACGAAGAATCTTCTCCAGGCTAAAGACTATTTCAGAGTAGCAATTTGTTTGACTCTATGTTTTAGGACTTAAAAGTGTATCAAAACATATCTTGGTTTTTGTTGTAGTATTAGTGTATTTCATTAGCCTAATGATAAAAATCTAGCCTGGGAAGGAAGTCACCATGGCTCACAGCTCTCCCATCTCAGAGGCCCATACTATTTTGGAAAATAGCTTAAAAAGGAACACCACTTAAACATACCTTTAGATACAGAAGTATCTTTAGATACTGAAGTGCCTACCTTCTACTGAATTTCAACTGGACTGAGACCTTACCAAGTTGTTGGGGAATGTCTGGAGATCTAATTCAAATTTGGTATTTTTTCCAGTAAACTAACTTTTCCACTTGGAAAAGCTGAGTTATCAAAATTGAAATCTCTTGCTTTAGCTGATTATACTGGATCTGGCTGGGATGGAGATAAAATTCTTCATGGTGGCCTGCACAGTGCTGTGTTTTGGATTTGAGACTGAAAGTGTTGATAATACACCAGTTTCAGCTATTGCTGAGCAGAGCCTACACAGCGTAGAGACCTTCTTTTTTTCTCATATTGCCTCACTATCAAGTAGCCCAGGTGTAGGCAAGAGGCCGGGAGAGGACACAGCCAGGATAGATGACCTCAGAGATATTTGGAGACTGGCTGTGCAGCAGTCTGCCTATGGCATGGGAAGTGATTGTCTTTTCAACGTTTATGTTTGGTTTTTTTTTCTTAATCTTTCCATCGCTTATTAAATTGTCTTTATCTTGACCCAAAAGCATTCTTGCTTTTGCTCCTCAAACTGTTGTCCCCATTCTGATTGAGGACTAGTGGATGAGTGACTGGGTGGGTGGTGAGCTAATGGCCAGGGTCAACCCACCACACTGACAAAATGGTTATAGCAAGAGTATTTTGAGGGCAAAGATTAGGTTTTGTACCAAAATAAAAGCAAGGGATTATTCCTTTTCCAATCAGTTCTGACAATCTCTCTCTTGCTGATGGTTTTTCTAGTTAATATGTTCAGTTAAACACTCACTAGTGCAGAGAAAACATAGGATAAATTAATTCTAGCTCTCAGAAGCTAGAGAGCTATCTTGGATTGTGGAAGTAAAGGCTCAAATTCCTTTTCAAGGAAAGGGTTCATTACTTATCCAAGGTGGAATAGTTCCAATGGGAGAGGTCGCAATTTCCTTTCCTCCTTGGTTATTAATTTCATTTGGAATGAAGGCAGCGTAGGTTAAAGTACATGGATTACGACTCAGTCTTTCTCATTCATATAAGTTCACTGGTCACTAATCTAATGAGAGGATAAGACTGGAGATAGTTTTTTACATCCTGAAACTTTGACTTGGCAGAAAGCTACTTGTTCTCCAGCTATACTCTGTTATCCTTCAGCAAAATATCTCCCAGTTCCTTTGTAGGGATATTGAAGTTTCATGGGATTCTTTAGAATGAAAGGTATTATAAAACAAAATAATTACATAATTATCTGAACATAAAATACTCTTACTCAATCCTTATTCAATTGAACTTTGAAAAGTGCAAAAGACAGAAATGTGGATGTCCTTGGACCTGGATGGTCCTTGCATTGAACATTTAATTTTCTTTGAAGGTCTTTCTTTTCCCTCAATGTCCCTCTATTCAAAGTTAATTTAAGACATGCCCTGCTGAAATGCAATGGAACAAGTACTATCTCTAATGGTGTCTTTGAAAATTATGAAATGCTGCATAGCCCTCAGCAGTCTTCAGCAAATCTATTTCACTGTTCCTTGTAAGATTTATCATGCTTCACTTTGTCTAAATAGGTATATGAAGAGCTGAAACACACATACACAAAAGTGCTCAAAACTTTTGCACCTCCTGCAATCAGAATTTTCGATGGTAATAATCCAGGCAAGTATGTGGAGTTTGCTCGACATACCCAAGTAAACAATTCAGACTAAAAATGAATCAACAAAAACAATAAAATTTTTACTGGATCTCACAGAATCAAAGCTTTTATGTTGGCAATTTAAACTCCACTAAGGAGACAAGCTTACATAGATGGGTACAAAATATTTTTTTTTATGGTTAAAGCTAGGTAAGGCTTCTTAAGAAAGATGAGTATTTCACAGAATCACAGAATCACAGAATATGTTGAGCTGGAAGGGACCCAAAAGGATCACTGATTACTAATTTTAAGTACTAAGTTTAAGGCAATTTGTATAAATTAGAAGTAAAATGAATGTATTTGGAAATTCATAGATACACTAGCCCCACTGTACACTCAGACCATATTCATGCTTTGGTGATACAAATATTCAATCCTGAATACCACTGTTTTTAAGAGTAGAAAATATCTGAGCTGATATTTAATAAAAATGCGACACGAAATGGGCAACAATTTAGAAGTGAACTGGATAATATTTTGATCTACATACACAAGCAGCTGACAGTCAGTCCTTAGATAGAGATTAAATAGTCAGACCTTTCTGGGTGTAATATTTATATAAAACATGCTGAGCATACCGAGGTTGTCTCTTGGCTTTGCATGGTATCTCAACCTTTGCTGCAACAAAAATATTCAGACTCAAAGTTTTATCTGATTATTCAGACCCCATATTGTTCCACTATATTTTTTCTCTTCTCAGGCATTTTGTCTTGTCCAAATAGAAGTGTCACAAATTATATCAGATATTAGTACTGAAGTTATTACCAATACATAGAATTATTTTATCTTGATAAGGTATGTATTGCACAATACAAGTGAAACACTTTGGGAAGAACATTGAATTACATTTAAAGGGCTTGAGAACAAGGCTTGTAACAATGGGGAATTCTCGTTGCCAAAAGTCTAATGTAGTGCTATAATTTCTTCATTAAAACATACAATTTGTATAAAAATATCAACTAGTTTGAAATAAAACTACAGAAATGCCTTAAGAAATAACTTTGATATAGTTTAGATTTTATCATGTAATAAAATTTATGATACTTTCCTTAATGTTATTTTTCTCATCACCTGTGTTGACCCACAACCACCTTTGCAGAGCTATTTACACAGTAAAGCCAAACACTGCTCTTTTAAGTTGAAATCAAAGTAAAGTAACTAGCTGTATTTCTGACTGAATGTTGTCCCTCCCCTTTAGTACAAACAGTATCCTACTGTAGAGTTTCTAAATGAGCCCTTGGCTGGAAAACGATGTCCAAGGGTGTGATGTGAAGGTAACTGATGAAGCCATGGCTTTTGGGGCTCCTGATGAGTAAATAGCATGTGTACTACAGCTCCAACTTCAAGCGTCAAGGCATGTTTTATTCATACACCTGGACAGAAATGCAAAACAGCATCTGCTGCCTTGTTTCTGTCCTTTCCCCCTTCCTTCTGGACTTGAGGAAACCATAAGCTGCAGCTCCTGGGCTGACAGGGCAGAAGTATGCTGGGCCTTTATTTAGTTTCTGCAAGGGAGAAAACAAAGGGAAAAGCTTTCTTTTTTTCCACATCACTACAGTTGTGGATGAGGGAAAAGCAGAGCCAGGTCATGCAGTACAGAAGAGTTGCTCACCTGAATTTCTTTGTAAAGGGCTCTGTTGAATACAGCTGTGAGTTTGTGGATGTCTATGATGAAGCACCATGGCTTTTGCTACCATCAATGCTGATGTGTACTTCGTAAAACTGCATGCACAGATAATGCCCTTGAATTGCTATTCAAGACGCCAATGCTAATACAAATCTGGAATGTTTCTAAAGGGCAATAAAAATGTAAAATGAAATAATTCAGCACACTTCAGGTGACATCTCTGTCCTGTGCAATTTACCACAGGAAATAAATCACTGAGACAGGAAACATATGCAGTGGCAAAACATGGGCTCTTGTCACATCAGTTCAGCATCAATCCATATCTGTCTAGTTAATTCAGACTTATATTCACTTTTCTTCACTGCAAACTTTCTTTCTGTGGAAGAATTTTTATGGATTTTTCAAAGCCCATAAAAAGCTTCATATTTTGAATAACAAAATTGGTAGACATTTTGTTTATCTAGTAACATGAGAATATCATATGGTTTCCTAAATATGTAAAGGATATTAATGCTTGAGGCTATAAACTTACCTATAAAATTATACACATGGCTTTTTAAGTATACCATGTTGTCTGGAGCATGGAGCTACTACTGAGACAGCACTAGTAGATCATTCAAGTGAAAATTTGTTTTAGACATCTATTGACTGTGAACACTCCTAGGCAGTGCTTTCTCCCTGATGGCTTTTTCATGATTTCCCCACTGAATTTTTTTCTTAATACATTGGGATAAGTAAATAAGCCATTTCATTTTTATTTTCCCTTCTGTGAAATGCTTCCCAAGTAACTTGATTAATGTTCAAAACCAATATTTGAGCAGCCACATAATGTAATTAAAATTTCATAAAATAGCTATAATCATCCTAGCTTGGTAATAAGCAACCGTATTTATCACACAAATGATTTCTTTGGATTTTCAACAGGCACTTTATTTAGCTAACTTAATAATTTTTTTCTGCAGGAGGCTTGTGTTTTAAAACAGACAATTGAAGTCACAGCCAGAATGCCTTGCTGTACATACCCAATATTTAATCACAGGAGGTTTCAGCTATGTGCACACTGAAGTTAGCCTGATTTATCCAGGAAAGTGTGCTTGACTGAGTTCCATTTTAAACCTGTCTGCCCAAACTGCTTTTTTTATCTTGAAGTGATACTAAGTGCACAATGATCCAGTATAAAGGTAGGATGTTATGTGAATAGGATTTTTTTTTTGAGTAATGTGCAGCACTGTATTGGTATCTTTAACACCATATGGGTCTTTGCTGCCAATAACAGTGACTGTGAAATCTGCTGTTTGCTGGAGAACCTTAGAGCTGAAGAGAAAGGCATTTTATTTTTTTTTATTGCTCTTTACATAATCTCTATCTCCATACTGTCTCTACCGTCCAGTTCTATTTGAGACGGAATGATTTAAAGTGCAGTCCTACTTTAAAAGTGCTTTTGCAAAAAATGGTAGCATAAAGTTACCTATTTGTTATACTTCAATGATTTCCAGATCAAATTTTCTTAGCTTGCTGACTAAAATGTCATTTTGTCTATGCATCTGTTCTGCAAACCATCCAGGAGCCTGGAAAGTAAACTATGTTGTTTCTTACATGCACAATACAAACTAAAAACCTTTCTGCCGGGCAAATGCTTTCTTTGGGTACAACCATGAAAGACAAAGCATTGCTTTCAAATCCTGCCCTCATTTACCTCCCTTCATGTAGCCTAGGGCCCACAGTGGGCCTGGAAAGGTACCTCTTAGTACTTGTTTGAAGCTATAACAGAAAGGACTCTGCATATTTAGCTGTTCATAGTTCTGCTGATGACATAAACAGTAGAAAACCATCTCACTTTCTACTGCTGAACACATTCAGTTCTGTAAGGATGACAGGACTGGAAAGGAAAGATGGTAAAAAAATAGTCCATTTTCCAGAATTATAAGCAGAAAAAAATGTTTGTAGATTGAAATGGTTCCTGTACACTACCAGTTTTTAGGAAAGATGCAGAGTTAAATATTATTCCAAGGTTCAGTACTACCACCAGGAAGCTTTTCCTTTGTGAAAACACTAGTTGCAGCAGCTGATGATTTGTGACATTGTGTTGTAATCCAGGAGGAACTTGGAATATGACCAAAGGGCGTTACTAATATTCTGCATGACTAATTATTGAACCTTCCTCTGGGTTCACACATCCCAGTGTTTGCACAGATGATGCCTTTGTTCATCCATCATTTAAAACGTCTTGTAGCTGGAAAGCTAACAACATTCATAAAAGACCATTCATAAAGACTGCTGGTGGCAGGGGAGGTGGAGTGACAGTTTGCATTTTTCTGCTCTTTTAACTTCTTTGCTGCTGACCGTGACTACAAACACTGTGTAGCTTTGGCCACTGGGAAAGTTGTATTTTTTAGATAGAGAAACTCAAATACATTACATTAAGGCAGCAGTCAACAGACAGACCCAGTTCTGCTAAACAAAACCAGCTCCTGTCAAGCTGGAACTTGTTGGATCACACTGCTGCTTTCACCAGGTCTTTACAAATGGAAACTGGAAAGGCAGGAAATGGAGGAAGGAGTGAAGCATGTCCAAAATTCAACTTGATGTGGAGCTGGGATGCGGACTAGGTGTGCAGAGTTGGAAGCTGCTGGGTTCTGTATGCTAGCTTTATTTTCACTGTTTACCATAGCATCAAGAGAAAAATTAGGTTTGAAGGGACCTCTGGAAGGTAATCTGGAAAGAATGCCCTGCTCCAAGTAGATGAGAGAGGCCTAACAGGACTCTATCCATCACAAGATATAAGTTCTACAGAAGCTTGTCTCCAGGACCAGCCCCTGTTGATCTCAGTGGTTCCTTCTGACCCTGACCTCTGTGAATTGCCTGTATCTTCTTGAACTAGTAAACAAGAAATCCTAATATTTTCCAGGTCTTATGCAAAGCTCCTGGAGAAAGGAGATTAGATTTAAGGATCTGTCTTAAATCTCATAAAAGCATTAATAATTTCAGCAGTTATAATAATCCCTGTAGTTTGAAGTATGTCACTACTACAAAACCAAGATATCAAGAAAAGTATCCAAAAATTCAGTATTTATTTTCGTAGACTTTGCTTTGTAGACAATCTTGGACATCAAGCTTAAAGCTCCAAGAAGCATATCCCTTTCAGAAAAAGAGGAGGCACTAAATTTCCTATCTTCTTTCACAGAGCCTTTCTTCTACACTCAATTTTCTTTCCTTTTTCAGGAGTATTCTGATTAGCATTTCTCTGCAGAAAATCAATACTTATTTCATAAGAAGGAGGCTGACTTTGAGTAATCAAAGGTTTGTAAGGTTCAATTTCCATTTAAAATTCAAATATGAATCTGTTAAATGGACCCCAAAATGGACTCCCAAAATGCCTGTTTCTTCCTCCATTTAAAAAATGATGTGCACAAAAACATAGAAGGAAATTACTGGAGAACTCACACACTTGCAGAGTAGATGAGAATTATCCAAGAGCAAGTTCTGGGAAAAGCATAGTGCTGTGTGCAACAATAGGTAATTATTGAACGAGATCCCTGCTGATGTTCTTTTCTGTTTCTTATTTGAATGACAAAAAATTGTATGCAGTATGGGTAATGCATGTTAAATGCATATATGCATGCCTGCGTAAGTGCACAGGTGTCTGCAGCCATCAGATGGGGAGTCTTTATGACTTCTATGTTGAAATTCTGTTTCTGAAAAGAGAAAAGAATAGCCTGCTAAAAATAAAATACCGCTCACTGAAAGATACAAGACACATGATTTGTTGATATCTGTGTAGCTATCTCAAAACATTTGCTAATTTTGGAAATGCAGGTGCTGACTGTAGGAGCTGATTACATGATTTTCACTGGCTGCAGAAAAATGGATTTTAGGACTTAATTCTACCATCTGAAGACCAAACACAATCAGTGGTGTGCAGTTGCTCCTGCACACAACCTCATTGGTGAAATGTTATTTACAAGTCAAGGCAAAAAGCCCCCAGCCCTTGTTTATTATGTTTTTAGTAACTGGATATTGTGAAGCAGAAATTACAGGGGAGTGAACTGCTTCATTGAAAGAACAGAAACAACATAGCCCTTCTTCATATTGACTATACAATTACATGTTGCATTTTTCCTTCATAACTTTTTTCCTTGGGAATGTATGATCTCATCTCTTGACATATGATCACGGAATCACAGAATCATTTTGGTTAGAAAATACTTCCAATATCATCGAGTCCAACCTTTGACTGAATACCACCCTATCAACTAGACTGGTGCACTAAGTGCCACATCGAGTTATTTCTTGAATACTTCCAGGGGTGGTGGCTCCACCACTTCCCTGGGTGGTACATGCCAATTTTTAACAACCCTTTCCATGAAGTAATTCTTCCGATGTCGAACCTGAACCTCCCCAGGGGCAGCTTGAGACTAAGTCCTCTCATCCTGTCACTGGTTGCCTGGGAGAGGAGGCCAAACCCCACCCAGCTACAACCTCCTTTCAGGCAGTTGTAGAGTGGTAAGATCTCCCCTGAGCCTCCTTTTCTTCATCCTAAACACCCCAGCTCCCTCAGCCACTCTTCACAGGACATATGCTCTAGAGCCTTAACCATGTTCATTGACCTTCTCTAGACACACTCCAGTTCCTTGATGTCTTTCTTGAAGTGAAGGGCCCAAAACTGGACACAGAACTTGAGGTGTGGCCTTACCAGTGTCAAGTACAGAGGAAAAATCACTTCCCTGGTCCTGCTGAATTATTCTTCAGCATAGTACAAGAGTTTCTTCATATGCCAATAGTGTAAGTGGAGGAAGGTGATAAGCCTAAAGAGAAGTATCTATAAGGAGCAAATAATTTTAGCCTCTAGAGCTCCAGGAAAGATGTTTTTCCTGCTGGAGAGGGTCAGGGGAAGCCTTGACGAGGCTAAGATTATGGTTTCATGCACATTAATACCAAGCCTGAGCATTGCTGAATCACTAGAGCAGTACAAAATAGGTTTGGATCAGGCATGAGCTAATCATTTTTGCCTAATTATTCTGAAATTTCCCCAGCTGCCCCCTGTGCCTTAGAGACCACCAAAGCCAGTTCCAACTGATTGATGTTGGAGAAATCCCTTGCATCCTGAAGTCCACTGAATCCAACATCCTCTAAAAGTTGTCAAGTCACGCTGCTCATTTGCCTTAATGTGGACACATATCCAGAAAGGTAAACTGTGGGGATCTCTCCATTCAGAGAGGCAAAGCACAGTCATGCCATAGCCCAGTGGAAATCACCACAAACCTCTTCCTGATGACAGTCTTAGCTGATCTAGCAGACTACAGGGTGTCCTACCCGTGCTCATGTTCAGTGGCTGTCAGCCAGCACCCCCAGGTCTTTTTCCACCAGGCAGCTCTCCCAGCACTCTGCCCCCAGCCTGTAGCGCTACATGGGGCTGGTGAGACCCAAGGGCAGGACCTGGCACTTGGCCTTGTTGAACCTCATACCTTTGGTCTGAGCCCATGGATCCGATACTGTCTAGATCCCTCTGCCGAGCCTTCCTACCCTGCAGCAGATCAACCCTCCCTCCCAGCGTGGTGTCCTCTGCAAACTGACTGAGGCTGCACTCGATCCCCTCACCCAGGTGATCATTAAAGATATTAAACACGACTGGCCCCAGTGCAAAGCCCTGGGGAACACCACTTGTGATTGGCTGCCAGCTGGATGTGACTACATTCATCACCACTCTCTGGGCACAGACATTCAGCCAAATTTTTATCCAGCAAAGAGTGGGCCCATTCAAGTAATGAGCAGCCAGTTTCTCCAGGAGAATGATGTGGGAAACAGTGTCAGAGTCTTTCCTAAAGTCCAGGTAGACAACATCCACAACCTCTCCCTCATCTGATAAGTGGATCACCTTGTCACAAAAGGAGATCAGATTGGTCAAGCAGGACCTGCCTTTCACAAACCCAGGCTGGCTGGGCCTGATCCCTTGGTTGTTCTGCACATTCTGCCTATTGGAACTCAAGATGATCTGCTCCATGACCTTCCCTGGCACTGAGATCAGACAGACAGACCTGTATATCCCCAGATCCTCCTTCCAACCCTTCTTGTAGATGGGTGTTACATTAACTAACCTCTAGTCAACTGAGACCTCCCTGGTTAGTCAGGATTGCCAGTAAATGATGGAAAGGGGCTCAGTGAGTCCTTCTGCCAGCTCCCTCAGTACATTCGGGTGGATCCCATCCAGCCCCATAGACTTTTGTGTGCCTGAGAGGTGTAGCAGGTTGCTGACCATTTTCCCTGGGATTATGGTGGCTTCATTCTGCTCCTTTTCCCTGTCTCCCAGCTCAGGGGGCTGAGTGCCCTGAGAACAACTGGTCTTACACTACTAAAGACTGAGGTAAAGAAGACATTAAGTATCCCAGCCTTTTCCTCATCCTCTGTCACTATGTTTCTCCATCTCAGCTGTAAGAGACAATCACTTACTCCAACTGCCTGACCTCCTCAGGGTTGACTAAAAGTTAAAGTGTATTATTAAGGGCATTGTCCAAATGTCTCTTAACCACTGACAGGCTTGGGGCATCGACCACCTCTCTAGGAAGCTTCTCTGGTTCCAGGGTTTGACCATCCTCTTGGTACATGCAAAGTCCAGCCTGTAAGAAGGAATAACCTCATGCACCAGGACACACTGGGGACTAACAGGTGGAAAGCAGCTTTGCAAAGAAGGCCCTGTGGATCCTGTTGGACACCAAGATGGATATGAGACAGTAATGTGCCCCTGCGGCAAAGATGGCCAGCAGATTTGTGGGCTTCATTAGGAAAATCATTGCCAGCAGAACAAGGGACATGACCCTTCCCCTCTACTTCTACCCTACCTGTCTACCCCTACTTTGATGAAAAAAAAAAAAAATTAGTCAAGGGAAGTAAATACTGGCAACTACACTTTCTCTCTCAATTTTGAGTGTAAACCAGTTTACTCTGTGCCTTCCTCTTATCTATTTTTTATATCTGACTGAAATATTAGACCTTTCTCTTATTTCTATTTCATTTCCTAAACAAGCATAATTTAAACTATAATATTCAATGAATTATCTTCTTCACCTTCCTCACATATGTGAAAATGTTTATCAGTTCCTCAAACACCTCTTTGTTCTTCTGGTTCTGATTAAACTGTTTTCTTCTTTGCTAAAATAGGGGTGACAGTACTTAAGAAGTAAATAGAAAACCTGGCAGAGAACCATGGAATGATGTGTCACTAGTGATACAATCATCAGTCTTTTGATAATTCTAATACAGAAATCTATGTGTTCATTTGTGCCCAAGTAACAAACACATACCTTGGTCTAAGCAATTTGACAGTTTCTGACCTGCAGATGTTAAAACCCATGTATGAACCAATAAATCTGGCTATTAAAAAGAAAAAAAGCTGAAGTGAAGCTGGGATTTTATTACTTCACTGAATCAGATCATTAAAGTTGAGTTATAGCCCATAACAAACCAAAAGGATGAAATTATGAAATGCTGGTTCTTTGCCAAAAAAAATTAAAGCACTATGGGTTTATTTTTATCTCAGAAAGTCAATGCTCGTTCACTTAGCAGCTTTCCCAGATGCAATGAAAATTTAAATGGAAGGCTCTAGGCAGTATTATTAAATGATTTCCTCACTCTTTGATAGAGAAACATGTGGAACACAGATATCTTAATAGAGAATATGTATAGATAATGCACCCACATAACCTCAGTGGGATAGAAATGGGCTGAAGTGAGGAGAAACAGATAGTTGTCTGTTGCAAGAAACTTGGTTTCTGTCTGTCATTCCAGCTTTTGAAAGAAAACAGAGGAAACAGTGTATGTAAATCCCATCCATAGTTAGCGTCTGTTTTTTGAAAACAGACTAAAATCTGTCACTTGTCCTTCATGTTTTCAGTGGAACTTCTGTAGTGAGACTTTAATCTTTAAATCCTGCCAATATCACAGGATCTTCAAACATATATGAGAAAATACACATGATCAGACATGGAAAGGAAGAATTTCTCTTCCTAATGAATCCTACAGTCTCCTATTAGACAGAGTTTTAGTGCACTGGTGCATAGGACACTGCAGAAGGGAGAGCAGAGAGGAAACGACAGAAACTTGACCTTGCAGTAACTGGTTTTAGCATCCCTCACGCCTTAATTTGAATAAGAAATTTCTCGCACATGGGCTTCTGACTAGCAGAATATCACTTAAAAGTAGTACTTCCAGTAATATTCTTTTTTAGACCTGGCCAGTAACAGTGAACTTGGGCCTAAAAATCCTCTTTACTGTAAAGGGAACTGATGAACCAGCCAACCTGGTGTAAAGATCATATTATGCAGATCATATTAAATCCATGCTCAAAATCAGAAAGGAAGCTGTACCCCAACCTCAGTCATTAAGCCCCAAGGTTCGAGTCCATGCACTCAAGCTGGAAAGCTTATGGGTTTTCCATATTAACAGGAGAATATAAATAATGAGCTGTGAACTATTTGCACAGTAATATCTGTTTTGTTAGTGTTTTTACTAAAATTAATTTATAATGTCCTATAAATTAGTGAAAGAGAAAGGAGAGGAGAGGAGAGGAGAGGAGAGGAGAGGATTATCTTTATCTATACAAGCATTTTTTTCTTTGCAGTTCGTGTGTGGATTGTAGTTTAGTCCTGTGCATGTCCCAATAGACATTGGCCCAAGGTATGTTTTTTGAAATACTTGTATGTCAAAGATTCAAAGCAACTGCACAGAGCACATGTACCTTGCTCCTTAATGCATCAGGCAACACAATTTAGAGGTAAAACACTACCACTGAGAGGACTACAAAATATTGTAGCAAATCTCACATGCTTGTACTATGCAGAAATTCTATTCCCTTGTTCAAAACTGAAGGCTTCATTTCCACATATAAGCTTCAGTCTTTTAAATTCTAAAAAAAATTCCTCTGCTAGAGAAATAAAAATCAAAACAAGGGCAGAAAAAGCAAAGATTTTTTTTCCTTCTTTAATTGACAAATCTCTAGCACAGACATTTTCTGCTTCATTTATCTGTGGCTGAACTATAAAAAAACATTTCAAAGTGTTTTCAGTGACCTGTAAGAACAGGATTGTAGAGTTTAATAGTCACAGCATTTCAGGATCCCATAATACTCTGTCACCCAGCAGGGTAATGTCAGAAAGGGACAGTTGTCCTTATTCTTATGGAAGGTATAGCAACTGTGATAATTCCTCCTTAAAATGCTTTCAGTTCCCATGACTGCTTGATCCCTGGGCCAGATAGCTGGTAGAAACATTACATTAGCTTCCTATATGCTTGTACTAAATTCCAAAAGCTACTTTTTCATTAGGAGATATGTCTGCAAATAATTTTCAATAGGTTCCTAATTTCTATGCTTGTAATTTAGTAAATAATACCAATAGTCCAAGTACATTATGAAAATAATTTAGAAAATTCTAAATTTTGTGGTTCCTTCTGCATCTTAGCACAGGGTTTTTTCTGGGTTGTTTTTTGTTTGTTTTTCCCTTTGTTTAGAAACAAATTTTAAATTAATTGAAAAAAAAATACTTTGAATTAAAACCTTTTTGTTACAAAGAAGAAAAAATCTAACTCTGAAAGGGATTCATAAGAAGAATAAATTTGAATTAGAACTGGGTGTTTTTTCTTTTGGCTTCGTTGCCTACTTTTTTCCCTACAACCTTTCCTCTATAAATATGAACAATATAAGCTTAAAACTACCCAACCCAATCCTCAAAGCAGAGAAATGTCCTTGAATATTCAGTGTTGCTAGCAGTAGTTAGCTATTATGGTACAAATTGGAGAATTCAAGTATGGGTCATTCAATTTAAAACATGTCTCTCTTTGGGAAAGAAAAGAAGAGAGCACATACATTCCTCAGAGCACATACATTCCTCAGAACTACTTTTTCACTGCTTTTGCTGGTTTGTGGTTTAACATTTCCATGCATCTTTAAAAACTGCAGGCATAAGACTCAGGCAGACTAAACACACAAAACACACCAAAGTCAATGTTTTGTGATTTCCTGCTTGCTTTCAGGGTATTGGAATTAATTAAACCTGAAGCTTCTCTAAAGCAAACATCCTACCCCAAAGTTAAGTACTCTATTTTTGTATTTGCTTGGAATATTCCTCCCAACACATTTGCTTGTTACATTTGCAATGAGCTAACCTGTCAGTCAGAAGACAGGTCATACTCCTGGTGTTTCACAGGCCCAGAGCAGCAGAAAAATATGGAGTAAATGGGAAGCCTCCTAAATTGTTTATGCATCAACAGTGCAAAACTGCTATCCCTGCAGTTCTTCACACTTCACTTGCTATCCCCATTTCCACCTTATACCACGGCACTCCCTGAAAATGTTTCCCTGCTCCTGCAAAGCTGGTCAGCTGTGCTACAGGAGCAGAAGGGCAGCCACCTGAGCTCTCTGGTTTGTGAAATAAAAGAGGGCTAGGGATTGATGTTCCACAAGGCTTGCGGCTTCAGCTATCTTCCCAGCTCACCTACAAGAACTTCTCTCAGGACGAGCATCTTCTGCAGACCAGCCTGTAGCTGGGGAAGCTGAGGGCATGGAGCTGGGGAAGTCAGGAAGGAAATACTGGAATAGGGTGATTGCAGGAACAGAGCCTTTATCACACATACTGCTCCTTTGCATTTTGGTGCTAGCTCATTGCGAACATTTGGGTGGTTGAGCAACTGCAATTGCTATAAAGTGCCTTTATTGATAAGATATGTTAGAAAATGGTTATCTGGAGACATGCAATGGGCATACACTACCAATGAGAACCTTTAATTTTTAGCACATGAATTTTAAACACATAATTTTCCTCCTAGAGAATATAGCTGCACATGTGCAGTTTTTGTTGTTTGTTTGTTTGGGGTTTTTTTGTTTGCTTGTTTGTTGTTTTTTTTTTTCTTTTTGGGGGGAGGTTGGTTTATTTTTTAATTTTTTTTTTAAGGAATCCTCAGATTTGAGAGAGGGGTGAGTGCAAAGAAATCTTTAGATGGGCAATCAAAATGATTATACCAGAGAATTTAACTAACAAAACAGTGCAGAAAGGAGATGACAACAGTTATTTAAATGACATCTCTTTTCCTGAAATACTAAATTAGACATTGCAATATTCTGATTGTGAGATATGAGTTTATGTAAACAAGCCTATAAAATAAATACAGTATATATACAAAAAAGACTTAAAATAGTTTATGAAATTTAATTTAGACCATCAGTTTAAATCAGTTACTTTTTTCTTAGATTTGGAGAATTGTCTGCCTTCAGTCTGCATGTGCTAGAATTATTGTTCATAGGCAGTTTATGAAATAAATGAATTAGTTTGTTTTGCCTTTTATCAAGGCTCTCAGAATTCTGTTGTTTAACAACTTGACTTCAATACAAAATGGATTTTCATGGGTATTAAAAATGCCTGGGGGAAAAAAAAAATTAGGAGGAAAAAGGAATTCTAACCAAAAGCTAATATAGTGAGAAAATGTTATCTCTAGAAATCTATTTGTTTAAAAGTAGGAAAAAAGAAAGAAAATTGGAAGTTGAATTATGCTTTTAAATCAGATGTGGAGAAAAACAGTTTGTCTGTTCCAACAAATGATCAAACAAATGATCAAACTGAATCCGAGTATTTAACTCTCACAGGTTTATGTGCCAAAATTTCAAATTAGTTTCACAGCTTCCTTCCAAATTTTGGGGGTGAAAAAAACCTCTCTGATGGAGTTGATGGAGTAGCCCATTGCTGTAAAGCAGCTTCAATTATGCAATCCTTCCCTGTGCTTCTCAGGATATAAGATTTTATGATTTATATCTTCACCTTGTACAAATAATTTGAAATTAGCCAGTACTGTTATCATGAAGGAATAAACCATGCAATTGGTAAGATCGCATTGTTATGAAAATCCCTTTATAAGCACAATATAAGAGTGATTGTATAGCTTGCACTGATTTTCATCTGAATTTCAATCTGAGCAATTCAGATAGTATTAAACATATTTCTCATCTATATGGACTATTGGGTTTATGCTTCCTTTTCTAAAGTTTTGATTTAATAAGCATGGTTGCTGAATTCTGTTATTGAACAACAGTAATTCAGAAATAACTCTTTTTTTGACTGGAGGAGTTCTTGCTGCACTATATTGCAATGCACACAGAAATCTATAAGATTCAGGTTATAATAATACAACACAACACAGCTGAGCTGTATAGAATAATATTTTGAATCCACTGTCAACCAGCCAGTGAATACTGCCACTTCAGGAACTATGAGGGTTGGGACAAATTTGTGACATTTAAAGGAACATACCATCACTTTTAACATTGTATGTTCATTTTTAAGATTATGAATCTGCATACACTCTTTTTTTCATTATTCTATTTTTCCTGGCAGTAAAATTTTTCAACAGAATTTTTCATTGAGAAAAATGAAACTACAATATTGCAACATCATTTAAATACTCCTTGGCCATCAAAAGTAAATAATTGTAAGTTTTTATGTAAAATAACTACAAATTAGTTTCTAGTCCCACCTCGTAAACAGTGTATCAATTTCTATTACATCAAATCCTGCAGTTTTTCCTTGCTTTTCTTTCTTTTAATTAATATTACTACCATGAACTCTAACCATAAATCAAGACCCCACTGTAAAAAAAAAGACTGGGAGAAAAAGAACAGGAGAAATTATACAGATGGAGCATTATAGGAGAAGGGAGACAAGCTGTTGTTCAAAAGAAACTAAAATTGGGCAGAATAATAGAGAATAGAAATATGTAGCACAAGAATAGCACAGATGATGACAATTTTGCTGTTTCTTTGTGGACATCATTTCAGCAAAATGATGCAAGATGTTTGTTTCAGGATACTCCTAATAAGAATCAGGGGCAGACCAGTGACAGAGGCTGGCTGTGAGCCAGGTGTCTGTTGGAAATGACCTGATGAGAACAAGGGATAAGCTATGAAGTTAACAGAAAGCTTATTTTAATTTAATAAAAAGGGAGATTCAATGGATCTCCACCACAAAGGGAAATTTAAAAACCTCAAAAACAGAGGTTGGAAGAACAATCTTTACAGCATTCTGAAAACATTAGCAAGACTGCTGAGCAGAAGCAACACTGCATTGGTCAAGGCCAGAAAAGGATGATACATGATGCTGGGAGCCTAGATAAAAGTATGTCAATGCGAGAAAAAGACGTATATTTGGTATAATGTACAATTAGTCTAAAATATTTGGGTGTAGACTGGAGGCAATTGCAAACAGAGACTGATATCTGCAGTTCATACAACACCTTCTAAAAGGAGAGATGCTGCTGCAGACATAGGTAATGCAGGTGAACTTAAGAACAGATAATGTTCTTACCTGGAGGTATCAGAGAAACAAGGTTTTAGCTTGAGTGGAAAGAAACAGGATTGGTATTGATAGTAAATTACATGCCTTCCCAGTAGAAAAAGAAATAGTACATTAGATTGCTGTTAGATGAGATTACCCTGAGGTATGGCGTAGTGGAAGGAGGGAATGGACAGACACTACAGACCCTAGAGGACCTTCAGCTCAAACTAGTATATTGGAAGGGAAATAAAGAAGCAAAGAACAAGAAAAGAACAGAGGCCTGGGAGCAGAACCTGAAAAGACTTCAAGAAGAAGAAGAAGATAGAAGTGCTAAGAGTGAGGCAAAGATAGGAGCTAAAAACAAATCCTTATAGCATAATTCAGCTTGGAAAAATCATTCTCATGAGGGCTGTTTCATTAGAGTGGGATAGAGGCTACAAGAAAGAACAAGGCAATTGCCATGCATGTACTCTGTGATCTTACTTGGCTGTCACCTTAAAGTGAGATTCAGCTGCTCAAAAATTAGACATCTAATTGTGAGCTACTTACCTTAGGCTCTCTTTCTAGACAATTTATCAGATCTATTTTAAGAGATAATGAATCACACTCTGGAAGGAGCTTCAATTGACTTGAAGTGGGACATAGACAAAGAGCAATTATACGCACAAATTAAGGCAGAAATCCTACCACAAAGATCTTTGTAAATCTGGCTTCAGGTTACTGTTCTCTCCTCTTGCATGTTCTTCCATGAGTTGGCTTTGACTATAAGGTCTATGGGAAGTGGATTAAGAAGTCTGAATTTCTTTCCAGTATTAGAAATATATTTTTTTTCACCAACTTAAGCACAGCTTTTAATAGCTACATTATTTGTTTCTATACCCATGGTCTGCCTCTCCTAATATTTTTTACCTGCCTCTCCTCTTCATATAAGGAGTGGCTATAGGGCAGAGGATGAAATGTCTGTTGTGCACAACAAAAAAACTTTAATCCTCAGAAACAGTGATAGTAATAAAAGAGAGTTTGTAACAATATCTACATTAAGTTATTACTATCTTTTATTTAAAAAATTATCTGATCACCTGCTGCTACAAAATTAACCCAGGCCTGCTTTGGGTGCCCTGAACTGATCCATTTCGGACACCAAAGCACCCTTGCTGTGTACAGCACACTGAACAGTAGCTGTTGCAGTGCCTGCAAATTTTATGAGCACTTAAGGGGCTGTTTCCTACATTATTTTTTCATTATATACCATTTTTGTACAGAACTGCACTGATTTTAACTGCATAGCAGTGATTTTCCTAGCACAGCACAAGTCTGACACCTGAGTACCATCATATCAGCATCGGTCCACTGCACAAAGCATCAACTTCTATTATTAACTGAAAGTGTCATATCTGTTTTGCTTTTATCTCTGCCTGATCTGCACCTGTACAAAAAGAAAGAAAAAGGCTCTGAACGTTGCCCCTGTTGCAAATGAAGGGCTAAGCTTCAGTGTTCCTATCACAGTTCTGCTGAAGTGTCGGTCCACATGACAATGAGAAGACATTCAAAAATTTGCAGCTTTATTAAAACTAGGGTTTTTTTAAGTAGGATGTGTCTAGTCTAACAATTTTTGTTTGTTATGGTCTAATATATTTCTATTATTTTGTTCGTGGCACCAGATCTTCATTCAACTAAACCTTTCTTTTTGCTTGTCTTAGAAAAGCCAGAATTTTCAAACCTGAAATTAAACAAAAAATTAATTTACTTCAGGTTGTGACAGTTTCCATACATGCTTGCAATTATTTGACTCCAGTGAAGAAGAAACCATTGCTTTTGTATTTTTCCACAAGTCATCAAGTTTAGTCAGAAAGTGAATTGCGTGAATCTATAAAAACTTAACAGCTATGGTAAGTTCCTCTGATGCAACTACTCCTTGATATCACTTCATGGTATCAAGTATTTGAAACAACCTTGCTTCTAAGAAAATTTTCAAAGCACCAGTACTTTGAAGTGTGAAGGCTACAAAAATGTATCTGAGATACATCTTCAGACCTCTGACTGAACTATGCAGCCCTTACAGTTAAGAATGTCTTTTTCATTATGACTGTACCTTTTGGAAAAGATGTAGAGAATCTTGATTTTTGGCTTTTAAATTCCATATGCATTCTTTTTCATAGTTCTAAGGTAATTTTTTTCTTTCAGCAGTATAATCCAAGTTTCAGGTTTTGTCTTCCGTGTCTACAAATATACTTTCAATGACAGAATAACAATGTATTTCACATGGTTTTATGTTGTATTTTTAAGAGCTTCATTTTGAATGAAGAACTATCAAATTTTCTGCAGCCGATACATAAATGGAAACGGTATTATTTTCTAAAACGTTGTAATGGCCTAGGTTTTACTGACAGGGAAAGGAAATTGAGCAGGTGAACCAAACAATAGTGGAAAGGAAATACTTTCCTTCTATGCCTCTGATTTCAACAACCTCTTGCCAAACTAGTCTCTGACTAATCTCAGCCTCACTGAACTGCATGTATGATGTGTACGCACACACAAATCTAGCTGAAGACCATTCAAGAACAGCTTCATGCAGCAAGTTTCTCTTCGAGAGACTGAGAATACGTCATGTAAAGATCAAACTTGTACCAGAAAACCACAGGGTTACTATCAGTGCTTCCAGAAAACTAAGGAAACTTAGTAGGTAAGCAATAAAAAAGATGTTGATTATACTCAAAGCCTACTCACTGATGGCTGGCCTACAAGATCAGTTAGTAAGAACATACCACGTTATTTTAAAGCAGTCTTTAGATGGTAAGTTTTTATCCATATATGACCCATTTCTAATGTGAAACAGTAAGAGGCACTAGCAAGCAGTTACCTCATCTTTACCTTCTAAACTCATAAGTTTCAACCAAACACTGGACTGAAGAGGAGTTTCTTTCACAGCAATCTCAGCGGTGTCAGAGTCACACATCTCCAGAGAACAGACCTTTATGACACCACATAAAGGTGACTTTAGCTGTGTTTTTCTGCCAAAGCATGAAATGCTTTGGGGAATACAGGTGGTTATGCACCCCAGGCAGTAGGGTGGAAGAAAAACAATGTTGACTCAAATATTGACTCAGCTTTTCTCATACATTGCTACAATACACCCACATGCTTGGAAAGGCAAAAAGCCTCAGGGAAAGATTCCTTGGGATATTTTACTTTTTTTGTGATGGTGTGTGAAGTGCAGTTTGAACCCTGAAGTCCTAGTGACTCACATATATGAGCACAGCACCACAGCAAATTGACAGCTTGCATGTTCATTTGCAACTACCCCACGGGACAATCAACTCTACAGCAAAAATATTATCTAAGGGTAAGGACTTTTATTTAGGACATACCAAGCCATCTGTTCTTGCGAATTACAAATTAAAAAGTGACAACAAAAATAAAGCAGTTGATTTTTACAGATAAGATTTGAAAAGATCAGAAATATTTTTAACTTTCCTTTGCCTGTTAGTTGTTTTCTACAGTTGCTGAATGGCACATTGGCCACAATACATTCTTTTGTCTGTAGGTTTTATTCTCTCCTGTCCTTCCTTCTTGCCTTCTTTCCTATCTTCTGAACAATAGGTTACTTCTTTCCTAGTTTTACACATTCAAGATTGTACAGCAATTTGGTTTTCTGACTATCTATGCAGCATTTTTGCCATTAAAATGTTGCCCTCAATTACATAAAAAATACATATATTTCACCTGTCAGGTGTCAGCCGGGAGGCAGGTGCTATCTTGCTCCATCACTAATGATGATTATACCAGAGGTCACTGTCAGAGACATACTGTCATTTCACTGATGTGATAGAAAATGTACTGAAAAGCTCTTCATTTATGCATTACAAATTTCCTCCTAATCTCACCAGTTCCACTGTACAGTTGTAAAAGGAAAGCATCAATAAATTTGTTGACTACAAAGTTAATTTCTCCTCATCAGCAGGGATTTCAGGCTGTGTATGTTCTATTGACAGTGAAGTTTTGCAGAATGTGGTATTTCACCCCTGCGATTCAGCAGGTAGCCTCATTTGGGTTCTAATTGCAGAGTATCAGTATCTGTTCAGTTTTTATCCTGAATCATATCTTTTCAGGATCTTGTCCTTATCTGACCTTGATAAACTGATTGCATTTGTGAAGCTTACAATATGCTCTTTAGACTCCTTTTCAGATGAGTTATTGGTTGAGCAGTTGGATGCAGTTGGTTAATCTTCCTGTGCCTTTGGGCAAGAAATCATCTCTGCTGAAAGCTGCTGTGATGAAACTTAGAAAATGTTCCATTTTACTGGGGGAGGAAGAAAAGGCAGGCGATGGGGGATCTTTCAATGTCCTCCTATTAATTTTTATTTTGTGCCATTGTTGTATCTTCCAAAGAATTTAGAGTATATTGTTCCCTTCTGAATAGCAGTTCATAGGAATACGTATGACAGGTTCTTTACTAGATTTTTGTGTCCCGAAGGGAAAGAAACTGTAACTGGCTGCTCACAATATTTATTCAAGTTATTGCTGAAGAAAGGTCTCTGAGTGGCAACTCTAGATGACAGAAAAGATATTTGACTATGGTAACAGCTAGCTTCCACACCTAACATAAAAAATTACTGGTTTTTATCTCTGATAAATTTAGATTTGTCTTTTTAAATCTACAGAAAATGTTGAAACTAGATTTTCACCAACCATGACTCTAAAGAGTGTTAATAATTCTGAGAAGAACAGGAAGGGGAATGGAAAGGCCAAATCTTGTGGCAGGTTTCCACCAAAATGGTAATAGATGCCAATGGAGACGGGAAAAAATCCAAACATCCCAGGAAACTGTATTGTGACCAGACTGAGACACTGGAGTGGTTTGATCTCTTCTACACGTTGGCAACACTTGTTTGGCTTGTCAAAAAAAAAGTATTGTCAGATGGTAAGTGAATCAAACTCTTTGTGCTGTGTCACTCAGGAGCTAAGACTTATGGATGAGGTGTTGAATGTCTCTGTAAAACTCCTCAACCAGAATAAGAATTATGGACATCACCCAGGACACGGACAGCTCTCACTATGGTGCTACAAAGGTAGGTCTGTAAATTCCTGGTTGACTAGACAAAGTGAGTTTGTTCTTTTTCCCAGATGCCCAGTGAATCCACAGTAACAGAGATAATTTGTATTCACATCTTAGAGCGCTGCAGGAAAAAAGCCTGCATCACCACCAACTAAAACAAGGATGAAAAAGAACCACTCTTTAAAACACCGTTCTTCAGCAGTCTCCTTCTTCAGAATTAATGTGGAAAAAGGATTTGTAGCAGCAGAGCATAGGAGGAAGGTCCTCCTCCTCAGTAGGGGAATCTTCACAGAATGCTTTCTGTTGCTGGTTTGGAAAAAACCCACAAATGTCTTAGGAATGAAGAAGAAAAAGAGGAAGAATAAGACAATTAACAGAGGGCAGTGTCATACCTCTGCCATGCTGCTAGGCTTGATCAAATACACTGGGTAAAAAAATGCAGTAAGAAAGAGATAATTGAGATAAACGAGTGATTCCTGCCATTCACAATGAAAAACGCTTCAAGGAAGAGACCTCATCTCTGCCAGTGTCACCAATGTCTTATTAACGCTAATTATTTTGTGTAAAAATCCCACAATCATAATTTTAATTATGTATACGTGTGCATAATTAATAATGTGTGAGGGAAAAAAATGGAAAAAGCCCTACACTGCAACTGAAAAACACAGTAATATCAACTGAAAGTTCACCTTCAGCAGGTAACAGCCTGATGCCTCCTCAGCAGGGCAGGTCCATCAGTTCCGGGCACCACGGTTTTTACTGTTATTTCAGAAGCACAGCACTATTACCTACAAGCAACTACAGGTCTTGGCCTCCATCATGCTGGGCCTCCACATTACTGTGCTTGACTTTCTCCAGCCACTATCCCAAAGAAGGCTGAGGCAGCTGGACTCACCAGAAAATGGTGGAAGATGCAGAAGGTAAACAGAGAAGTAAGTGGAAAGAAGGTTTCAAGAGGAAAGGATCATTGCACAGGTTATAGCTGAGGGCCAATGATTTACAAGAGTTTGTTTCTCAAGAATATCTGATTTGTGGAAAATCAAGTGATTATATACATTAGCATTTATTATGCTTTTCTCTAGATTGGTATGATAAAAACAAATATCCCTTTGCTTTTTTTTTTTTTTTAATTGAATATACATGTTTTATGTTTTCCCTCTGAACTTCAAAACATATCACTGCATTGGACCACAACTGATTTTCCTCAAAATACTTTCAAGAAATTTTTGATTAATATTTAGTTGATGATTCCTCTAATTGATTTAGATATATTTATGAATACCTGCAAATATTTTAAATAAGTAACCTTGAATACTTTTTTAAGGCTGCTGGTTACCTGCTCATACACAAGTGGTGGTAGCACATGCTTTCATTGGATGTAACTATGACCTTGCTGACAAACGTATTTGATAAAACACTGACTGCTGGGGAAAAGCAGCAGGATAAGAGTAAGATGAATTATCAACCTGCTCATCTGGCAAAATACAGCAAACATCTTCCAACCTTACATTTAAATACTAATTAAAATAAAATTAAAAAAAAAAACAACCCAAAACACAAAAAAACCTTGCTCTTGCACTCAGCAAAATACTAGAAAAATACCCAAAGTGTCTTGCCTGTCCATACAGCCATCTTTTCCTTCATCAGTTGTGCTCTGCAGCTCAACAACTTCACAGCTACATAAGGGAAACAAACATGAAGGGAAAGCATGGAGATCTCAGTTAGCATGAAAGCAGGATGAAAAATGAAGCATTAGAACAGCCAAAATAGATAACAAGAAGGTCTGTTGAATGTCTGGCTTTCTGCTTGCTGAAAGAAGTGGAAGCTTTAATTATGATTCATGGAGTCATTAATTTTTTCAGTGCATGAAAGTTAATGGAATAATGATTTTTAATCGCTGTGGGATGATTCCTGATGTGTCTAAACAAAAATAGTACTGATGATGTATAATGCATAAAGAGCATTGCAAGAAAAGGAGTCTCACTGAAATGAAAGGACACTTAAGGACTAAGTGCTCATGGATGTCTTTTGCAGTTTCAGTTCAGGGCACAGGCACTCAGGACCTCAGTCTCCCAGGATCACAACCAAAGTGCAGCTGAAAGGCCACTTTGGCTTCTGCCTGCTTTACATGAACATAACAATTTGTACCAATTCTTTTGATGCTCTCTTTCCCCTCCACAACTGCCTGAAACGTGGTGAGTGTTGCAGGGCTTTCTGCCTTGGTGATGAAAACCATGTCATTAGGGGCAGGCAGCCCCTGCCCAGCTGCAGACTGCCTTTCAGCTGAAGTGCACTGGTGGCAATTTACCAGTGAAATTCGACTTGATTGATACATTTCAGCAGTCATCTTGTGTTCTTTCTGTTCTCATTCAATTAAAGTCATTGTAGCTAATTAAAAAACTGTGTTAGTTTTATTTGGATGTAAGACATAAAATTTTCCAAAATGAGGTATGATTAAAATATATGAGACAGCTATGGAACTTTGTACAGAACAGCTCTACAGCCCGCTTATATTTACACTGTAAAATATAAATCTAAGCTGAGTCCTCTTCTAGCTTACTTTTTATTCTCTTCTATATATATGTGGCCTGTGGAGCTTGTGATATATATTACTTCTTACTGTTTGTTCCCATAGTTTTAATTCAATTCTCCCCTACTTCTGTCCTCTCCCTCCAACCCCTTTTTGGTTTGCTTTATGGAACAAAACAGGCTGCTTGACACAGTAATATTTGCCTCCTGTTTCCAGGGTTGATTAAGTTTTTATCTATTTATTTCCCTTGAGTGCCAGACCACTGTTCCTCATTTCTGATGTCTGCAGTGTAGATGCCTGTATCTGGTCAATGGAAAGTCCAAGGCTTCTCATATTTTTCTGTTTGAGCCACTTACATCAGGATTGTACAGACAGCATGGGAAAGAAGAGAAAGAACTTGCAAGCCTTCATTACAGCCACTGTCCCATCCTGTGCTCAGTACTGATGCAGAATCAGTGCAACCTGCACAGGCAAGCGTAACACACTGGGACCAGCCCACATCAAGGCTTGACCAGTGCAAGCAGGTTTGGAGCCTCAGAGATTGAGACAAGTATTACTGACATTACAGAAAAAAACAACAAAAGCAACCCTTCTTGATTACTTCAAGTATAGTTTTAAAATAGGCAGTAGTCAAAGACACAAAAAGAAATAATCCCAATTCTTGAACTCAGTTCAGTTTCACATGAGGAGCAGAGTTGCCACTTGCACTTTCTTCCTCTTGTATATAAAGTTATGAGATTCCTTAGAATTGCCATTATGGCTCTAGAGAAATCTCACTGGCAGTGTCTGCCTTGTATTGCAATAGGTCTTCTGCTACTGATGTGCAAAGGTGCTCAGCCTGCTCTGTGACTCCTGAATTTGCTGGCAAGTTACAAACCCTCACCTTTTCTGTAAACTAAGTACTTAAAGTTTAAAGGAGATAATTCATGAAAAGTATGATTTAATCACACTGTACAGTTTGTTTATTTACAGTGACCTGAGGATAATCACTGAACAGCAATCGATGAACTATTTAATTTCCAGAGCACCTCTAAACAAAGCCTGCTAGCTCACTTCTACTAATAAAATTATAATTTTGAAATCCAGCTGCTCTAACTATCTTGTAGAACAAACTCCTAAAAATATTGCCTGTAGAATTGAAGATACAGGTGTTATATCACTAATAGTGACATATTATTACATAATTGAGATAACTTTTAAAATATTGATTTCTTTTGAACATTTCTAAGGACAGAGATTCCACAGCCTCCCAAGAAAACCTTTTCTGGTGCTGACCTCCATCATGGGAAAAAAAATTCTAATGCATAAGTAAAATTTACAGTGTTGCAACGGGGTTTGTTGCCTTTTGCTCTACTGTGAACCTTTAAAAAGAGTTTGGCTCCCTCCTGCAACCACCCACTGAGTATTAGCAGCCAACAAGAGAATCCCTGCAAAGCCCTCTCTTCTCAAGATTGAACAAACAACACTCTCTACATCATATCAACAAACATAGTGGGTGAAATAGACAAATAAAAAAGCTAATAAAAAATTTATTTATTTTTGCACTCTTGGATTAAAAAGTGACCATCTGGAAAACTACTGTTCTCAGTGAATAAATGACTGTGCCCAGAAAATAAATGACCATGCACATTTTCAGAATCACGTTTGTCTTCTAAGCAAAATGCATTTCAATTTTTAATAGTGAAGAAGAACAACTTCAAATATAAGTGGAAATTCTTTACTGTCTACTAATCTTGTACACCCAATAGTGCTTGTAGATCAAGTCACTTTGCTCCTTCTCATAGGTTATGCTTTATGTGAGGATGAATTGCAATAGTAAAAAAATTTTTTTTTTTTTAATTGGCACGCTAAAACATTTTTGAGTAGTTTAAAGGCACTGTAAATATTTTATTTTAAACTCCTAGGTCTAGTCACTGATCATACCGGTGCTGGTTCAAAGGAGATAATGAAATTTTTAAAAAATATTATTTATTTTTGTTTGTTTGTTTGCTTGCTTGTTTGACTTCAGCCAGAGCAACCTGTCAGGTGGTACACCTTTGCTGGACACGTTTAAGTCAGCACTGACATGATCAAATATGAGGCTTAACAGATGGATTGATGGCCAGTTAGAAGGAGCACCATAGGAGCACCATACACAGGCTAGGACTAATACCAGAAACAATTCTGGCATCCCCCCATGTACTCTTTGATGAAAGAAATAAAACTTTTGTACCTCTCCTGGATTTGTATTATATCTGGTTGGGGTGTTAAATGATCTCTACCATAAACAGCATCTCCTCAATGGACGTATGTCAACAAGAGAAGAGAAATAACTGATCATTCAAACTAAACAGCAATGTAAAGATTTCCTTTTGGGATGAACTATGAGAAAGAAAAAAAATAGAGATTATAGAAAACCCTATTAAGACAGAAGTACAAATATCTGATTGACTGAAAAGCACAGACATAGGTGAGAACAGGAAAAACATGAATCTAGAAAAAAATATTGTTCAGGAATTTAAGTGGAAAATTCTAAACTAAAAATTGAAAATTTTATTAGGTATTGCATACTTTATTTTGTTATCCATGAGTTAAGGTTTGCAAGTGGAAACTTGCAAATAACAGCAGCCTTTATGGAAGGTTCCTCAATCTTCACTCATACCAAAGTAGTTTTATCATTACTTAATCTTCGTACTATTTTGCTCTTTATGCATAACACATTCCCTATCACACAAGTGTGTGCAAACATTCACAAGAATAAATTGTTTAATAAACAGATTCTTACAAAAGTAAAGTTATAGTTCACTGACAGGAATTATACGAGGCTTCCTGCTGGATTTTTCTGAAATCTGCTTGTCGCTTCCATGGTCTGGTTTGTCAACCCTCCCCTCCCACTGAAAAATGTATCAGTTGTTACCCTGTGATTGGAGAGGGAAGGGACATTTTAGTATGGAGACTCCTACTTGTTTTAAATGGTAAGATTTATTTTTTTTTCTGTGTGAGAGAGTGTTAAAGACAATTCTTAAATTTTATTGTTTTTTCCAAAGACTACTAGTATCCTCACTGGAGTACATTTTTCACTGTACTCCAGTGTAATTAGACCTTCCAAGTCATCAAGAGAATGCTTCTCTATCCATAGGCATAGGAAGGAAATGATGCATGTCTTTAACACTGTCCTTTTTCTCCCCCTGCTTTTAGTGCTGCTTATTGAATGTCTGAAATGCAATGACAGCAAGGAAAAGATCGATCCTATTAACACCAAGAGAGGCAAACAGAAGAGAAAAGCTTTTCCAAACCTTTTATCAGACTTATGATATAGAGAATGCAACGGGGAATCAAGTCCAGCCCTTGCAGAACTGCATATATAAGCACCAACAGGTAGCATCTGCCTAAGTTAAAAAAACATTCAATATTTTATGTACATATAAAATTATATATAGATGAGACAACAAAACAAACAAACCCAGAAGTGTTTCTCTAATTGATGTCATGCCTTCCTCTGAAAGAAGCTCTCCTTTCCATAGGTTTATTGCCTCAGAGTGTGGTGCAGACACACCCGTGCTGCTCCCGGCTCTAGAGGTCTCTGCTCCAGGACTCATCACACAACACAGGCTTAACACCTGCCTTTACGGTTTCTTGCCTTACTCAAAGAAAAATCCAGACAATTTACAGGGTACTCCCAATCCTAGAGTGCACTTACAATATACAAGAAAAGATATTTTGACTTTAACATATGGGAAAAAATAATTACAACTCACTTATCTGGGAATGTGATGGACCATCCAAGCAGATACAACAGAATGGCTAAACTATTTAAGGCACAGATTACCTGACCCTACCACATCCAAGACGGCAACTGAAGTGATTCTGGATTCCCTGTTTTCTCATATTTCTCGCACTTGGTTTAGTAAAAAGAGCAGAATTTGGTAGCTTTGTGCATTGTAGAGACTCTCTGCTGACTGATTTCTTTTTTCAAGGCAATAAAACAGAAAGAAGCAGCCAATGATGATATTTGATTATCATTTATGTTCTATATGCCTCAGTATCTCTCACCTTTCGACCCAACCAATCCACGTCTGGTAAGAAAATCCTACAGTCAGTAATGAGGACAGCCAATTCCTTTTTCTGAAAGGTCAAACCCAGAAACAAATCCAACTCCTAGTTTTCTAAAATGTTGGAATAAAACATTCCTTTCACTCGACTTCGACCCCAGAGCACATCTGATCTGGAGAGAACAACTGCAAGTTAAGACTGGTGCAGGAGAGTTCCAGCATTCACGATTCAAGTGAGCTACAAATAGCCCCAAACACGAATCCTGTTGTCTGAGCATTTAAAATTACTTAGACAATCACTGATTCAGTGATAACACCACGTATTCATTTAAATGCTGCAGTTTAAAGCTGAACTTGCATCTGCACACTTTCTCTTTTGAGGGGTTTCTTCCTTTATGGGTAGGATAGTGCAAAAGGTATACATTTTGCCTGCAATGGATATACATTTCCATGCCCTAAGGTACAGAGAACCAGGAAGGAAATGTGTGAATTAGCCTGCCCCGAGATCTACAGTCTATGGACTAGGGGTAGAGAAAAAGAACCTTTACAATGAGCAGCGTCAATACAGGGGCCATTTCTGCAGACCCTGTATCCTCCCTTCTCCCTGGTAGAGTTAGTGCCTATCATCACATCCAGGGCAGGTTTTAGCCTCAAGTTAGGCTACAGGTATTCTGCAATATAACACTTACAGCATTCTTGAAGATTTTTGGGTCAGCTTTGCCTGTTTGCAGTCATAGTCTGACTTTCTTTTTATAACTAAGCTGGGAGCAAAAGGCAAAACATACTGGGGAAAAAAATACTTTATAAAATCTGTAGATAAGAGAAGTGTCAGAAGGAGAAATCTTATTCCCTTCTAGCATCTCATTTCAACTGAGATAGGCAAGGACAGAATACAGAATTACTGTCTTGTTTCACAATACAAAACACACTACTTGAGGATAACCATTTGAATACGACTTGTTTCCCCTCAAGAAATTAATGTAACCTTTGAACCTTTGGAGTCTGCATACAGACACTTGCACATGGCACTGTGTGAAATTTCACATATTGGCAAATTAGAATGCTATTTTTGGCAAGGCAGTGATATGTTGGGTTAAATCTAAAACTAGAGAAAACAGCCTTTGGTCTGTGTCTGCAGGTATAATTTTCTGATGTGTGACCAAGTCAAAACGATTCAATTTTATTGGCTTTCCAGCTCTATATTGATCTTTTAAATAAGGATATGTGAAAGTAGAGCAAAGCCTTATTTATACTGGTAATTCGTAGTGTAAGAACAAAACTGATGTTGATTGAGACTAGAGACCAGTTGGGAAGTTTGTTTAAAAGTGTCCTTGTGGGACTCAGACCAAAGCTTCACCAGCCCTAGGGCACCATACACATACTGTACACACAAGCTAATGATCATATTCCCATATGTACTTTCTGACATCATTTATTCAGAGCTGAAAAACACTGTATCACAAATGTTGAATTTCAGCAGTTAAGTGGCTGTAGGCTTTCTGAATTCTTTTAGGAGGAGGAAGGTGGTACAGTTGCACCCACTTCTCTGAATGGATTGCAATCCTGAGTACTAAAAAATACTGCATTTATACCAACAGTTCTAGAGGGTTTTTTTGTGATCCCTTTCTTGATTGAGAAGTCAGAATTCCTTCAGACTGAAATATAAAGTAAATGGAGGAAACTTGAATAATTAATGACTTGAAACAGAAGTAGTCAGTGTTTTTACAAACCCCCTGGCACCAATTTTAAATAAAAGGAATNTTAAATGTTTCAAGCCACAGATTTGAACATCTGGCTAGGAGAGCTCGTATCTGAGCATGGGAGGATTAGGTTAAACAAACCAGTCTCTGGGGTCTTGAACAGAGTCAGCATACTGCACACCTGAAACACGGCGAGTCCTAGGAAAGAAATTCCTGGAGAAGTTCATATGCTAATATGTATATGTAAAGCTGAAAATAAAACAGAAAGCCTGAAATTTACATTAAAGAGGAATGCACATCTATTATCAGTACATAGCTGCCTGTTACTGAGCGCAATAACAGATTTCTTGCTCCTGCCACTCAGCCTTCAGACACCTCTTTCAGACAGAAATTAGAGGTCCATGGGCAGCCAGGGGAATTGGGAATACTGAGAGGGATCAGCTAGTCATGTCCAGCCCACTGAAAAAAACCGAGTGCAAACCCCATGTGACAGCAAAACTACCAGAAAACTGTAAAACTGTAAGGCAAAAAAACAACCCCCAGGAAGAAAACCTCACACTCATGAATACCTTACTGTTCATCTACCTCCACAGAGGTATTATCATTACTTCCATTACTTTCCATCTATTTCAACCTCCTGCTATTTTTTGGCTTTTTTTATAATTTCCAGTACAGAAAAGTGAGTTGTCTACAAAAGCCCACAAAATACATTCTTAAAGTTTGCCTTTCTAAATCTCTCTCTTCTTTCCCAAATGTCTGAAAATCCATGTCTACAACCAAGCAGTATGCTCACAAAAAGTTTATGCCTTTTGGATATACTGATTATAGATTTTGAGGGGATTATTCTCTCCCACTTGCAGATATTGTTTCTCTTCACTATTGTGAGTTTTCCCTTATTGTCTTCTGTGTTCTACGCAAAATTGACCTAAAAGATATTGAACAACAACAAAAAATCCAAATGGAAGAGCAATTGCTCCGAAATACTTCCATTACAAATATGAAAACCAAATTCTAAATCAACAACAAGAAGAAAACCTCTTTCTCTTCGAAAATTCATTTACAATTATGTGCTGTAGTGGCGCCATGAGAATCCAAACAGACAAAGATGTAGCCCATCCAAGCTTTACATTGAATTATTCTGTAGGGCAGCAAAAGTCATAACTACTGCCTCATGAGTGAAATGAATTCAAATCAATCCTGTGGAATAAGGCCTTAAGGTTACAAATGTAAATTGTTTGCCATAAACTCAATACATCTCTCCCAGCCTTTTTATTGTAGGTATTGCTGATTGATTTGCTGTATTAAAGTGCAGCAGAGATTGTTGTGATATGAATTAATATTAACTGCTGAATAACATATATATAAATATGTCACAACCTGTTTAAGCCACTGGAAACCCCTCCTCTTTAGTTAGATCTGGAGGTCTCCAAACATGTTCTTTTAAATGAGAAAGTGGTAAGCAAAGTACAGAATAAACACCTTAATTTATTTAATGTCATTGTAATGGCTTCAATTTACTTTTTTTCTTCAAAAAAATGTGAAGTTCATTTGAAGATGATAAATCTTGGCTATTGTTTAAAGTCCGTCTTTTGTGTTCAACGTTACTAATAAAATGTTAATCAGGCTTATTTCTTGTTCTGCACTATTAGCTATTGCTTCAAAGCAAAGCTCCTAAGATTTAAAGACAGGTTTTGTACAGTCAAGACCTCCCTGTGGCATTAGAAATTACAGTCGCTTTTTCTTCTTCCTTTTCTCAGATTGCTTATTCCATCAGGAGTAATTTACTCTAATTAGAGTCTGTGTGTTCTGAAACTGTTTCTCCAGGACAAGTTAAACGATATTGTCTCGCTAGTTGCTATGCCCCTATAAACATCATAAGCAAACTTTAAACCTGAATAAATTAAACCTAGAACACAGCATTTGTCAGACTGGATCAGACAACTGGTCTATCACAGTGCCCTGCTTGCCACTGGCAATGATCAAACGCTTCATGCTCTTGAGCAAGATGAAGTATGCCTAGTGTACCAAAGGCAATATTCTTCCTAGCAGAGGGAAAATTCCTTCCTGGCCTCCGTAGGTGATGGATTATTTCCCCGAAGCTTAAGATTTTATTATGACTTTGCTTTTGCTTCTTTAACTAAAGAAGTAATAGATACTGAGTCAGAAATTCTTATATGTAAAACCAGACACATGCTCTTTATTCAACCTGATTCTTCTTTCCTGATGTGGAAACAAGTGTTGCGAAGAGGCTCATGCATAAATTCACAGAAATCAAAACCACTCATATCAGTGAGTGTGGGATCTGAGGACAGTCTGTGGCAAACTGTCAACGTGCCTTCTTCTGTAGCCTTCAGCGTATCCTCGTCAAGTTTACCAAAGGTTTCTTGTTCTTTTGGTAGGGTAACAGCCCCACTTCCCACTCAAGAATATAAATTATTCATTTTTTTCCCAGACATTTTCCATAGCTCTGACTGCTTTTATTAAGTGAGGGGATTTTTTGTTTATTTGATTTTTAATCTCTGTTTGTTTTTATTTTTTTAGGCATATAATAACTCCTCATTAGACTAAGGCATTCCTGGGTGATACTATTTATTTTATATACATCTTTGTGAGAAAATTGTTTCAGTTACAGCACCATTTGCCTTAAAATCATAGGATCAAAGTTATAAGGCATAATGAAGCAAGAGAGTAATATTATTTCATTCACAATGTCATCGTTATGACTTTATCATTTCCTGTCTTTTTTAAAATTTATTTTCTTGTTTGAGAAAATCCTCTTTGGGTTATGTTTGTAGCTAAACTGTCACAAGCAGCACAAGTAATGTCAAGCAGAAAACTCCCACAAGAAAGCTTTTTCTTTAGAAAAGCCATTCTTTCTATCTTCCTTTCATGGTTTCTCATCTTTCAGATTAAAAAAAACCCAAACCCAAACCCCACTTAACAAACCCACAAAAGATCAGTTATTTCAGCTATTTTCACCTATGAACATTATACTCGGTTGAATTTCATAGGCATCATGCTGCTCAGGGGCACAGTGTCTGCATCTGCATAGCTCTGGATTTTAATTGCCAAATCATGCTAATTAAGTAAAAAACCTTAAAGACTGTTATTAGTAAATATCCAGCTCATTGCCTACTCTCTCATCCAGATCATTAGCCTATATGTAATGTGGCACTGACCTAAGCCACATCACTGATTTTTCTCCAAAACCAAAATTCAAAATTGCCTTAGTCTCCTTCCTTTCACTTAAGTATCCTTCTGTCTTAAGAAACAATTTATTATCTCTATATTTTAATATTCCTTTGCACCAACAGTGCTTTACAACAGGTTATATAGCCTTATTTTAAATAAAAATCAAAAGCACTTATATTTTTGATCCCTCCATTACATTTTCTTTTAAGTAGAAGACTGAAAAATATATGATCCCTTTAACCAAATTAAAAGCAATGTTTTGCTACATAAACTTAGCATAATATTACACTATATCTCTAAAATTTGAGTTAGTGTCCAATGACCAAAACAGAAAAAATGTCTTTAATTCTTCAGTTTTGCCTTATACCTTGAGCTGCTTAAATACTGACTTTCATTTCAGGGTTTATGTTTCGCATCTGCTTTTCAGTGAAGTTGCTTAAATCCAAAATGAGGAAAATAACACTTTTAAAAGAAAACTTCTTTTAAAATAAGAGTTGTCACTCCCCTGTTTTTGCTCAATTAATGCATGTAAAAATAGGAGATTTAAACATTTGGTTAAGAAAAAGAGAAACAGTTTTTAAAGACACAAATATCTCAATAATAGTTGCAATCATTCCATAAGAGAGGTGTAACTATGACTGGTCCAAAAAAGAAGGTGGCAGTGGAAAGGCCATCAATGGGGTATTTATAAAGAAGAAAATATTTCAGAATGAAATAGTACTATACTGAAACAGTTGCAATGCTTCATAAAATCGCTGGAATTGAGCAACATATTAAGAATGCCACATATCTCTTTTTCTTATGACAAGAAAATACATCTAACTTTGAAGGATAATGGCATCTTTTATGGCACATCCTTGGTGCACACTCTTGCATCACCTTCAAGAGTGCACAAATTCACTTTTAAAAGTTTCTGCAGGGCCTTGAAAAACAGATTACACATTCAATGCACCTGTTGTAATTCTGAGAGGGGCGAACAAATAATTTATAGAATTGCTGGATGAGGCTAGAACAATCTGAACTTATGCAGATGTTATAATTTGCATTAAAAAAGCTCAAAACATGTTAGGAGTTTTCTCAGCATATACAGAATGCAAAGCATTACACACATTTAGTCTTTCTCTTACATGAATAACTTTCTTAATATACATTGGAATATATCATCTGAGTATGTTCTTACTATGTTCACAAGCAATTTGTAGGGCAAAAGTTTATGGAAAGAATCCCTGCATTGATATGACATTCAGCCCATAAGCTTTTCCTAAACTCCACTTTTGGGGACCCAGATTTCAAGAAAGTAATCCCAGAACAGACACACTATGTATTTTAAATAAAAATAAACATATTGTGGGTGATAGATATATTTCTGAGCATGTCAAGTTTGTAAGCACGGAGCTCAGGCAGTAAATTTTCCCTAATGCTGAATATTTTCTTATGTTTGAATGANTGCAGAAAACACTCAGTCTAGCAGTTAACCTTGAAAGTCACAAGGACCTTTAGGCAAGATGCAGGAGACCACATCTTAAAAGCACTGTCTGTCCTTGGTGACCCCAGGACCACGTTACTAAGACTTTCCCTTGGTTAGAAAGAATAGTGATTCCACAGACTGCAGTAAAACACACTCTTTAATAAGGAATGAACTTAGTAGTGGTGTGAATAACAAAACACAGCAACAAAGACAAAATTCACAAATCCAATTTTGCGAAGTTTTAGGACACCTAAAGTTTCGAAAAGACATAGTTTTTTAAAAACCCTGTCAGTGAAGCATTCAGCATGTTTGAGTGTAATTTAGTTCTCTTGTTATCTCTGGTTATTAGCTTGATGGAAAGCTGATGTATGTTAGTATCTTAACAGTTTGGTGGTTCATACTGTAGCAGGGAACCACAGAGGACATTAATTCACATGGTGACTTTTGGAGCCAGAGTATAAAACCTCATAAATATTATATATTCCATTATTTGCTTCTTATGAAGGGGATTACCATATGAAAACCCAAATATTGGCTGCATGTGGGAAAAAGGAATCAGAGTATGCAAAAGACAAAAGTTTGTAAATTTGGGAGGCTAAAGAAGGAAGAACACATAAAGGTGATACTTCATTATTTGCTGCAGGCAATTCATACCCAGGCAGAAAGCAAGAGTCCTGACTTGGTGGACGATTCCCATCATATCTTTTGTACTGGCATAAGCTGACGTGACTGTATGACCACAGAGCTACTCCTCCTGAAAAGCAGCCCTGAGGGAGAGCTCAGAAAAGCTGGGTTTCCAAGTGGGACTGCTCCCTGCCTTGGCATGCAGCAAAATGCCAGCAGTGCTAATGCAGGGCTGCAGGCTCTGAGCTGGCACTGGTGAGCTCAGCCAGCTCCAAGTGCAGGGCGAGCTCTGGCTCTCCCTAAGGAGGCACGCCCCTGATTGCTGGGAGAGGCTGTGCCCATCTCGGTGAAGAAAGGCAATGCATGCATGCAGGAGTTCTTTCTGTAGCTTTGTTATTGATTTAGGAGCTACTTGCATTTAACAACTGCCTGGATGCTTAATGCTTGCATTTGCAAACAAAATAACCCTCTTTCCACTCAAAATTCACACCCCCCAGAAGATATATTGTCATTAAACTAGTAAGATTCTGTAAAAGTTGAATAAATCAATCTGCAAGTCACCTTCCTATTTGAGTGGAGCATCTCTCTAAATGTTATCCAATCATCTAGCTATTAATTCAGGGGTGAACTGAGCTTAGGACTTCAGCCTCAAATAATATACTTCAGAATAACTACAGGCAAGGTGTGTATGTGACTGTGTGTGCATATTGGTGCATGCATGTCTGTCTCTGTATATAATTCAATTAAAAAATAGCTCATGTTCCACTGTTTGATGATTAATCTCAAATCTAAGAAATAAGCAACAGAGCATGAGTTATTTTAAAGTAGAATAGATGAGCCTCATACTTCATTTGGCCCAAATTCCACTGGTGACTCCTAGAACCACTGATTTAAGGAATTTGGTTTTGTATGTTTATTTAAGCGTATTTCTTTTTCTTACCATTTCAAGCATCACTGAGGGTATTTGATTGTCCTTTCCTGAGCTGTTCAGAGAGCATCATTATCCTCTCCTATGATAATTCCCTACTTAGCTGACTGTATCACCTTCAAAACTTTATTTGAGAACTTACCTAATTAGCCTTTGAACCACTAATTGGCTATTGTCTGCAGATCTCTTTGCTTTTTTTGCGCAGAAGATTTCGTTCCTTTCATTATGGGAACATAGAGATTGCCATCCTGGGACAAAACAATGGGTCACATAGTCTCATATCCTCCCTCTTACCAGAGCAAAGACAAGACCTTGCAAGCAGGTGTGCAGCACCCTGAGCCTGCTCTTGTCATTATCTCTTCTGTGAGGCTTCCACTGAAATAAAAGGCACATAACACTTCCCTGTTGGCTGCAGGTGTGCATTGAACAGATGTCTTCATTGAACTGTCCATGGTGACATTTTACTTTTTTTTCCCTGAGAGATTACAGCTAATTCAGAACTTAATCACATGTACAAATAGTGTAGATGTCATTGCCAAACAGCTTATATGTACTGATTTGGGTACTGTGCCCCTTAATGCTGCTAATTACAAGTTGGCTATGCAGGTATACATCTTCTTGTGAAAGAAGCAAATCTAAGTTCTGAACTTTTTCCCAGCCAAGATGTCTTTTAAGATTTCAATGTAAAACTTGCACATTTTAGGCTTAAAAGAAAGTATAATTATTTTATCATAACAGCCTGATAAATTTTGCTTTATTTTAAAAAAGAACATCTCTCATATTTCTTCAAAGATAGACCATAAGAAATGACAAATCATCCTCTTTGAAACATTTCAAAAGCTTGATTCCCAGTCTTGCCAACCTTATCCATTTAAACTTTTTGAACTAGGCTCCAGAGGCTCGCAACCCACATTAAAAAAAACCCAAGACTTTTAAAAAGAGTTCAACGGACTGCTGAAATAATGATTGAATGACCTTATTTATCCACCTTCAGATATTTAGAAGTCCGAGTTTTCCTTCTGAAAAGATAAAACTAAAGAATAAGAGTCAAGGACAGCTCTATTTCAGTAATAAAATGAAGGGAAAGAAGGAAGAGGAGTACCCCTGGAACACTGATCCCCACAATTCAATATGTGTACAGACTGGAGAGGGTCCAAAGAAGGGCCAGGAAGATCATCAAAGCACGGGAGAACTTCCCCTATGAAGAAAGACTGAAGGAGTTAGGCCTTCTCTCCATGGAGAACAGAAATATAAGTCAGGACCTCATCACAGTCTTCCAGTATTAAAGGGCAGACACGAAGAGGGCAGAGGACAAGGCTCTCATCACAAGGAGCCACCTGGAGAACACATGGGACAACAGGTAGAAGTTGCACCAGGAGAAGTTTCATCTTGACATAAGAAAGAAATTTTTACAGTGAGAAGAGTCAGTCAATGGAACAACCTTGACAGGGATATGCTGGAGGCCCCATTGCTGAAGGTTTTCAAGATGTGATTGCACAAGGTGATAATTAATCCCATCTAGGCTCCCTTTCCCACAGATTTCTGGACCAAATGATCTACTGCGGGCCCTTTCAATGTGGGCTTTTCTTTATTGATTCCATGATTCTAGGAAAGAGTAATGGAAAAGAGAGAAAAAACACAGAGGAAAAATGATTAAAAGGGGGGAAGAGCAACACTTCTTCCCAACAGCACAATGTGGAGCACTGCAACAGGCTCTACTCAGATAAATAAAGTCCTCCACAGTGCTTCCTCCATGCAAAGGGTGAAATGACTGCTACCAGTGCTTGGGTTTAATTTGAGCTCTGGATAAAATAAAATCTGAACACCTTCTGGTTGCCAGGGCTGAATAATTCCAGAGACCTTGACGTAGTTTCTGTAGGTCATTATACTAATTTAAATTCACAATGCTTTCCTCTCTGCTTTGAATGTAAAGTACCTCACACTCATCTGTGCTGCATTTCCTTTTCTGTGCTTTCAGTAGATAGTTTCAGTTATTTCCCTCTCAAGTACCTCACAATTCATTCTCTTCTTGACTACCATTTTGTTCTCAAAAGAATGCTAAGCTACCCTAGTTTAAGATTATAAATAAAGAAGCTGCAGGACTAAATTTAGCGACCTAAGTAACTAAAGTGGTGTCCTTTGGCTTAAACTGAATTTGTTTCCATTTATGACATGGTAAATGAAGTTAATACAAAATAAATTACTTTTATCCTAGGATAAAACTTTTATCCTAAGGAAAACTATATTGCTGTTTCAGTTATTATCACTCTATGTGCATGTGTGCATACTCTTGATCCTTAGCATATACAAAACTATATGATTTGGTTTGACTAAAGGTCAATTCAGCTCAGCTGATCACCAAGTGGGCAAAAAGTATCTTAACTGCTGAAACTTTGGCTGATATACAAAGCCTTTTGTATGTGGTCTTCTTCACTTCTCACATGCCCTTTTTATGCAATGTGCTTCTGCATAAAGTCATGCCTACACCTGTAGGAGAACATGAGACAGTGAGGGTTCTGATGATGGTGTTTCAGGTCAGTCATCCTGGGATCCAAATAACCCTGCCTAATCCTCAGCCGCTGTTGCAGTGTTCTGGTATGACAACATGAGAATCACATCTCTCTCTAGCTTGGAAATCCTTGTGGAGCTTTATTTTCTCTGCCCCCTGTGGGCTGTGCCCATGGCCTTTAACTATGTCTGAACTATAAGGCATGCTTTCAATTTCCAGTATGCGGCTTTGAAAAACAAGGAAGGCTGGCACTCTTACCCAGGTCGTCTTCAAAATTACTAAGTTTGTTAGGACTGGAAAGAGTCTAAGCTAGCCTGAACACAAAATACAGTTCCATACACTCAATAACAGAAACATAGGTCCCAAAAAACCTCCAGAGTAAACGTATGTTGAAAATAGGGTAGAAAACTGGGCAGAGGAACAATCGGGTTTGGTTATCAGAGCTCCTAAGAAACCACCCTTTCATTAGCAGAATCCTGAAAAACAAGTGAAGAAATACCCTCAGGAGCCACATTTTTTCTTCAGACAAGAGATGACAAATGTGAAGAAAACAGAATAAGAAAAATGGAGAGAAGCATCTCTGAGCTATTTGAACAGCCAAGAAAGAGAAATGGCACAGAGAAAGTCCAGTGAAAAAAGAATCAAAACCAAATGAAGACTAGAAATTACCATTGCAGAAGTGAAGATTTGAAATAGCTTTCAATAAAACTTTATCTTTTATCTTCTTTTTCCCTTGCTTTCTTTTACTTTCACTCTGGCATATTTTTTTATAACTTTCTTCTCCCTTTTTGTTTTTACTTATATTTTTTCTCCAAATTCCCTTCTCATACCATTGCATTTCATAACAGCATGTGTTGATTTCAGATGCACATATTCCTTCACTACACTACTTACTGGTTCCCACACTGTGTTCCTGGTGAACAGTGAGATATTTCTCTATGAAGCCTAATGGGAAAACCAAAATGTAAAATGACATAGTATTATGCTACTTGCAACCTCTTATGCCAATGAATAAGGACAGGCTAGGAATACAAATTATTATTTTTTTAGAGGGCCCTTAAAAAGATGCTTATCTACTTTTTTCTTCCAACTGTTGGTTTTTATCCACTTAGAGTAATTTCTCAGAGTACATATAGCAGTCATACATATCCAGCAAATAAATAAGCTTTGAAAATTGTCCCAGATACAATTTCCTATAAGCATTATTTGGATTGTCAAACCTTTCCCTATGAATTGTTTTCGAGTACTCCACTTCTGCAGACTAACAATGTCTTCCATCAGTTTTGACTAGGCAAATAAAAGATGCCTACTTTCCCCACAACCAAAAACATAAGTCTGTCATCAAGATCTCACTTTGTGGAATTCTGTGAATAAGTAGATACATATTTTCCATTACATTATTCTTTCAAGTACTGCAGTTGAACTAATTCCTTTAAAGGTTTTCATAAGCATTTGTTTCAATTCCTGAAAGAAAACAAGCTATACTTTAATGCCTCTATTCTTAAATGGTCTCCATAGTAACATATACTACCTTAATTCTCATAATGAATAATTTTATTTACAATTTACAAAACTGCAGTCCTTAGAGGAGATTTTTTGTTAAAATATACAGGTTAACAAATGGAACATTTTTGGTCAACCGAACATCAGTGTTTTTAAAACTCTCTTATGCAAACAAAATTAACTTTTTATTTTTCAGTTTTGAACAGTATATTTTTCTGTAAGCACTCTGGTTTTAATTTCTACTTATGTGTGCAAAGTTTTGAGCAGAATTGTTCCAAAACCTATCATAATTTTTGAAGGAATGCAAAAGATTTTAAGATGGCTGCCACCATGTATTTGTGAAATACATAACCATTTGGATGTTCCATTTTTTAAAACAACTAAATAACATAAGAACACTATATGTACATGTGTGTGGTCCCAGCAACTAAAATTCCTCATGGTTTCTGATATTAGAATACAGTAAAACAATTTTGCTTTGGACAATCTGAATAGATTCAATTACAGTAAGCAGTTTTGTAAACTTCAGAAGACTACATACTTTCCTACAGCTTTATTGTAGTCTTGCAAGAAAACATTCCCACAATTGAAAGAATATTTTATTGGTTTACTTCTATGACATGAAACCATTGTGACTTTTCCTTTACTTAAAGGAAGAAAGAAGCGCAAAGACACATCTTGTGGGTCAGCCGTGAGGCTAAGTAATTTCATTTTAACACTTTAACAGAGGTAACTCAGATTTATGACATCTTTTGAAAGGGATATTGGAAAAACTCATTATGAAACCAGATATGCTAATGCGAGTCTCCTTGTATTCCTAAAACTTGGTTCCTAATTTGAGCAATATAGACCCCCTCAAAACCAAAGACGTCTGCAACAGACTACAAAATATACTTTAATTATGTTTCAGTCACATGAGTGTTGAGTTGTTTTAAGGCCATAGTTCAACTGACTGAAAACTTGAGAATCAATTAAAGGAATGCACACGTAGCAGTGCTATGAAGTTTAACATGCATCTATTCCTCCTCCATATGGAAAAACACATTTCATGGAGTTTTGAGGGGCTGTACTCTCCTATCGACTATTTGAGGTCTTTTGGTCTGCCTTGCCTGTCCCAGTACCAGTATTGCTCAAAGTTGGTATTCAGTGAACACAAAAGAAAATTTGTTTGTCTACAGAAACCCAGGAGATTATTGCCTTTTTTCATATGTTACTGGAAATAGAAGCTCCTTCCCTAACTCACCCCCAGCTGCCCCTATTGTTCTGAAGTTATTTATAAACAAGGTGAAAAGCCTTCACCAAAGCATTTAATGTTAGAGCTTACTTGTATGCAGAACACACAATGCTGAATGAGGTGCAGAAAACATTACTCAGTACAAAAAATATGCTATGGGAATTATGGTGTCATCTTCAGAATCTGACAAATTGCCTGGTATATGAAATGTTTAGACACTGGTGGCTTACTTGGGATGCACATGAGTGGCAATAAAATCTCAGGGTCTCCAAGACAAGGTTTGAATTTTGATTTGATTGCAGAAATTTCTGGCAGGAATCTTTTCAAGCTGCAGTTGATTTCCTTAGTTAGAATTTGGCTTGTAAACAGAGAAGATTTTGCCATTTATTCCATTCCATATTTTTGGATTTCTGTGCCATCTCCCTGATGATAACTTATCTTTTTTCTTCACTCACAAATTGCTCATTTCTGCAGTGGCACCTGGGATGGATGGCAGACTAACAAGAGAAACACAAATGCTAGAAGGAGAAAAACCCCCCCAAAGCCTGTTGCAAAGTAATGGTGCACAGCATTTCTTGTGTCTGGACATCTTTAAAGAGAACTCACACCCTCAACTGTCATTTTTACTCCAAGATGGTTAATTTTTCTTCTTTGGAACTATGAAGCAGGCCAATCAGTTGCTGTGATTGTATGTGGTGGTGAACTTATTTCCTATTATAACGGTAGAGAGAATTTGAAGCTGATCAGTGTGAAGGGTGCTGAGAGTCCATGCATGCCCCTCACATCAGTACTCAAACACACCTAGGATGTACAATGTCCCTTAGTGATCATGGAGCCATCTTTAGAAGAACATTTTGAGATACAAGGTAGCTTTAAAACTTTCTTTCCCATGTCCTGTTCAAGAGTTTCTCAAACATTCTCCATTTTGACTCAAAGTAATAAACTATTTAGCACAGTATTAAAAGGGTGAACTTAAAGACCTTGTTTAATTCTGCTAATGAGAAAAGCTGTATGCACGAAGTACTCCCTGGAATGAGCCTTCTTGGAGTTGGACTTCATTGCAAAACCAAAATACTCTGTCACTAGTGAAAGATGACTTTCACTTTTGGTTTTTTGTTTTTTTAATGAAATATGAAGAGGAACCTAGTCTTAGTTTTAGGAGTCTAAACTGATATTCTGCCTAAGGATAAATATTCTTTCTCTTTTTGTTTATGGCATCCGAATGGAGCTAACAATCTGTTCCTCAGGCAATCTACCATCCTCTTTTTTTTTACGTAGTTTTCCTCAAATTTCATGGTCTTAGTCCCCTACTCCACATGAAGAGATAATAGGTTTTCATAGGGCAGAGGAAAGATTAGCTTTTAGTCGGGTGGTAAAAGCACACAAATCATCCTTTTGCATTTTTTTAATAGTAACTGCAAATTTACTTTGGGATATGGCAGTTTTGATCTTTCTACCTTTCTTAGAAAATATATTAGGCAAAACAAAATGTTTGCATTGGCAGCTACAAATGTTCTTCACTCCCAAGAAATGTGCACAAAAAACGTTGATAGTTACAAAAAAATTAAAACGTTAACTATGGAGGATACATCTCAGTCCGATCTATATGCAGCAATCCACCCCAGTCTCAATCCAGAAAACAATTAATTGTTGCATTATCTTGTTGAAATCACTAAGACAACGTTGGCCTTACTGTTAGACCTCTATTAACATTTTATTGGCCCAGGGCCATTAAGAGTTTCTTTAATATGAATGTTTATGCCACCCAGTCACAAAAACCTGCCAGCATCATTGCAAGCACCACAGCATCCACTGAGCAGTGACTGCCTTTGGTTCACTTAAATTGCAGAACATTCACAAAATATTCACTAAAAATAACAGAATTGCAAAACCTCCAACTGTTGCCAAACAAAAAATGAGATAGGAAATTTACAAATGACAGCACTTTTGCACTGTCAACCAAAAAAAACAAGCTCTGCAAGCCTTGTGTGTAAGTGTGTAAGGTGTGTAAGGAAGTAATCTTTTCAGTTGGACACTGAGGTGTCAAAATAATGGTCAGAAATTTTCTGCTAAATTCCAAGGAGAGAAGGATTTTCAAGCATGAGAGAAAAGCCCACGTGTCACAGGCACCTACGGGTTTCTCATGAACAGATAAAACATAGGCTTTATCTTACAGTTTTATCACACTTTCCTGTGCCTTTGGGATTATGTAATGTTAGCACAGTTTTATAAAAGACCCAGTGGGATGTTCGGTTCTTTTCATTTTACTGGGGAACCACAGTGCTGGGAAGAGAGAATGTGATTAGTGGAAATTCATATCTTTATTCCTGTTGAGTGACCTGGGCTTTTTGCCTTAATATGATTTTGAATTAATATCTTTCGGGAAGTGCAGACAGGAAAGAAAGTCTTTTTCTGGATTAAAATAATAGATATTAAAGATGAAATGAAGAAGAGATGAATGAGGATGTAGATTGGGAATATGGTAACAATCATGCTGTCCTTTTCAGATTCTTCTTTTAGAAAGGTTACAAACAGGACAACATGAAAAATATTGGATCTGTTGAAGTAGAGCAATAAATAATGTTGCGACTTATCCTTCACAAGGTTAGTTCTCCCATGATATTTGAGACCAAGGCATGTTTGGGGACATACATAAAATGATTTGATGGTCTCAGTTCAATGAATCAGCTTCTTTTGTTTCAGTCAAAAAAATATAGGTGCAGATTGCTGCAGGCTTGAAGTTGTTGTGAAGTTGAATGACCAGCAGGTTATGGGTCATTAAGCTGCACTTTGGACATTGTGTTTTCCAAGTGTAAAAAAGAAACATCAAACCACGACTAGATACATGTGCTAGCAAATGTGGTGACACTGATTCTACAGAAACTTTCATGGATAAGCAAATGGCTTAATCTTCTACTGCTGTCAGTCTAACACTCTTTCAGAAGTGGTACATTTCACTCAGGGAATGTTAGCAGAAAGCTGACTCCATCTGTAACCTTAAATGATGCAGTTCAGTTCCAGTGAGGGAGAAAAGAATGTTCTTGAATAACAACGCAAGGGATTTTGAGAAACAAACGCCAGATTGCAGCCCTACCTGAGTGCTGCCCTCCAGACCTGATGCCAGTAGGCACTAAGGAGAATTTCTAAAGCACCAGTCCAGTGCACCATCCATCAGCACAGCAAAACACAACTTCACTGCAGCTGACAGAAAGTGAAAAAAAGTGTGCTTTCCAATCCACATCCTTCCAGGTTTCCTAAATTATAGCAATTTCAGACACACTGTATATGTTTTCTGGAACACATGAGTCCCACCAGGTTTGTGTGAGTTCTTTCACAGACTGCTAAGCACGCATTTTTCTGGCACCTATTCCAGGTGACATTGCCAAAGAGGGGCCCTGTTATTTCATGTACTGCCTGCAAGTATCTCACAGGGTACATGGTAACCCATGCACTGCCCTTCGCTTCCCAAAGAGCATTATTCACAGTTATAAAGTTTCTTCCTGAGAGATTATATTTCAGCCAGAGTATCAAGTCCTAAGTGTTGAGTTATTTAAAACTATAATGCTCCATGGTTGACAAACATACAGGTGTTAATCTTAATAAGGACTGATCACATGGTTAATTATCAGTTGCACCTGTACTATGTGATGTATTACAATAACAGCAATTCCAGCCATTTTATTTTGTGATTCTCTTTTGAAATTACTAATACCATAAGTTAATGATTTGATAAAGTTCAGATTGCTGATATAATCAGATCACAGCTGCTCTGGTAATGAGTGCTATAGAGATGTCTATAAGTAGGCTATCTAATTAAGTATTAGCATATCCATTGCAACATCCATCATTATGCTCTAATGCTGTCCTTCCCAAACACCCATTTTGGGAATCCTTGTTAATATAATTTGCTCTGGAGCTCACCTGCAAAATGAAATATATTGACACTTACCTAACAGGAATCCCAGTGGAGCATTTGCAGGTTCTGCTGGTAGCACCACATGGGGAAAAAGTGGCAGTAGGCTAACTGCACAGCAGGGGCTCCACTGCAGGTGCTCCCACTGATGCCTTGACAGCCAGGAGCCTTCAGCAATTGTGGGTCAGTTCCTACAAAATCAGGCTCATTTTTATTCAACAGCCTTTTGTTTTACATTTGGATAAAATGCTGATGGCTTTGGGGTCTTCCTTTTTGAGTTTTAGAATCTCTGGGTCTTAGAGCAGCCACAATTTGTGGTTTGGGGTTATTTCCTCCTCACCTCCCCCCATTAACTACAAAGGTTAAAAAAACATTTTCAGGTGAGAGCTAATATTCTGACACATAGGTCAACAAACAGTGGATTTTTAGAAAACACACCAAGGTCAGAGAAGGGCACACAGAGGAGTAAAATATAAGTCAGAGTACTACAGGAACAAAAATATAAACAAGTATTTTTTTCAAATACATTAATGGCCAAAGGCAGTGTAGAAATACCATCAGGCCAATAGAGGATGAGGAGTCCTTGCAAACAGGGACAGAGGCAAGGCAGAGGTGTTTAGTGCATTCTTCGCCTCCATGTTCAACACTGATGACAGAGGCGGGTCTCGGTGCTCTGAGCTGGATGACCATGACTGCAGGAAAGATAAATTCTCAGCTGTTCCTGAACTTATGTGGGATTTACTGCCCAAGCTGGATCCCTAGAAATCTGTGGGGTCTGATGGGATTCATTGGAGAATCTTCAAAGAGCTGGCTGATATTGCAAAGCCTTTCCTGATGACTTTTGAGCAGTCTTTGGAATTCAGAGAGGTCCCAGCTGACTGGAAGCTGGTGAATGTTGTCCCAATTTTCAGGGGTAAGAAGGAGGACCCTGAAAACTACAAGCGAGATGTGAGCCTCACTTCAGTGCCCAGTAAAATCATAGAAAATATTATTCTGGGAGGTACTGAAAAACACCTGGAGGACAATGAAGTCTTTGGTTACAGCCAGCGCGGCTTCCTGTTCGTTGAATGTGACTTCCTTCTACAACAGAATAATCCACTTAACTGATCAAGGGAAGCCAGTAAATATAATCTTTTTGGACTTCAACGAAGCTTTTGATACTGTCTCTCACAGGGTCCTTCTGGACAAAATGTCCAGCACACAGCTGGATAAACACACCATGAGATGGGTGGACAGCTGGCACACGGGTGGGGCACAAAGGGTTACAGTGAATGGAGTGACATCAGACTGGGGACCTGTCACTAGTCTGTCACTAATGGGGTTCCTTAGGGCTCCATCTTAGGCCCTGTGCTCTTCAACATATTGAGTAATGACCTGGGTGCAGGACTGGAAGGGATACTAAGCAAATTTTCCGACGACACTAAACGAGGAGGAGCTGTCAAATCCCTCAAGGGCAGAGAGGCCCTGCAGAGAGACCTCAACAAATGAGAGAGCTGGGCAATCACCAACTGCATGAAGTTTAACAAGGGCAAGTGCTGGATTCTGCACCTGGGCTGGGGCAATCCTGCTTGTGGGTATAGACCAGGGAACAAGAGGCTGGAGAGCAGTGCTGTGGAAAGGGACCTGGGGGCCCTGGTCAATGGCAAGATGAATATGAGTCAGCAGTGCCCTGGCAGTCAGGAGGAACAACCCTGTCCTCGGAAGCAGCAGGCACAGCACTGACAGTTGAGCAAGGAAAGGGATTGTCCTGCTCTGCTCTGCACTGGGGCAGCCTCACCTTGAGTGCTGGGGGCAGTTTTGGGTGCCACAATATAAAAATGGCATTAAGCTATTAGAGAGTGTCCAAAGGAGGACAGCAAAGATGGTGAAGGGGCTGGAGGGGAAGCCTTATGAACAGTGGCTAAGGTCACTTGTTCTGCTCAGCCTGGAGGAGACTTATGGGAGGCCTCATAGTTGTCTTCAACATCCACATGAGGGGAAGTAGAGGGGCAGACACTGATCTCTTCACTCTTGTCACCAGTGAAAAGATTCAAGGAAATGGCATGAAACTGAGTTGGGATAGGTGTAGGCTGGATATCAGGAAGAGGTTTTTCACCTAGAGGGTGGCTGAGCACTGTAATAGGCTCCCCAAGGAAATGTTCAGAGCATCAAGTCTGTCTGAGTTCAAGATACATTTGGACAATACTCTAAGGCACATGGTGCCTGGGGTGTCCTGTGCAGGCCCAGAAGTTGGACTCAGTGATCCTGATGGATCCCTTCCAAATCGGCATATTCTATGATTCTATGAAATAATGGTGGGACAAGCTAAGGCAGAAAGGACCTGTATACAGGAACGGCATGGCACTCTGCCCTGAGATTTTCTGAAGACAAAGGAACATGATAGCCTTAAACATACCATCTCACGTGAAAAGAGTTTTCAAGTGAAAAGAATTTTAAGTTTCATAGTGATTTAATAAAGAAATATCTTGGAAATTTGGTTCTTGACTAAATAAAAAATGGCACACCAGTGTTTAGGACAAGAGCCACCATGCACATCTCAAAATATTTAAGCTTTAGAAGACTGAAGTCCTTAGAGGAGTGTTACACCCTAATTGAAACACGAAGATTGGTTATTCAAGCTGTAAGTGAGCATAGCCCATCCATAACCAATGGCACAGGGTCTGGATGAAATCCCTAGTTTCCATAAAAAGTGTAATTGTATAGTGTCACTATTGGAGATATTTAGGTACCATGTGATGTATGAACCATAGGTTTGACCATACACAAGTGATACAAAACACTGAAGACAAAATTTCCCCTTTCCAACAGTAGCCTCTTCTGGATTAGAGAAAGCATTTGTAATTTTTTCTCTTAATTCTTCTTCCTTTTCTATAGTTTTCCTGCCTAATTGCTTTACCAGGTTGGTTGTCACCAAGGATTTAAAGAACATACTCAGAGGCTTACAAGCAGAATCTGTCGACAGCTGTCATTGACATGTATGAGCAACATATATGCAGAGAATAAGAGACCTGTGAAGGTGTTTAGTGCCTTGGAAATGCAGAGTAAGCAAGGCCAGAAAATAGTGAGGTAGTCTCTGAACCTAAAGATGGGAGAGCATCATGGCTACCTTCCAAACAAGGAAGAAGCTAAACAGGGGAGAATACAACAGATGCAAGGCTATTTTGTTTTGTTTTATTTTAAATAGAGACTTTGTCTTTGCAGAGTTTCTTAAAATTTGGTGAGAGAGCATAGTAAGATTTGATATGAAAAGACATTCCTTGGCTAATTCATATTCTCTGCCTTCTGAATTACCACCCAAATGGCCTGGTTTATCTGCATTTTTGTTGCATGCTAAATAATGAATATAGTAAGTGTTTAGCAATACAAAATAGCATTAAAACCCTGGAGATTGGTGAATAATGCATTAAGAAATGTAATTTCATTAGTAGTATGTTTCCTTTTTATTATATAACATGCTTAATAACTGGACGAAGAATAGAAGGGTGCGTGACTTACTTTCTTACTAATAAAGTGAGCAGAATTAGGGGAAAAGCTACAGAAAAATAACTTACTCTTTCTGCAACTAAAATGACTGTTGTTCTTGCATCACAAGAATCTCTTAACAGTGAGTGTGCTTAGCTAAAGATATCCCCAGCTAGTAACTCAAAAGTGTCAAATTAAGCGAAACAGAATCTTTGTAGATCATCTTTAAGAAATCATTGAGAAAACTACACTGGGACAATTTACAAAGGATTCCGTATTTACAGGAACAGCAGTAAGTTCTAAAAACATTACACTTACTCAAAAAGCTACAAAAATGAATTCAGAAAGATGAAGCAATAATGGATTGCATGGATGATCTGAGGAAGAAATTATTTTGTCAGAAGTTCCACAATTGGATAGGTGCATTAGGCAACATTTTCTTTGGAAGCATAAGGTGTAAACCACCTAGAGTGAAGAAGAAGAGCAATTTAAAAGCTTCACTTGTCCATATAGGCAAGAAGTCAGTTCTGAGTCACACTCCAAATACATCATCTTGGAACAATTTCACGTCCCAAAAAGCACAATACCTGTCATCAAGCACTCACAGAAAAGTATTTTATCATAATTCCATATATTGTTAACTTCATCTATCTCAGACTTTGGTTTAGCATCTACCATTGTAGCATCTGAGATATTTGGGTCCAATGTACCCAGTGTCCAGCCATCTCAGCCTGCTGACAGAACACCCTCCAACTGAAAAAAAGAGTTCATTATTTATGATATATCTTAGAAGGATGAAAAAGAAAATCTGGATCTAAGAGATTTATTGCACTGGATTTCTTTTAGTATTTTATACAGAGGGGAGACTTTTAAAGAATTCTCCTTTGCAGAATTTTCACTCAAATCGATTTTACAAAGAGCCATAAATTTAATTTAAAAGTCCTGTACGCTGCTCCCATTGCATATCATCTGTTTTTACTGTTGCTTTTTGGGTTTCTTTCCATTCTCTAAGGAAAGCTTGGCTGGAGAAGACATTAGGTAAAAAAATGTGTAGGTACAAAAATGACTAGCAGAAAAAACATCTTTTCCAACCATAGCCAGGTGACTGAGTTTTCTTAAAAGTTAAGATAGGGTTATGGTGGCTGATATACTGCAAATGCTGTCATATTAGGAACTGAATCTGTGTGTAAAGGAACCACAAAAGTAAGATTCAGCTTTGGGTTTCAGACATTCAGCTTAAAATATTTTACCACCTATGTGTCTGTAAGTGAAGTCTGTCCAAGCTCCCATAACAGCCAGAAGAGGACCTAGTCAATAGAGATGATGGAGAAATCATCTCTATGAGATGATGGAGGCATATCAACAGATATGTTGAGACCACACTAAAAGAGGCACTGACACCTGCCCAGCTGAGTGGTTGCCCCATTCCTTTGACTGCAGAGCAGAATGGGACAGTTTGCTTGCATGGTCTGTGCCTCCCATATAGACACTTTATGTTAGGGAGAACTAAATTCCTTTGACTTTCACTTATGGTGATGTGGCAATCTGGCTGCATTTGATGTGTTGTTTGACATCTCAGCAATCCCTGGCATTGCAACACCTTCTCCTGAGTTTTTTACTTAGTGAGAAAGTGGAACATTCAAGAAAGTTTAAATGTTGTGTTTTCCACTTATGCCCATTAGAATGTTCATTGTAGGTCCGTACTGGACATTTACATGACTTACATCTGTACCTGTGTGTTTGTATCAGGACCAGACTGTCTCCCTGTACTAATGTTCTAATATAAACTATTTTGTCTTCATCAGACATCAATTTTTTTTCACAAGTTAAGGATGCAAAGGATGAAAATGACTATGCAAATAATGTTTACCGAGAGGAAAACCAGGGCCAGATACTCTACCAATAACTGTCACAGCATACAATATACAGATGTTTCCATCTGCTTTGTTACTTCTAGCTAAATTTGTATTATTTAGCATAAATAAGTCCAGCATGGATATGATTTCTAATAACAAGACACAGGTGTTCCCTTTAATTCCCTCTTTCACTATTTGCTTGACAACACATTTTACTTCAGCTGTTGGCTGTTATTGCTGTGGGCAGCCTAATGCTATAAAGCAAACATAATGTGTAAATTATATTTTGAATCTGCTGAAGCAAACAGCCTTTTAAGATGTGCCGTTTAAATAAAAATACAAGAAAAAAAATGTATTTCATGTTTTCTCTCTCTTTTTTTTTTAATGTAAATTGAACCTGAAACACAAAATTCATATTTTGTCTGACTGACAGTAGTTTGACTGCTATGTAATGAAACACTGCACTTTTCTAATATTTTTATTTTGAAGCCAAGCTGAAGCAGCAGTTTAAGACCCTTCCTAACTACCCTGATCTCTGGAGATTTGTCAATTATTTAAATACAGAGATAAAATAGAGACATTAAAGCCAAGAGGGCAAATGGTCTCTGAGATCTGAACTACATCTCAAAAAAAAAAAAAAAAAAAAAGAAAAGGAAATAAACCATATAGGAAGTAGACAGACTGTTTTTTGAGGTTTTTTTCTGAAGAGATTAACAGAAGCCTTTCTGTTCACAACAAAGTAGTTCATAGCCTGTTCCCATTACTCTCTTCCATGCAGCTCATTTACTCCACAGTCATTCCTCCCACAATCTTACACAACAAATTGCTTGCAACAAATTGGCTGACAAACTACAGTTGCCCCATTTACAAATAACAGTGTAATATTCCATAATTTGGGGAAGACTTTGCCTAAACCAAGCAAAACAAAATCAATAAAAGGGATATAATTAGGGGAAAAATAAAATAAATTATTTCTTCTAATTCTTTGACCTGAGAATTTTAGATATGGCTAGAAATGATAGTAGGCTTTTAAAGAGTCATTAAAAATGAGAAAGAAGAGAAAAACTAACCAGAGATGTTGCTGAAAAACTGTCTGGGAAGTTGACAGTAAAACCACCATTCCTGAGAGTATAATAAAGGTTCAGTTGTGGAGCTACAGAGTAGTGCCAAATGTCACACTGTTTAAAGAAAAAATAAACGTCAGTCCATTTCCTTCTCAGAATCACTTGCCTCCTTTCCTCTACATTTTTGAATCATTACCACATTCAAACCAGATCTCAAACACAGCTGTATGGAGACAGCTCTGCTTCCATAAGGCAATCCACCCCGGGAGAACTGAAGCCACAGTTTCTTCCTAGTGTAAACCAAAGGTCACCTCTAGCAAATACAAGCATTTCCTGAGGCTTGGCTTTAGTTAATCATGATGGATAAAATTTAAGTATGCTCTTTTGTCACATAAAAAGGATCAGAAGATAGCATAATCATAGAACAAGGCTTATTTTCAGCTGTAAAAATGGAAGAAATGTGAGCTGTATTGTTAAATGTGTAATGACGGTGCTATTTCCTTTTGTGATAGCTCCACATATTTGAAAAAGAATACATTTTTTTTCAAATTTCAAAGATTTTATTCAAGGGAATACTGCATTTAAGAAGGTAATAATAAATTCTCAGGTATCATTATATCTGACATGAGGTCTGAGATATCCCTTAAATACCTTATATGAAATCGCTTCCTGGCAAAGAATTGAATACTCCTATTCCCTAGCACTGACTCTATGGTAAGCACCACTAAAGGGAGATCATCAAATTAAAATTGAATCAGTTTCAAGAGATGAGTTAAAAGTAGTTCCAAGGACTGCATCTGCCCATTAATTATCCTGGCAATCGGCCTGATCTAGAGGAGAACTTTACAGAAATTTATTTTTCGAAGCATGCAAATAAATGTTATTTTCCTCAGCTTTTTTATGCTTACATTTTGAGCCAGGTTTTAAAATAAATCTGGATTGAGGACAGGTAGTAAAGAGAGAAAGACACAAAAATTTTCCACTTGAGAATGATTTTTCTCTTTGTTTTGAACAAGATCCCTACAACTAAAGGTGACACTGAGTAGCTGGGGAAACCCACTATATATGAAATGCTGTCACACATGCTAAATATACAGAACAACAGGTGAAATATTTCAACCTCTATTACCTTACAGCTATCACATCTTAATGTATGTCTTTAAACAGTAAAAATACTTTGAGATGCAGGTGAGATTTCAGGTTGATAATGTCCTCTTATAAAAACAACGTTTAAATCTATTAATACATCAAGCAGTCATGTCAGTAATAGAGTACTTCCACCTATTTAATTACACTGTTAAACCTTTGACAGTCATACAAACAATCTTAATAGACACATGTGTGCATGTTTGTATATCATGCATACTTACGTGCACACGTGCACATGGAAACATCTGCAGTAAAGTCCACGAGGATCAGTTATTTGATTGCCAACAGCTACCATTCCTGAATCCCTTATCAAATGCTTCAGGGGTGTCCTGGCTTTGGCAGGTGACCAGAACAACATGAGCCTGCACATCAGTGCACTAGCAGTTACACACTTCACCTCATCCCCTCCCCAGGAAACTGTGCTTGGAGCCACCCTCATTATTCCTCAGAAAAACCTCCCAGGAGACCATGTTTCCCCAAGCTTGTGTTTTCAGCTAGAGCTCCTTACTTTATTTCTGTCAGTCACCGACTCCTCTGTGTAATCTTTGATACCCTACCGTGGGTTCTCTTTATTTATGTTATTCCATGAAGTGTGAAGAATTCATTGTTTTCCAGGAGATCATGTTCCTACCCAGCTGTGTTTTTATTTTCATTAAAACCGAGGGAGAGTCTCCAGCTGCAGGGGAAGATGAAAAATAAATCAAGAAATAATATTCCAGCAGAAATGTATCTTGGAGGTCCCATTCCACCTATGCGGTGGCCACAGCCATGTAACTTCAGATCCTGAGGCAGTTTTTACTAGCTATGTCCCAGCACTCTCTGCTAGAAATAATTTTCAGGCTTATTTCATGGGTCCAGTGCTGCTTTTGCTTGATCCCGGTTCTTTTGCTTGTAAAGTTTCACGAACTTTAAATTAGTACTGTTCTGCAGAAGCTTCTCAAGAGAAAATTTAAAACACTTCTAAGCACTTGCCACATCATGTTTCCTGGCTTTATGAGACTTGGAGTAAACTGCAGCTAAACACTGGAGCAGGCCAAAATCTCAGCTAGTGTCAGTCATGTCAGGTCCTTTAAAATCAACAGAGCCAGGCTCATTTGTCTCTGCACCCAGTTTTTACTGATACAGAAAAATGGTGGGTTTATAAGTATGCAAAATATGTAAATGAATAAGCTTGTTTTCCTTAATTTTGATGCCACATGGGCACTGACTCCAAAGACAGCTGCGGTTAGTGTTCCAGATGTCATAGCACACAATCCAATCAACAAGTAAAATAGATAAAGTTTGCAAAAAAATTATTCCAAAGTTGGTGAGACCCCCCTCCAGATGTAGAAGTTTGGCATTCGGTGAGTAGAAAAATGAGTAAAAATACACATATGTTGAAAGAAACCATCACTGGAATTGTTTATTTTCCATTGAGGACATAAACCTTGTGGACTCAAAAATTATTTTCCCTTTACTCTTCATTGATACATGCTCTCGCCATGTCACCCAATTCACAGAACTGAAAGTCTGGGACTTGGAAGAATTAATTACTGCCCACCACAGGAGAAAATCAAACTCTAGGCCATCTACGGAACCTGAACGTGTATAAGTCAATGGGACCTGATGAGATGCATCTAAGGATCCTGAGGGAACTTGTAATGAAGTTGCTAAGCCACTAGCCATCATATTTGAAAAGTCACAGCATGCTGGTGAAGTTCCCCTGACTGGAAAGGGGGAATATAACCCCATTTTTATATAGGAAAAAAGTACAGGCTGATCAGTCCCAACTGTGCCTGGCAAGTTCAAGGAGCAGAACCGCCTGGAAACTATGGTAAGGCACAAGGAAAACAGAGAGGTGACAGGCTGGTAACAGCCAACATGGCTTCACTAAGGGCAAATGGTGTTCAACAAATTTGATGGCATATTTCAATGACGGTGTTACAGCACTGGTGGATAGTGGAAGGGTGACTGATGCCGTCTACCTGGACTCATGTAAAACATTTGACATTGCTCTGCACAATATCCTTTTCTCTAAAACAGAGACAACGATCTGATGGATGGACCTCTCAGTGGATCAGGAAGTGTCTGGATGGTCTCAGTCAGAGCTGTGGTCAATGACTTGATGCCCAGGTGGAGACCAGTGAGGAGTGGCCTGCCTCAGGGGTCAGTACTGGGAACAGCGCTGTTGAACATCGTCAGTGACATGGACAGTGGGACTGAGTGCACCCTCAGCAAGGTTTGCAGATGACACCAAGCTGTGTGGTGTGGTTCATACTCCATGGGGAAGGAATGCCATCCAGACAGCCTTGGCAGCTTGGCAGCCTTGACAGGTGGACACGTGGACAGGTGAATTTTACTCATGAAGTTCAACAAGGCCAAATGTAAGGTTCTGGGTCAGGGCAGTCCCAAACATGGATACAGGCTGGGCGATGAGTAGACTGAGAACAGCCCTGCAGACAAGGACTTGGGGGTGTTGGTGGATGAAAAACTGAATATGACCCAGCAATGTGAGCTCGCATCCCATCCATCAGATCCTTGTCTGTATTTTAGAGAAAAGGATGTTGTGCAGAAAATCAGCCCCTGGGCTGCATCAAAAGTATGGTGAGCAGCAGGTCGAGGGAGGAGATTATCTCTCTCTATTCTGCTTTCATGAGACTCCACCTGGAGTACTGTGTCCAGCTCTGCGGTTGTCTGCCTAAGAAAGACCTGTTGCAGTGAGTCCAGAGAAGGGTCATGAAGATGATTAGGAGGCTGGAGCACCTCTCCTACGAAGACAGGCTGACAGAGTTGGGGTTGTTCAGCCTGGAGAGGAGAAGGCTCCAAGGAGACCTTAAAGCAGCCTTCTAGTACCTAAAAGGTGACTACAGGAAAGATGGGGAGGGGGTCTTTAAGAGGGGGTGTAGTGATAGGACAAGGAGTAATTATTTTAAACTAAAAGAGGGCAGACAGATTAGATTTTAGGAAAAACTTCTCTACTGTGAGGGTGGTGAGGCACTGGAATAGGTTGCTCAGAGAAGCTGTGAATGCAAGTGTTCAAGGCCAGGTTGGATGGGGCTTTGAGCAACCTGGTCTAGTGGAAGGTGTCATCTAGCCCAACTTCCTTGCAACGAGTAGAGGCATCTTCAAGTAAACCAGGCTGCTCAGAGCCTCATCCAACCTGACCTTGAATGTTTCCAGGGATGAGGCATCTACCACCTCTCTGGGAAACCTGTTTCAGCATTTCAGAACCTTCACAATAAAAAATTCCTTCCTTCTGTCTACTCTGAACCTGCCTTCCTCTAGTTTAAAACCATCACCCCTTGTTCTATCTCTACAGCTCCTACTAAGAAGTTTGACTGTGTCTTTCTTAGAAGACCCCTTCAAATATCAAAAATCCTCAATAAAGTCTCCTCAGAGCCTTGTCATCTCCAGGCTGAAAAACCACAACTCCCTCAGCCTTTCCTCATAGGAGAGGTGCTCCATCTCTCTGATTATCTGCCTGGGTAAGTTCCTTTCATAATTTCATTGTGTATCTTTTCTTACTAGAAGGTTTGCTTTAAGAGTTGTAATGACCATGATGTACTTCCCATTCTGCAAATAACATATCACATTCTGCCGTTCCTGTTGAGGCAATCTGCTTTGCAAGCAGCACTAATAATATAACAAACAGTCATATAATTTTACTATAATAATTTACTGTTCTCTATGGAAAAGAAAAAAAGACAAGCAGACTCAATTTGCTCCTGATTTTCATCCTTTCTGATGAGCTGCATTTTGAACTGCATGACAGTAGTGGACAAAGACGTTATTTATCAATCAGGCAGTCCCACTGACCTTGAAGTGGAAGAAAGAAAGCATGTTATAACTCCAAGTGCAACCCACTCACTTGCTTAATAGAGAAAGAGGCTATACACAGAGCAGCTCCCCAGGACACATGATTTCCTCCCGCTACTTTAATGGAGGTAAAGTGGGACAAACAATGTTAACTGCCACCTCCAGTAGAAATAGATGTTTTGTAGGAGGAAGGAATAACAGGATAGCAATACTACATTAGCTGCCCTTTCTCCTTGCGCAGAAAGGCAAAAGATAAAGTGAGACCAAAAGTGTTTCACACTGATACTGTAAAAATAGTTTTATCTCGAAGTTAAGAAAGATTATCTTCACTATTCTTCTGACTGAAATGAAGCCGCTTCAATTTTGTTAACCTTAAAAAAAGCACCAGACAGGAACCTGTAAATAGCACAGTGGTTTTCAACACAGGATAACTGCAAAGAATAGTCCCTCTCAAAACACTTGTACAAAATGATCAGTGAGGACAGTAGGATTAGTTTTCTGGAAAGAGGATCTATTGCCAATTGACCAGATGAAATTCAGAGAAGTGAAATCCACAGTTTATCTATGGATAATAGCAATTCCTTCTAATTTCTTTACCAAGCTTGACAACCTATAGAGCATGAGGAGAGTACATCTGGAGCACAGAAGAGTGACAGTGATTTAAACTCTGAAGTGATTTTTGGTGTTTTAAACTAAGAGCAGAATTCAGCACTTGAGACTGAGGTTAATTCTTGAGAACTCCCCAAGAAAAGAATTAAAATAGTCAAACTTCTTTAAGTGAAAATATATGTAGAAAACAGGAAAACAATAATATTCATAGTTCAAAAAGTGATTAGGGAAACACTGACTTAAAGATGATCTCAATAGTATAGATACTGGAAGAACAGAAACCAGAGACTCTGTTACTGACTTTAGGATGTCCCACTTGTCATAAAGGCCATTCTGATATTTAATTGGTTAAATGTATTAATGACCAAATAGCAGATGGAAAGAAACAAACAGGAGAGAGGGCATAAAATCTTAACTAAAGAGGGATGGTATCATAGCAGAAAGGAAACAGAGGGATGGGCAAGAAAGCACTCCAGGAACATAAATTAATCCTGTGTCAAGGGACATTATGTTAGAAAAATAATGTTTTTAATACAGCTTATTCACAATGTGAAAGATACTCTCCAGTTGCAAACAGAGCATTTGCAGTCAAGGGCAAGAGACAATACAGTGACTGAGAAAATAACAGAGGCTGGAGATAACGCTGAGGGTGCAGCTAATGAAATGGGTAAGGAAAAGGATATTCTCAGAGGATTCAACGTCCAAGAAAATTCACATGAGAGGATGCAAAGGTGCAAAAGGGGAAGGGGGTGGTGGCTACAAGAAAAATATATGTTAGAAGGGAGAAATGCCCTGGTTGAGAACTAAAGGATATCTAACTGTTGCAGTGTTATAATTTAGATAACTATTTATATATATGTGTAATTTTATAGTATTTGCCACAGTATAATATATTTACAGTGGGTACAGCTTGGGCTTAGATCCTAATTTGTTAAGAGTGCACACCATTTGATTGCTAGGCACTCAAGCATCTATTTGGAAATGTCTGGAGACAACAAAGCAAACCTGCCACCCAGTCAAGCTCTGATACACAGAGTGGATGCAAAATCTCAGCTCTCATCTGACCTCAGCTTTCATCTGTCTTTTTCCAGCAGAGAAGAGGACATGGCTCCAGGAGCATTTCCATTCATGGGAGACAACTGCTCACTGCCTCTTTAATCTGAGACTACTGCTTAAAGAGAAAGGTCTCTCAGGCACAGAGCAGAGGAAGAGTTGAGGAGTGCCATCAGGCTCCTGTCCTGCATAAGAACTAATTTTACAGCACCCAGGTTGATACCTCAGCCTTCTTGTGCAAAGGTTTTGTTCCCACACTGCTCCTGAGAACTAACCAGCAACACACCCAAATGCTTTAACAGAGCCATCTGGAAACAGAAAACTATGCAGGTCTGAGCTGAAAAGTGACAGTTACTAATGGCTGCCAGAACCCAGAGAATCTGCTGCCATCTGCCTCCCTGCTGACTTTGGATGCATTTCCACCTGGTAGGGCCACAGCCCACAGCTGAACCTTTGCTGAAAAGCCGGATGTAAACAGAGCCACATGTTAGGATAATGAAACAAAATTAGTGTTCCTGTCCAGAGACAGCTTGGGAGTGAAGGGTCCCAAGGTTATATAAGAAAGTTCAGCCTGAACCTCATTAAGGACCACTGCAATCACATCTTGCAGTATTAAAGGTTACCTAATAGTGTTTCCATGTCCTGCGGTGGACAAGATGACAGCACATAGTAATTCTGCTTTTTAAGGTGCTGGTGTTAAAAATAAGCCCCCACAAGCTCTGAGAACAGTACAGGCCAAAATTTTAAGCTTTATTTATATGTTTGGAGGGATTTGCATCGAATTAGCCACTGTCTGTCTCATCCCTGCATTAACATTTATTTCAGTAGCACTACTTTCCAAACTTACAAATGCAGAAGAAAATAAACAAACATATACTGATCGCAAATGTTTCTGAAATTACATTATCTGAGTACTTTAAGATAGTTACCTATTTGCCTTTCTTCCTACCTTGTTTCTGTGTGGATTACTTATGAAACACCCTGTAAGGAACAACTGGTCTTTTATTTTGGTAGTATTTAATGACATTTCAAATACTTGTCTTTTAAATGCATTGAAGAGTGACTGTTTTGAAGCCAACTGCATATTTTCCAATAATTTCAACCTTTTATTCTCTTTTATAATGAGTAGAGGATAGAAAATTATGTTTGGTGTTGCACCTAGAGCATTCACAAAAGCTTTAGAGAAGTCTGCACACAAGTGATTATTGAGTATTTCCAAATATATGATAATTCAGTGTCTACAGTCTCCCACAGAGCCCTGTCTCTGTCTTGTTTTCAACTTAAAAAAATTCCTGCTGTTTCTCAGCAAACAATACAAACATTATAATTTTTTATGATGTACTTTTTGTGCTAAAAAGGATAAGCAGAGACAAAGTTTTACATGCTTCCTACTCAGAGACAATGCAACAAGATGTTAAACTTTATACAGCACCACACATTGCAGTATCGATTACATTTACTTTTAATAAACTAGATGATCTTTAATGTCCCTTCCAACTGAAACCATTCTGTGGTTCCATGTATTTGCAAATGCCATTTACATAAGTAATTTTAGTACCCTATGCAAGCTTTTTAATAACAAATGCCTCATTTAAATCTCCTATATCATTACTGGTGCAAAAATAAGTGACCCGGTTTTTTGAAGTACCAAGGATGGCGTCATTTATTTAAATGCTCATAAGGACTTTCGGGCATACATTTAGGTTGATGTTTGTTTAAACCTTAGTGTCATAAATTCAAATTATTTTTGTAATCTGACATTCATAAATAAAAAATTGTGCCTCTGATTCAAATATCTGTGTTTGACTAGTCACTGATGCTAAATGCATATTCAAAATATCTTTTAAAGTAATCTGCCTTCCATGGAGATATCTTTCTAGATCAATTGACTCCATAAGCATTGTACCCTTTTAACTCCAGCACGCAGGTTGTGCACCTAACATTGCAAGAACTGACTCACTGAACAAGAAATAGGTATACCTCAGATAGCACAGGGGTTTCTCAAGTATCAAGGTGATTTTTCCAACAAAAAAAAGTTTTAAACCACCCCCTTGAAGGGGGGAAGAATTTGACTGAAGACATTTCCCATTTGCTAAACTGTTGGAAAGGTTTAACTGTACTGTAAGAGGAGTTGTTGTTCTTTCTTTTCATTCAAGCAAAGGTTATATCAAAATCAAAAAGTTTTTATTGTTCTAATGCTTCCTTTGAGAATACAGTACACTTTCCAAACTTTTGTATGCTTTGAAACTCCCAGCAGGGTATTCTGCTGCATAAATCCAGGTTATACTCTGCAGTACAGCTCCACGGCTCCTGTTCAGTAAACAGAAGGCCCTACATCTTATCACCATGCTTATCCTGGAGATGAGGTCTTGGAGATTATGTCCTCCATGATATAAAGAACTATTTTACATTATGAAATTAAAAGCAGTAGGAAGGGATTTTTTTATTTCATGGGCCATGGGCACAGCTGTTAAAACCCACTTAGCCTGGATGGAATACAATATCCCTGAATTAGAAACAACATGAGGCATAGGCTTTGGTTTGAGGAGACATGGTTTGTCCTGTAATAGGTACATAGACAAAGCAAGATGGATATTTGTACCTTCATACAGAGTTTGTGAAATGAAAATCTGCATTTGTATAGTACCCAGCACATGGGGTCTGTAGTCTAGGGCTGAGGTCTTATATACGTTATAAAATTACAGATTATCAGTAGTAATAGAGTTGAGAGAGTTGGGATTGTTCAGACAGGAGAAGGCTGTGAGAAGACCTTGGGGCAGCCCTCCAGTACCTAAAGGGGGCTTACAAGGAATATTTAGAGGCACTTTTCATCCAGGCAAGTAGCGACAGGACAAGGGGGAATGGCTTTAAACTGAATGGAAGTAGGGCTATATTAGGCATAAGGAAGAAATTCTTTATTGTGAGGGTGATGAGGAACAGTTTGCCCAGAGAAGCTGTGGATGCCCCGTGCCCGGAAGTGTTCAAGGCCAGGCTGGATGGAGCTTTGAGCAACTTGGTACAGTAGAAGGTGTCCTTGCCTATGGCAGGGGTGTTGGAACTAAATAATCTTTAAGGTTCCTTTCAACCCAACATATTATGTGTTTCTACAATTAATAATAATATCAGGCAGTCTACACAGCTTACACACCTTCTACTATACTACGTGTTAAATTATTCTGTGAGGGTCTTTCAGTTCTCTTGAGCATAGGATCAAAATGCTACAAAAATTACTTCAAGACAAATCTCCCTCACCGAACCTATTCCGTGCTGTCTTATCTAAGTGCTCTAAGTGGGGCCATACTATTTAGCAAATTAGTTTGATCAAACTAAGTTTTCACTTATTAAAGTTCAGTACTTTCCCTTTATATTGGTAGAATTTTAAATCCAGAAGGGGCCATTGCAGCCATCTGATTTCAAGACTAGCAAAACATAGCCAAAAAATAACTAGGTTAAAAACACAGCAGAGCTTTTTGAAAAAGCTATTTCAAAAAATATCCAATTTAATATTCAAAACTTCAAGTGCTAGGGAGGCCATCATAGCCTTTGAATAGCTGTTTCTATGGATAATTACCCTCGCAATTAAAAAATGTGTGTAGTGAATAGAGCCCGAATTTGCGTAGTTTCAGCTTCCAGCCAGAGGATCTTTATGTATCTTAGTCAATTAAGAGAAAGCCTCTTCCATCATCAAAACGCTGTTCCACACTTGTGTGTGTAAAATCCATGATTAAACCACCTTTTATGCAGTTTTTTTTTCTGAAAGAAATAGATTTCACTCCTTCAGTCTCTTCCTATGGGACATATTTTAATTACTTCTAAATATTATTATGACATCCTTCTGAGTCTTCATCACTCTTTCAGTATCTTTCTTGGATTTTGGACACATGGATACCTGGAACACTTTTTCAAATCAAACTAGGGTGTGCTTAAATCTTTTTCAGACTGGACTAAATACAACCCAGTTACACCAAGTCATATCTAAGCAACTTTATCCTTTAATTTTTTGATCAATTAATGTTTATTTGTCAATCCTTTTTCACCTAGAGCAACCTTTCTGAGTCAGGAAGTTGCTAACTTCTATTCTTCAGAAATAAAATACTAATTTCTGCACTTCCCACATAGGAAGGGAGTGCCCTATGCTCCTTCTCAATTTTTCTCTGTATTTTACAATCATTTGAAAAGCTGGGTTTCTTTCACTATACTCATGCTGTCATAAGGTTTCTCTGTACAGAGATACAACTCTGTTCTTCTAAGAGCAGCAGACCGATTTTTATAGATAGAACAATTCATAATTAATCAATAAGAATTCTATGTTTTTAGCTTGGCTTGATGTAGGAGAAACAAAACAAAGAAGAAGTCAGACAGGACATATCAGTCAAAACTAGCTTTATTCTAAGATCCTCCCCCTCAAATCACCAAGCTGTTGGTTCTCAAAACACCCCAACCTGGTGCTCATGTTACCTAACTATTCTGGGAGAAGAATGCTCTGAGACTGTTAGGTGTAAATATGCAAATAATTTCAAAATAAGGAGAAGAAGAACTTCCCAAAGTACCAGGTCAGCTTGCAAGCCCTAGTGAAACAAATACAGATCAGAAGTATAGGCATGGCTGTACTCTAGACAGTTTGGAATTTCCTAAAGTAAGATTTACATGTTCTAGAGAAAAAAATCACCTCTGTCTCCAGATAGTAATTTAGTGCAATTAGAAGATTCAGATGCCCAGAGAAGGAGCACTTCAGAGTCCTAATTTTTAGAAACTACTGAGTAGTTTCAGGATGCAGGGAAACCCACTTCAATGGTGTCTCAAATCGAACCACCCAAAATCTCTACCTGTTTTAATATTCTTAGCTTTAATGGCATCTGTGTAATATCCAAAAGTGAACCTTAATTTTTGATTGCAATGTGTCCTGGTTCCAGCAAGGACAGAGTTAATTTTTTGCAGAAGCCAGGAGGGGGCATGGCTAGGACACGGAGCTTACTCTATTTCACCTCACATCATCGACAGGAGTGGGGTGAAGGGAGCCTCTTCCCAGGAGAAGGGGTCTCTTCCAGTCAGGGTGGTGGGACTGGGTTGGGCTCCGAGGTGAGCATTTTGCACGTGAATCCCTCTCCCTCTTTTGTACACTTCTGTTATTAGTATTGTTGCTGTTACTATTTGTTTTCTTACCTCATTGTTTTCAGTAAATTGCTCTTATCTCAACCCATAATCTTTACCTTTTGTGCCTCCAGTTCTCTTCTCCAGCCACCGGCAGTGGGAAGGGGGGACAAGGAGGGGGAGAAAGCAGCACCATGGTTTTAGTGGGAGCACTAAATCGGAGAACACCATTCCTAAACCATAACACAATGAAAGAGCAAAACCTTGCATTAGAGAGGTGCAGGCTTCTCTCAAACTCTAGAAAAATCTAATTTTTAACAAAACATCAGGTTACATAATTCAATCATGTATATTTTCAACCATTTTATTGTAAATATTATAGTAGTCCCAATTCTTGAGCACACTAGCCTCAAAAAGAAATGTTTTAGTTTAAAATAGGAGGGATTTAAACCTAGCAATCTTTTTTCTTTTTATTTATATAACAAAAAAACCCCCATTTTATCTCTAATCCTTACTAATCTGCCATAACAATGAGCATGACAGCACTCTCTGAGTACTAATTACTTAACATTACTTCTGATAACAATGCCATCTTACACTGGCATGCTTAAAGCCATGAATCACTGGTTGTAGAAAAAATACTTATTCTTTCTATGTGTTTTCTGCTAAATAGTAGTGAAACACTCCAAAAACACTGTGTGAAAGTAATAAATCTCATTCACTTTAAAAAGGAAAAATCTATTTCTGCAAATTCAATATTCACATTCCATTTTATTTGTGGAGACTCTGGCCCTGATTTAGAAAAATACTTAAGTGATGCTCTTAGTTTTGAATTAATACGTCAGATTTAAAGATGAGTAGGTTTTTAAGTCTTCTGCCAGATCAGAACTAATGTACAAAGTCAACATACTGACACGTTACAAACAGTAACAGAAGAGCAAGTACAAAAAAACATAGGATGCTCATTGGATAGAGCAATAAAATATGCTTTGAATGTTATATTCAGAGAAAAAGTTTATTAAGAGATTATTCTGTTTCTTTTAAGCTATAAGATTGTCTCAGACATCCACCTGAGATTTGTAATACTGTTTTGCATTGATTGTCATGCCTCTTGGTGTGTAATATATTGGTTCCTCAAATGAATAACATCATCAGGATCTCTTGTATACAAATGCAATTTTCCAGGGAAATAAAAAAAAAAAACAACCCTGCAAAAAGAAATTTACATAGCCACTGAATACAAATAGGATTAGTGTACAGTTAACAAGAACTGCATTCAAGAGGAGTCAACAGCATTTGCAAGATGTTTAACAGCCAGCATATGAAGTAATGCTGAGATGCAGCTGCATCTGGATCATTTTCTAATTTCTTTGTTCTTAACAGGATGCTCTCATACTACTATTTTATGTGCTATTAATCAGCCTTAGAGGTCTTGTAAACTCATCATAACAGCATTTCCATCTATGCAGTGAATCAAGAAATGTGCAGAGAATCTCATCTCTCTCTTTAAAAGATAAAATAATTGACACCTATAATCCTTTCTGTGTGAGGATAGTGTGGAAAATGCCATAAAGCCATACTCTAATTTACTTTAAAATGTTGCTGGAATTATTCATAGGCATGACGTCTCTCTTGGAGGAGCAGCTCAGTGGTCCAGACAGACAAGGATTTATCATGATGGGAGCAGAGAATGTTTAACCTTACCATTAGAATGTGGAATAGGTACCTTCACACAATATCACTCCCATATCTCCTTGGGCGCACAGCCCCACTCCCTGCAATTAGCACCATCTCCACTGCCTGAAATAAAGGCCTAGAAAACTTGGCAAACAGTGAGTGCTAATTCTCACAGTGAGTTCACCTTGTGAGCTTAGTAATGTGGGCTGACTTTATAAAACAAAGGGGCATAAACTTGAACACCTTCACCTACTGAGATTTCAGCTTTCAAAAAATTACAGTCCTAAGGTTTTTAAGCCTGATTTCTCATAACCTTACAATGCGCTGTGAGCCAAGTGCTGACAGCATATTCTTTCCCTTTTGTAAATTTGTTGCTTACTGGAATGCCCAAAGATTTCATACCGTTTGCTCTGTGTTTGTGAGAAACCTGCAGCTGGAGAGACTGCACTCCAGAGATCCTCAGAGCGGCTGGATGAGAGCCATATTTCGGATGTGTCCTTCCACATGGGGTTCTCGTGTACTTGCCCACCCTGCTGTGCGTTTTCTCAGCCCAGCTGGCAGCCAGCTTATTGTGTATCACTGCTCTGCTGGCAGTTACAACACAAAGCTCAGCCGAAATTCAACATGATGATCATGATAACATTTTGCTGTGAAAGGATGTAGAGGTGCTGAAAACTGGCACATACCATTCCTCCCTTTCCCCCCTCCCCGATTCCCTTTTTTCCCCCAGGATCCAAGCTTCTCATCCCTGTCAAAAAAAAGAAATTTAGTTTGTGCATAAATGTGTAAGACACTGTTCACTCCACATGGTGACAGGGGCATGTTAATGTGAGTTAATTTGTGCCACTTTGAAGGCAGGGTTCACTCCCCCACCCCTTTTTATTGAGCCATGTACCTTGGGCTGACTGGCTAAAAGTACCTGGGAAAAGTGAGACAACGAAAAAAAAGCCCACAATTAAAATGTTCCAGCAATATTGAACAGTTGGGGTGGGGGGGCACTTCATTAGCCTTTTTCATAATAAAAAACCATGTGAAGCCAATAATTTAAAACCAACCTCCACTTTCACGTTTTCTAACAAATACCACGTCACAGGGAAAAGAGACTTTGTCAGCTGCCCAGAGATAAATGGAGGTAGTATTTAGAAAAGGTCAAATAAAATTGCCCTAAAAACTGTGTGATAAATCAGAATTCATTTCTAGTCTGAGAATACAGTATGCAAAAATGTCATCATGGTATTAGCATTCCAGCCAGCTATATGCATTCAGTGGCTGGTAAGAAAAATCAAAGACCAGTCTTTTTCATTCTTCTTAGCCCTACAAACTGCACAGAAATATAAGAGAATGAATTCAATTTTATTCTTGCTTTTAGGTCTCCGTAACTGTTCAGTGCAGCATCCTAACCTTTTTTGCAAATGTCCCATTCAGCTGGTGACAAGACAGAACTGTGTAGGGACCCTGGCTCAGTAAATCTTCATAAGAGCCAAACTGAGCTTATTTTAACATTCAGGTTTGCTAATTCAAAGCTTCTTCTATTTTAAAGAAATCTGTTAAAATAGACCAATTATAATAAATAAATCTATGAAGAAAAATTAATTCAAAATGTCTCCTGACACATTTTTCAGATCAAAATCACATTTTTAAATGGTAGCTAAGTTTGCCTAATACATGCTTTTCATTGCATTATTTCATTGCACTATCTGATTTCCTGGTTAAGAAAGGTACAGTCTGCACTCATGACTATGGGCAAGACTCAGATCATTCATTTCTGTCCTACCTTTTGTTCTGAAAAGTCAGTGGTATGAAACATTCATTTATTAACTTTGATAATAGTCTAGTTTATTACTGACCACAGACTGGTTCTCCTAGCATGGGTAAGATAAGACATCAAAGCCAAAAATGTTCAGTATATTTTCTGATTTTTCAATGTAAAATATTCCTGAAGACTGCCTATCTCCATCTATTCATGAAGGAGCACAGATATCTGTGCTGTAAATATTGTATGGAGAATTACTCTTCAATTTAGACTTATTTATGCGAAAGACAGCAGGCAGTGTGCAATAGAGACTTCTGCATTTAGCAATAAAGAGAATAAAGACTTCATGCTTCTAGCCAACCCAAATGACTTGGAATCAGTCCTTGAACGTTAACAGCTGATATTCATTTGTGATCATTTTGCTGCCGAGGTGCCTGATTGTCTGTGGATGGCAATATGCCCCTTGCAAGGTAATATGCCAGTTTTCCAGGACACAGCTGCCAGTCAACTGTGGGTTGAGGTGGTGAGAGGTACATTGCACTGCCAAGGCCATCCCATCTGTATGAAGAACATTGTTTTCTCAGAGAGTGGTGTGCCAGTGCCAAATGCCCAAGCCAAAATGAGATACAGGAACAATAGAAGAGAGGATGATGTGGTGGTTCCACGCACTTCACTCTGCCGGAGGGTGAAATACTGTAGGTACCCTGAGCAGCCCAGGAAGAACACTGGTGTCCAGCATATCTAGCAAAAGGCACAATCTTCAAGTGCTCAAACACACATATCTATGGGCGAAAACTGTCTCAAGCAGTGATATGCTATAGTAAAAGAACACGGGATTCACAGATCCCATTTGCTCAAGAAAAATTTCTAGGCGCATTCTGTGACTGATTATGGGATACTAGGTATCAAAAAAAGACTTCAATAGATAAAATATTTGAACCTTTATCATGTTTCCAGTTCCTATTGGTCATGACTTTTTCTGCCAACCAAAGTTATGTATCCTTTTATGTACTTACATAACTTTTTACATAACTCTTGTAAGTTGGGTTTTAAAAACCTTTCCAGCAATATAAATTCTTAAGTTGTACAGACACGAGCTATATTCCCAGGACACTTAACACTCATGCTAATGTTATGCTTTTAATGGAAGTGCTACAAAGACCTCTGTGCTAATTGCAGTGTTAACCACGAACACAGCAAAAGCCAGCAGTAAAAAGATGACTAAAATCTAAGTACATCCAATGTGATCAGCAAGTGAGGTACTGCAGTAGTACTGCATAAACTCATGTTTTGAGCTTGATCTATTTCATGACTTACCTGCAGCATTGCTACACATGATTTATATCCATACTGCTGATTGTAAGTAACTGAGCTTCCAGTCAATAAGCCACCTATATTTGTTTGTGTTATCAGGTTCTTTATTAAAAAAAAATTAAAAAAATAAAGCAACTTAATTACTGCATGAGTTATCTAGTATGTGGAGGAGCAACAGGGAGAATGTGAGTTACAGACTACAATAAAAACAGAAAACATATTACTAAACAACTTTCATGGCTAGAACCACATACAAACTCTATGTCATAATTCTAATCAGAATATCTGATGAAATACCATTGCAAGTTGTACAGGTTATAAGATTCAGGAGGTTTTTCTAATGCCGATAATTTTCTAGTTGTGTTGATGTCCTCATTATTCAGTAGTATTTGCAACCAGAATTTAGGAAATTATGTTTACAATTGACTTATTTACAGGTTGTGTATTTTAATTAGATAATTGTATGCCTGACTAGTTAGCCATGTATTTAGATCTCTAATGTAAAAGCAAAATTCTTTAGCTGCTGACCAACTAACAGCAGGTTCCTCACATAAATACTGTGATTAACTCATTTACAATTTACAAAACTGAGCATTTTCAGAAATACTGATTTACATAATGGAAAATTGGTCTACTTTTACTGAAACACACTCAAAAATCTATTTTTTTATAATTCAGTCAACTCTATTAATACACCAGAACACTAAACTGCATTAAAACTGTACATTTGTTGCCTTTAAAGCAGCCAATTTCTACAGAAAATCATTACCTCAGTCTGTTCTCCTTTCAGAATAATTTCCACAATGACTAACCAATAAATGCTGAATAAAATGTCATTAACAATTGTATTTAAGTCATTTAATTAAGATGGAACAGCTAAATGTAAGTACCTATGATAAAATTCTAACAATCTCTAACTTAACAGCTACAAAATACTATATTGCACATTAATATCGACAGACTGGATTCTTTCCCCATCTAATGCCATGCATATAGATAAAGAATGTAAAGAAGAGTTATTTTCTTCTCTATAGTTGGTAAAGAAAGAGAGCAACATCCTAAAGTTAATCGATGTGATGAGATGAGAACAGCTTTCTGGAGATGCTTAACTCTTCCTGTTGCTTATTGAAGAAGCCTATGACAAATACACTCCAAACATAAGGTGCCTTGGTTAACCAAAACTAAGGATCATCTGAAATTCTATTACATAAAGTAACACACTTTGGCTTAATGAACAACACCAGCTGGGCTAACCCAAGGGCCTCCAGGTTCGAAGAGATGTGATGCTGAATAACTCTCTACAGAAATAAATAAGCCAGTTAAGGTCAGCTTTCAACAAGTCTTAGTTTCTTAGCTTAGTAAGTTTGCCGAGATATTTTTTCCCTTTGATGAAAAACATACACTAAAACTAGCATAAAGTGTATAAAAGCTGTATAAGAGAAACAGGAATGCATTTCCCCCCCCGCCCCATTATAGAAACAAAGAGGTAAGAAATCTTTCAATTTGTATAATTAATCTCTAGCTCAGAAAGTAAGTTTTGGTGCAATGTAAAGTTTTAGTCCCTTGAATAAATAATTCAAACTCTATTACTGGACATATACAATATTATCAGACCAATGAAAAATTTTCTAAGTACTCTTTAGTCCACTACATGATGAATTAGGGTGACTGATAAGGTGCAGAGATGGGACTACATGATCAAACAGATTTTTTCCTCTCACAGTATGGCCAAGCTAGTGTAGGCTGTTACCTCCAACTACAGCTCCCTTTTGAACACCATGAAATGAGGGCTGAAATTCCACAGTCTACCATCTGAAGCTGTGGGCTTCCTGAGGCAAAAGAGATTTCTCCCACAGTAAATCAGTCTACACCTTTCTGACTAAGCCAGAATACAATTTATGGAACAGTGTAGCCAATTCTCTCATTAGCTGAACCACATGCTTTGAGATGAGACCTATTAAAATTTCCAAGCACATCCCAAAAACGGCTGTTCATATTTACTGAGGCAGTAACTCCTTTGCCAGGTTCATTTCATGTTCTGTAAAAAAGGAAAACCCAGCAATCTATCAACCCTTATAAACACAAACAAACAAACAAAGAAAGAAACCCAACCCAAACCCAAAGCAAACAAACAAGCAAAAGAAACACCAAAAGAAAATGGTTGTCCCAGGGTGAAAAACAACCACTTTCCTCAAAGTGAATATTATTCAAAGGCAAATCTACCTGGCTAAATGGAGCATAACTATTTGGAAAAGACAAAATACCAAGGCAGAAATGTACTGATATTCAAGTAACTCATTGATCTGCAATTTTTTTTTCTTGGGGTGGATATTTGCTTTAAAGAATCTTAGATTTAGAAAAAAAATGCTCTTACAAATAGTTCAAATTACACCTGTTTTCAGATCCTACCAGCAGCAAACACTACCACTTGAATATTTACAAGGGCAGTTCTTGGCTGCTTTACGGCTGGTACATGCCAAAGTCTATTTCTGACCCACTTCATTCACAGTAAAGAGATGGGGAAGTGAGATTTTCACTTTTTCCTGCTGTTATTGCTCTCTGACCACCATTTCAATTGAGGCAATGGCTCAAAAATCCTCCCCTTTACCTCATGCCAAAAAAATCAGGAAATACTTTTGACAGCAATCAGAACAAAATTAGTTGTGTCCTAGTATATAGATTCCTGTCTTTGGAAAAGAGTAAGTCAATAATATCAGTGCTGAAAAAGATTCTATAATCAGGCATTTCTCATCTCCAAAGGTACTAACCAACAGTTGTAAGTTTTCTGCCTATTACACTTGTAGTTATTTTTTAATGTTGCCAGTTTAGAAATTCTTTACCATAATGATTGCTAAGAAAATCAAATTGCAGTTCTGTCACCAGTATACATAGTCACAAGTAAATATAAACCACAGACTTCCTCTCCTCTTCTGTCATGGCACCTATTCTTTAATTTACAAGATCTCCTTATTCCAGTAACGAATATCCTACAAACATCTGGAGCAACATTTTAAAGAGGACATTTTCCATTTCATTTCAACAGCAGTCCCACTTTCTAAGTTAATTATGAAGCACCCCTTTTTATAAATAAAGAAATTAAAGTTGAGTCTGTCTTATTTAATCTTTGTCCATCATCTGCAAAATTAACTTCTGATCACTGAGATACTGAATACTTGGATGAATAGGGTTTATAAAAAAAGAAACTATAATTTTGAGTTTAATCATATTTTTTTTTGTAAGAATAACTACTATAGTTCTGTATGTCAGGCAAAAACTAACCTTCTGGGCTCTTAAGAAGTGTGTGAACACTATTCTTGACTCCTCTAATGAAATCCTAAGCATAATAAATAAATAACAAGTTACAGAGTCATTTAAAAACATGAACTGGAAGTCCATTTTAAAAAAAAAATCACAAGTAAAATGCACAGGTGTGTTTTCTACAGTTGGGCAAAAAGGAAAGGAAAGAATTTAGGACTTCTGTGATGAATGGAAAACACTTTAGGCAATTCCCATCTTTACATGTAGAGGAAGTTTCGTTAAGCTTGTGGGATGTCCACATTATCAGGCAGTTTTACCTTGAACTAGTTAAAGGCCAGTCTATGCATTAAATGGCCTCTAGTGGTTCTCTGCTCCCTCTCCTCTGCTGATGAGAGACTGTCCACTCTAGAACATGACTGAACCTGCACAAGATGTGATTTTCCCCAGAGATGCCTAGTTTTCTGCAGAGATCATAGAAACAGTACCAGGTCACTCTATTTTAACTTAGTTACCTCAGATAAGTGCCTACTCTAGGTGATATAAATTTCCGGCTATTAAATATTATGCTTGATCTTAGCTTCCAAGAACATCTTTCTTTTTCCACATCAAGCTTTATGCTTCTTAGCAACTTCTCAACTCATATAATACTCTCTGAATTATAAGCCTTTTCTTGCTAATAAACACATTTACAAGCATTTTCATCTGCCAAAACTTCCATTCTTCTGAACCCCTGTCCATCCGCCACTTTCACATTAAACACAGCATTACATTTGAGTATCTTAGAGCATTTAGGAAACATTTTACTTCTGAGGCTTTTTGGATCATGCTGCAAATACGTTTAGGTGAAAAGATAATAGTGAAAAATGGTTCCATTAGAATGCATTTGTTTATTCCCACTGTTTTTAAAGGATGCCAACTTGACAGCAAAGCATAATTGAGTCCTTAGTCACTGATAAAAATGAGCAAGAAAATGTGACTCTGAGCAATGCTTCAGCTTTAACCCAAAAAGGCAAAAATAAAGCTACAAAAAGGAAAATCTACATAGTACAGAAGACCTAAAGTAATTTTCTGTACTTGTTGAGTGTGTATTTTCCTCTGTACTAAGACTGCCTTCAAAGACACTGGACCAAGCAGTGCTTTCTGTGATCTATGTATAAATATATCAACATTTCATGATATATACATAAATACCTATCAGGCGGTAATAACACAGCCATTACAAGCTCAAATAGCAACATTTGTATGCCACTACCTGCAATTAGTTTCGGTGCTCATAGGCTTATCTACACTCTAGTCCTCTCTTTCTATCAGTATTCTGAAATATATTTGATCATAAACACTGGTGAGTGAACCTCAACAGCCAAGAGTTCGTGCAAAGGAAGATTGTCCAGCTCACCTCTCCTGTAACACAGCAAGTTCTCCCACTACTTTAGCTGCCAACATGGCATGGGAGTCTCTATGTGTGTGTCCATGCAGGAATGTGAAGACGAGATGAGAAAGAAGTGCTGAAATGGATTTATCACTTGATTAAGCAGTAAACTCAATCACTCTGTAGAAATCTAATCTTTCCTTGATAGGTACTCCTCCTACTACAGACCAATACACAGTCACCAGGAAAATAATTTTGATAGTAAAAAAAGAATACAATTCAATACATTTAGTTAACACGTTTCTTTCTCCTGCTAAGTGACAATCTCTTCTACGCCATATCTTAGTCAGGAGGAAGAATAATTTAGCACTTTACACACCCCACCGCATAAGTTCTACCTCACAACAACAACACTATTAATACAATGTATCTGTCAAGGCTTATTAATTTTGTGTGTGTGTGTGTATAGAATGATAGAATCATAGAATTCTTTAGGTTGGAAAAGACCTTTAAGGTCATTGACTCCAACTATTAAATTAACACTGCCAAACCCACCATTAAGCCACGTGCCTGAGTGCCACATCTATACCTGGCGACTGAACCACTTCTCTTGGCAGCCCGTCTTAATGCACAACAATCCCCTCCATTAAGAAATTTTTCCTAATACCCAATCTAAACTTTCCCTTGTGCAACTTGAGGACATTTCCTCTCATCCCATTGCCTCTTACTTCGAAGAAGGGACTGAACCCCACCTGGCTACACTTTGAGGCAGCTGTAGAGAGCAATAAGGTCTCTCCTCAGCCTCCTTTTCTCCAGACTAAAATAACCCCAGCTCCCTCAGCTGCTCCTCACAGGACTTGTGCTCCAGACCCTTCACCAGTTCTGTTGCCCCTCTCTGCACTTGCTCCAGCTCCTCAGTGTCTTTCTTGTAGAGAGGGACCCAAACTGGACACAGGATCTGAGGCATGGCCTCAGCACTGCTGAGTACAGAGGCACAATCACTGCCCTGGTACTGCTGGCCACACTATTGTTGCCGTACACCGGGGCAACATAGTTCCAGATATTGCCTTACACAGGGCCAACACAGTTTGCAGTGTAACATTGCAGCACCATCTGCAGTAATCACGCATGGGAAGAGCTACAGCNAGCTCAGCATCCACCCAGTCAGCTCCAGCTCAGCATCCACCCAGTCAGCTCCAGCTCAGCATCCACCCAGTCAGCTCCAGCTCAGCATCCACCCAGTCAGCTCCAGCTCAGCATCCACCCAGTCAGCTCCAGCTCAGCATCCACCCAGTCAGCTCCAGCTCAGCATCCACCCAGTCAGCTCCAGCTCAGCATCCACCCAGTCAGCTCCAGCTCAGCATCCACCCAGTCAGCTCCAGCTCAGCATCCACCCAGTCAGCTCCAGCTCAGCATCCACCCAGTCAGCTCCAGCTCAGCATCCACCCAGTCAGCTCCAGCTCAGCATCCACCCAGTCAGCTCCAGCTCAGCATCCACCCAGTCAGCTCCAGCTCAGCATCCACCCAGTCAGCTCCAGCTCAGCATCCACCCAGTCAGCTCCAGCTCAGCATCCACCCAGTCAGCTCCAGCTCAGCATCCACCCAGTCAGCTCCAGCTCAGCATCCACCCAGTCAGCTCCAGCTCAGCATCCACCCAGTCAGCTCCAGCTCAGCATCCACCCAGTCAGCTCCAGCTCAGCATCCACCCAGTCAGCTCCAGCTCAGCATCCACCCAGTCAGCTCCAGCTCAGCTCAGTGTCTGCTGCTCTGGGATCCTACAGCACAGCCCTTATACCCATCATCCCTTGGGCTACTCATGTGCTTCTTGTTATAGGAATCACCACACCTGCATTCAATGCTGGCCTTCCCTCCTCCCAGGGACACAGCCGCAAGCCATGAGGCCAAGGCTGCCTACAGCCCACTCTTGTAACCCCACACACTATTGCTAATACCATTGGCCATTGGCCTTCTTGGACACCTGGGCACACTGCCAGCCCATATCCAGTTCACTGGCAACCACAGGAATTGCACAGGAATTGAACACTGTGCACCCCTGTTTGGAGCATGGCCCTGGTGGCAGGTAAGGCTATAAGCTTCAGAAATGTATTAAACATCTACAGTGTGTTAAACTAAATTATCACATGTGAAGTTCCACTCATGATGATTTTATCTGAATTATATTACATACATATAGCCTATAAACATTTTATCCATGTTTACGTGTAGTGCTGTTCTTATGCCTTTAAATGGTCATTTCTTAACTGAAAATCTCTTATTCTACCCAAATTTCCTCAACAATGTTTCCATCAGTAAGTTCTTCTTCTTCCATCACCCTGTAAAGACCTTTGCTTTAAAACCTTTGTTTTCGACCTGATTTTATATAAATCTGAACAATCAGACCCTAATCAAGTTCAGATTGAAGTCAATGGCTAAGTTACTTTTTACCGATTCAGTCAAAAAGAGTGAAAGTGGGAGAAGGGAAAGGGAGACACAGACTGAATCTTAAACAGTGAATAGACTTTTACATATAAAAATATGCACTGTAGGAATACACGTACATTCCCCATGCTCCAGTACTAGTCTAAGTCTAGAAGACATTTCTCTCAGAAGCAGTTTTAGGGAATCAGACTGAAAATACAATATGGCCATAGGATGCTTTCTTTGGGGTCAGGATAACAATAAGACAGTTGAGCCATTTGGGTATTAACATTTCACCCTCTGGCTCCCTGCCCTTCTCCCCCTTTTCTTATTTTGAATAAAATTTATTGTATAAATTATTATTTCACACTCCTAATTTTTTTTTTTAATATATTTCTGTAACTGTATGGAAGAAAAAGTATTTGCATAGTGGTGGAGACTGGCAGCCAGTTTCCTCTGTTAACTCTGGAGACTGCAGAGTATAAATAAATCTGCAAACATTCTGCACCCAAAATTTTAACTCTGATTTAAGTGAAAAACTGAATTGTATTCATTTCCATTTGGCATATTCTATTACAGTTTTGAATGTTGATGATATATACAATTATGTAACAATAAAAATGTTGTATTGAATTAAGTGGTTTCTTTAACCTTGCACTTACGGCCAGGAAACAGTCTGAGGGCTCATGAAAGAATTTCAGTTTCGAGGACCAGTGTGAAAGTTTCTGACAGCAGTTTAACCTATGTTTTGGTTTCTAAACATTGTCCTTGAAAAGCAGATGTGCACTGTTCCTTACAAAGAGATGTGTGATGATGAAAGATACACAGGTGCTTATTTTTCTTACAAAATTACACCTTACTCATGATGGGTAGGTTTCCAGGTGCTTTCTGAACATGTTTTGGTTCTGTCTTCCCATACTCTGTGTGGTAGCAGTTTATCTTAAAGTTTACCTTATGATCTCAAGGACCAAAGGCAGCAGTGTGCCTTGAAATGTCTCTGTGCTGGATTTCAAACTAAGTGTTAAAATAGCCACCACTTATTCAAAGAAAAGGTCAGTGGAAATTCAAAACTAACACTCAGATTGGAGGAAAACAGATTTTTTTTTCCCATTTATGCTATCCTTTACACAGTAGCACACAAAATTAAATAGTTGTTTCAAATAAACAATGGATTGAATGGTACTCTAATATTAATATAATCAGGTAAAGCCAACAACAACAAAATATAGATTTAGACTGAAGAAATCAGACAAATAAATACCTCTAATAGTTCCTTCACTGACTAGGAAATAGGCAGGTATAAAAGGCATTGGGGCCAGATCCACCCAAATTCCCATAGAAGACCTTAGACCTAAAAGAAGATGGAAGTTGAGCTGAGCAGATTTTCCATATATGTTTCCATGGCTCCTAGTCTTGAGCTGGTTTGAGTTAATGCAGCTTGGATGCTGCAGACCAAAGCAGGTCAATTATTGCATTTCCCAGACAGAGAACACCAAGCACTTAGATCCATATGAATTCACTTGTTTTGGGACATGTCTGAAGAACAGGATTCGTAACAGCTGACTTGGTGTTCCATAACATCAACAGAGAGTGGTGATACTGCTCAGACAGCAAATTGCTGGAGAGAAGAAGAACACAGTTTGTCATTTCTCGCTTTTTGTACTTAAACACTTAAGGCTACTTTTGTGAAATTCAGATAATATCTTTGGCTGCTCAGGCTTCTCTCTATCAATTACATGCATAAAACCTCTATTTGAAATAGGACAATTAGATCGGGGTCTTCTCTGTGGACAGAGCTGCTGATGGTTTTGCACAGCAACTCAGTATGCAGTGAGCTCACTCGGGAAATGTGAATTAGAGTGCACTAGCCCTGCTCAGCTTTGTCAGCTTGCCAGAGGTTGCCTTATACACACTCACTTCTGGATCCACAGATAATACCAACACATGAACATGAATGAAAGAATTGTGGGATGAAGAACACAATAGGCAAGTGTAGATGCAATTCTTTTGCTTGATGATACTGAAGATCATGTAAGGGGGGCATAAATGGAGAGTCCATATGTGCTTCCTGAAGAAATCCAGTAATTTCTTCACTGGTGTATTCATACAAAATTGCTAAACCTTCTAAAATCAAAGACCAGAAGTCAGTCTTGCACAGTATTGGGACAGACCAGAATATCAAAATAGCTCTAGTAGTTTTAAAAGAAAAACCATTTTCAAGAATGAGGAAGTTTTTGCAGGCTAAAACTGCACTGAGGTGTTGGGCAACTACAAAATCTTTTACACCAGTGCCCAAAGGATGCCAAAGCATTATGAAGAACAAGCAGGCATGTCTTGCATTAAAATCCTCACTCTGTATTCTTAATTTCTGCTCTTGGCCACTTAAAGGTGACAGGTGTACAGCTGAGGTCAGCTAAATCATCCTATCTTATTCAAAGCTCTACTTTTCCCCAGTTTGGTTCTTTTTTCAAATTTTTTTTAAATTTANAATCTTTTTTAAAATTTAATTTTTACTCAAGAACTCAATTCTTCCTAAGGGGCTAAAAAATAAAACAAAAGGAGAAGGAGGAAAAGAGAAGGAGAAGCAAGAGCAATGATGTTCTTAAACATATGAACTGAATGAAAGTGACATTTTAACTTTTCCAGAAAAGATTATGGAAAAAACTCAGCAAGCTTGCATCATAAAAAACTCCCATAAGAAGCAGACACTGGAGTACAAGTTTAAAATATTACAGATGACCAGAATTATTTTCCTGACAATTAAGTTCTTCATTTTGTATTCCTACGTTCACACCATCTTTTTCTTTTTTGTCTGAGATATATTTTGAGATGCAAAACTTAAGCAGACAATGAAGCCAATTGTAAGTGACCCCTGAATAACTGAGAATTTAACTTAGATGCACATTGTTGATTTCAAACCTCATGATTTCAAAGTCTCAAAGAAATTTAACTTCTTCAACATGTTGCTGATGACTTTGTTGACTGCAACACTTAAGCAGATATGAATTCAAATTCCAGTTAGTATTCCTGATGCATTTTAGGTAAGTCAGATACTTTCTTGGCTACTATTTTCCATAGAAACCTGAAGGCCAAATAACCTATTACAATTTCTTTTTTTTTTTTTTTCCTTCTGGTTCACATGAGAAATAAAATTAATTGCTTTTCTTAAATCATGATTGAAAAATAATGCTTCCATAGGCTGTCTTCAAAATTAGACATTAGAATTAAGGCAATCTGTAAAAAGAGTCATTCTAAAAAGTCAGCAAGTTGCAAGATGATCTAGATCTCCTTGAATTGCTTAACCTTCAGACTTTTTAATCTCCTTCTTATTTCCATTTTATCCTCCGAATTTTCTTTCACTCTCCTGTGCTAAAACAGCAAAAATGTAAAACCTGCTGTAAAACTAATTACAGAATTTCTAAATCTAATGTGGTCAGCAAGCTCCTAGATGAGCTTTGCTTCTTCACCATTATTTTTATCATGACTTGACTGTGTATCATGATATGCACTAGGATACATCCTTTTTTCTAGGAATGCCTCTGAAAAAGTTCTAAGTTTTTTCTTAATATATTTTCTGCAGGTGCCATATCAACATCTTTTGTAGGTGGTAAATACATCTGGTGTGAGAATTTTGAAGGATTGAGTGTAAAATGTGCATTTCAGCAATCCTACACAAAACCTTGATTAAAATAATTAATTTTCTAATGGGTCATGACAGTGTTTAATAATGTTGTTAAACTAAAACACTCTCATTACAGTTCTTAATTTATAGTCAGAAGTTTCATGCAAAGCTGAACTAAAGGGTATTTGCTATGCAGCAGGCATTGAGCAAAACCCACGACACAAACTGAGCAAAAGAACTGCAATCAGAAGATCTCTGTTTATGAATGATACAAAAAATCCAAAAAGACAGGACTGCTTCAGATTTTGACATGTGATGTGGCACACAGGAGGAACAAGCCCAACCAGCAGACCTACCTAGAGGGATACTCAGGCAAGACTGACTGTCTTACCGAGCAACATCACTCAGTTAAACTTGGGTTTTTAAGTTCAATACGAAGGTAGCTGAACGATATTTAAAGACCTATGAAATGGAGAGGCCAGGCTGGATTATATCTGACAATTCGCCTAGGTAGGACATAGACTACAGCTTTTGTAGACCTCTTACTGCCTTCCTTTTGTTGAAGCTGCTGTTTCATTTTAGGCCTTTTCTCCTGAACTGCTCTTCTGGAACATCTGATGATTCCAGTGCACACAAAGTGGAAAATAGATCAGTGCACCTGCAGTATGTCTGGGATATCTGGAAGGCATCTGTTTTATTTCTCCCTGAAATGTGTGCAATTAACTAGATCAGTTTATGTGCCTTTTCTTTCCAAAAAAGGAGGAAAGATATTCGGCCCAGCTGAAGAACCTCAATTCAAAGGATACTTCCCAGAAAGAATTCAAGTGTGGATATAATTCACTCCTGCTTTTGTGCCACAGACACTTTAGAGCTCTGAAACTCCCCTGGCTGGATAATGCCTGGAGTCCCCACTTGAGGAACACCAAGGGAAAGGAAGAGGAAAAAGGAATGTGGCCCCATTCATGTCACAGTGTGATCAAGTTCTTGTAAATATATATTAACTCAATGAAAACTCAAATAACTAATGACTGAAAAAACCTTAAAACAACTGACACAAATGCAATCATAAAAGCTATGCTTGCTCAGCTGGGCTGTTCCTAAACCAACAGTTTGAACTAAGGATTAAAGTTTACAGAAAACTATAGTCTTTTTAGATTTCCTTTCCCTCTGTGGCTTTAACAAGCCAAATCTCTTCAGCCAATGAAGTTAAAATATACAGGACACATAGCTCTTTATCTGTCACACCCTGCAAATCACATTTTCCAGGCTTAAAGTACAATTTGTTTTGGCTTTTAATTACCTGACTTATCACCATGTCATATTCCCTCCCCCCTGCAATAATTACATTCTGAATCACTGTGTCATTCAATATTGGCCTTTATTTATGCCTCTCACAAAATGTTGAATGTTTATTTATAAACCATGAAAAGCAGAGTTTGTGAGAATATTGATTCAGCGTATTAGAAAAGCAGTGGCCTGGCATTCTGCAAGTAGAAGTAATCACAGGCAATTACTAGAGACTGCTTTTCACTACTAATCTTGGGTTTAACCTTATAATTGTGTTACTGAATTTATTTCACTTTGCTCATATATCACCAGGTTCCTAATAAGAGGTCTGATATTAACATAATTTAATAATATTCAGGGGATGAATGGTTTTAATTGGTTTAAAAAGAAGAAGATATATAGCCTATGCCATGCAATGAGGAAAGTATTGTAACAGCCTCTTTTTATTTTGTAATAAATGATAATTAATATTTAAATGCAGTAATGAAATAAGTTCTTAGTGGCTGGGTCACAAATCTTTGATGTTTATGCCACTAACAAAATCACTAACTGCTCTTAATGATGCCCCTGAGCTAAGCTTCACTTTACTCCTGGTATAAAAACTACTTTGGTTGCTGGTAGCATGAATTTTCAAGTGTGAAAGTCAAAGCCAAACTCAGAACAATTCTTCTTGTCCTTACCCCAGTATACAATGGGAAGAAAGTGCTCAAATTCAGACAAAAAAACAAACCACAAAACAGCCAAACTTAGAGAAAAGCACAATTTGCAAACAATAACTAAACCCTAGATCTCTGTAAATAAAAGTACTCTGGACTCACTTGCTGTCCCCAGTGAGCCAGGTTTAGTGCTAGAGCAATGAAGATGTAAGTGTCTGCCTGGGATGGAGTCAGAGCTCTGGGCAGCACTGGGGTAATGGACAGCTGGTGAATGGCCGTGCTTTTGGACAGGATCGACTGGTTGTACTCCACCATTTGTGTTTTCCTACTAAACTCACATTCTCAATGTGAATTTACCCACGTTAACAACATATGGAATCAGCACAAGCCAGAATTGAGAAGTTAGGGTCAGGAAACAGAATAAAATGTGGGGTTTTTTTCTGTTTTCTCCTCTTTTCTATAGCTTTCCATTAAAAGTATATGGAAAGAAAATATTTCCGGGAAATATTTCCTTTGGTTGGAATGCCAACCACACGGGATAACACCCATGTTACAGTATTGCCCTTATCAACTAGTACAATATTTTTGGCAATTTTGAAATACCCTTAGCCTCACTCTTAATCTTTCCTTGGGAACTGGTTCTGTTTTACACATGCCATGTCTGGTTCAGAACTCTTCTTTATTTAATGAAAAAAGTCCCATTACAATTAGCTTTATAATTGTTGTACTTCAGCTATTAATATATTTTGGAAAAGTATTTCAGGAATCATATGCTCCTGCAAAGTCATATCGACCCTCCTGTTTAAAAATTTTAATTCCCCATGTGTTTTTCTGCTTACACCCTCCACCACTCGGTGACAGTTCAAACAGAGTATTACAATTACTGAGAATGCTTAGTTTAGAGTTTAGAGTCAGAGAGAATAACTTAGCATTATTTTCACACAAAGTATCCAGAGCTCAGACATAGGAAAAGATGAACATGAAAAGTATGTATATGTCTTTTCTATCACATTACTGGTAATCACAGCTAGGAGCAACTTCAGAAATATCTTCAGCAGCTTCTCCAGCTTAACATTAGATACTAAATCACAGCTTGTCAGGAAGGCTTGTTTTTTTTGCTTTTGTTTAGTTTATTTATTTATTTTATCTACAAAAAAGTTGATAAAAAACCCAAATAAATTTAATAGGAATAACATGTTAATATGCTACACTTTTACAGAGGAATAGGGAAGGACAGAACTATATATATATATATATTTATTTATTTATTTATTTAATCAAATGATAGCAAAGCAGAAAAGCCAAGTTTTAGAATCTAACAAAGTACTGGAAAAACAGGTAGTAGAAAAATTAATTAATTATTTCTGGGACTGTAGTTCAAAATTCCATAAACATCTACTACCTATAGCTTAAGAAAGTATATGAGTTGAGAAGCTCTGCTCCTATACTGACCTTTAAACTACTGCCACTGAGGTAAAATCAACTAAACAGACCTTTGACATACCCGAAATGGCAGTTCTGATGTTGCATATTGAATATTATATATCAAAGCTGCATCAGGGCAAGTTCAGATTAGACATTAGGAAAAGGTTCTTCACTGAGAGGGTGGCTGGTAACTGGAACAGTCGACCCAGGAAAGAGGTCATGGAACCAAGCCTGTCAGAGTTCAAGGAGAATCTGGATAAAGCTTTTAGTCATATGGTTTATTTTTAGTTAGTCCTGTGAGCAGCAGGGAGTGGGTTTCAATGATCTTTACAGGCCCCTTCCAACTTGAGATATTTTAGGAATTCTTCTATATTAATGAATAAATTGGTTTAAATTAAGAATTAATTTTCTCACTTTAAGAAATTACTTTTTGCTCATATGCCTATACAGCTTTCTAGAATATATATAGAATTTAGCAAGCTGGTCCATTCAAACCAGTGGAAATATACTGCATTGAGTGGAGATTTAAGCAGCATAGCAACATAGCACTGACAAATTTAATGCATTAAAATGAGAAATAAAAATACTTAAAAATCTCTGAAGATTAAAAACTATAGTTAGACTTAGAGATCATGAAAATACTGTTCACTAAAACAGCGTAATAAAACTTCAGGCAGATGGAAGCAACTATGTCTGCTTACAATTGAAATATAATATTAGAAAAAAATTACAAAAATAAGATGTCCTAACCACTCTTCCTCCCCATTTATCTAAATGTGACTTACTAAAGTATAATCTCGCTGACAAGCAAATTGCAAAATTGCAAAATCCTATTGTAAGAGGAAAATGTTTGTGTTATGTGTTGCTTACTTTGAGTGTGCTTGAGTGCACCCTTCATCAAACAAAAGTAAGTGTAGCTTCTTTGCAAGGAATACACTCACTGCTTTGTTTTCAGACATTACAACCTCTCTGAGGGCAAATCTTTAGAAAGGATATGTCCCCGACATTAGAGAGAGAACAAATCCTTCTGCGTGTGTAACCCACCAACTCCTTTACAGAAATGGTCCAGAAGACGATGAGGCAGTAAAGGCCCGAAGGAGATGTTACCAACTTTCCCATTAGTCACTCTGTTTCTCATGGTCTTTAAGGTGTAGGCTCAACATTTTTCTGTCAGCGGCAGTTCAGTGAAATAATGAGTCCACAAATAGAAAGCAAAAAATCTTTTAAGCTTGTGATGTTGCAGGTAGAAGATCCCCCTCTGTTCCCAGCCAGTGTAGACAATGGACAAAGAATTCTGTAAAAGAACTGCGACAGTTCTTCTTTTCATTTCCTCTCTTTATTCATTTCTCTTGATTTACCCAGATGTGGCATCCTTATCACAGAATCTCTCAATATTAGAGTACAATGAGAAAGAAATCTGTGCTGAATTTGGATGACTTTCAAAACAGCAACAAAAGATGTTTACCTGCCTCATTTTTGGCTGCAGTTATGTGCTAACTCTAAGAAACGGCTGTAGTCTTTTAAAATAATTTTTAAAGAAAAGGATTTGTCATTTTCTACAGTAGATAAACTAGCAAAAAAGTCCACAGTTATGACAACAAAATATTCATTCTCAGAGTAATCGCAGCCTTTCTACAGGACAATTATTAATCTTGAATATTTGGTGCCACTTGGGGTTCTTCATATCTGCCTCACCAGGCTGCATGTAACACAAAGTCCCTAAGGCCAGAAATTGTTTTGCATATGCTGTGGGTATGAATACAGCCACCGAGATTTTAATACCAAAGATAGTCACGCAATCAAAGCATATTCTACATTTAAGCAAAAATGTTCGTTTTATTAATTTTTTAATAGGATCATAGGATAATGATCCTAAAGAAAGGTGACCAGCAGGTCACCTGCACTCAGCTCTCGGAAGACCCCACCTGGATTAATACATCCAGCTCTGGGATTCTCAGCATCACAGGAAAGACATGGACCTGTTGTATTGGGTACAGAGGAGGGCCACAAAAATGGTCAGAGGGCTGGAGCACCTCTCCTATGAAGACATGGCTGAGGGATTTGGGGTTGCTTAGCCTGGAGAAGAGAAGCTCTGCACAGATCTTATTAGCAACCTTCTAGTACTTAAAAGGCATTTATAAGAAAGATGGGTATGGGTTTTTTATTATGGCCTGCTATGACAGGACAAGAGGAAATGCTTCAACTCATGCCCATCATATCATACCATGCCCCACTGCAAAGAGCTTTGCTGCATTTCTTTAATGACCTCCCTAGAGGCACCAGAAGCAACTTTTAAGTGCCCTTGAAGTAGCCTCTCCTCCAGGATAAAGAAGCCCCAGTCTCATGGGCTCTCCTCACAGGACAAGTAATCCAGTCCAGATCAGGATGGTGGCCTCCACTGAACTTGCTTCAGTTTATCAATGTCTTTCTTGTATGCGAAGGGCCAAAACAGAACACAGTGTTCTAGATGTAGTCTCATGGAGTATCACTATGTGTCTATAAAGCACACAATCTGTATTGTGTCTTGCATCACCCACCGAGCTCTTTTAACAATGATTTCACGTGTTTCTTTCATGTTAAAAGAAAAAAACAAACAGAAGCACTATTGAGCTATTGTTATCATCTTCAAGTGACACTACAAAAAGACCCACTTTATGATTGCAGAGCTAGCAGTTCTCATTATAGGATCATAGGATCATTTAGTGACCTTGTTATAAACCCTTTTCTTGAAAGGGCTTATGTACCCAAAGCCCAGAGGCCGAGATGAAAACATTTCCTGGATATGTGAGAGAGGAGATACCTGAACATTCTGTACAGTCATGTACATACACAGGGAAAGTGATATCTCAGCAGACAATTCAGACCTTAATCTGGGAGGGATTCACGAATTATGCATCTATTACATGAATTTCATAGCTTACTCTACAGTCTGATCCAGCAAGACCTAATGCCTGCTGACAACAGTGACATCAGAGCTCTGTACTTTCACTTAAAACCTGACCCACGGGGACATCACTGCTCTTCAGAGGAAATCTGGGAATGCAGATATATGCGTTCTGCACATTTGGAGGCTAAAAAGCTGCATCTGCCCCCAGCTAGACTAGGCAGACTGGGGTTTCACCATGATGCCCTGCCACTGTTCAGAAAGACTGCAAGAACTGACAGTGCCAGAAATCAAAGAAAGGCAATTCTGAAGCTCAGGAAGGCACTTGGAGGAAGAGACTTTGGTTCTAGCTGACTAAAAAGGATCACATGTCTCATCCACTGAATTTTAAGTGCAAAATGACCTTTTTCTCCCAAGCAGTCTCCTAGGCATAAAATCAAGCTCTCCATTCCTGACTACGTCTCTGACTCCATGGCTTCTCAATTTGTAATCACAAAATATCGCATAACGCAGCTTAAGAAAAGTTTAAAACCTCCATCTTGTTGAGTGCTTGAATTGCAGTCTACTGTACAATGTATCAGCTCTACCTCATCTTCTGACTGTGATTTAAATGAAGCAAATGAGATGGTCCTCTTGAGGCAGAGGAATGGCTTAGGCTTGTAAATATGGGAAAGTATTGGATGAGCCAAGCATCAAAATCAGTCACGCACTTATTGTTCAGAAGTGGGTATTTGAGCATTTCACAGTAGATCTCATGAGATAATTTCAGAATTCAAGGTCCAAATACACTACAAGGACTGTGAAATAGTGAGATCACAGAACAAGCATCTAGCTGGAACAGCAGTTCAGAAAAACATACCTGATTTTGAAATACGGTATAAGAGAAAGTCATTCAGGCACATTTGTGGTACCCAGATGGGTTATTTTTGTGCGTGTTTTTTTCTTTAATTATGTGAAGCCCTCAGGGATTATAATTGTCATAAATATTTGCATAGATAAATAATTAAAACTAAAACAAATGTGAGTCAAACCATCCTTTGGGAAAGCCCAAGCTCCAGAGGTGTCACTGTTTGTCTATTTTCTCATCAGAAACATGACTAGACATTTCTAACAAAATCCATCACCCAGCTGCATGATGAATGAATGCTGTGAGGGCTGTACTTTCCTAATGAACAGCAGAATAAATTTGCTTGAAACATTTAAATTCTGATCCAATCCCCATCTTTTATATATGTAGCCAGTTTTGAATTACAAATGACAATCACTACCATGCTATAACATTGATGTATACTGGTATTTCACTGTGTTCTAAGCACAGACAAATGCTTTTCAGTCACTATGGCTTTAATATCCCCAGAAGGAACTGAAAACAACTGTTGCCCCTATTTATGAACTTAGGGTACGTATATTGGTAGACATAGAAACCAACCAACCACACTGACTTATACTGAAAAAAAAAAAAAAAGCACACAGACAGACATATTTCAATTGTCTGGCAAGTTTAGAACAAATTCAAGCTAAATAAACCCCACCCTGATTTTAGATTACCTTGGATACTCTGTTCGCAACCTCTCTGCCTACTGTCAGCCCCTGAACAAAGGTCCGTGCAGCAATGAACGCTCTAGTCACTTGGACCTTCAGCTTCCTGGGAACATCTCCAAACGGCTTCAGCTGGTCTGTGTACTTGCTGACACACTCCAGGTAGTCCTCACTGAAATGGTACTGGGGGTTTATAAGCTGGAACATCCGCTCCAGTAGCCGAGCCCAGAAGTCGTTTAGCATTTCCTCCAAGTTCACGTTGCCTCCTGTGTAATAACGCTTCAGCTCCGTGAAGAGGTCCTGGAACACCTCTGAGTTCTGCATGTACAGCATGCCATATGTCCGGACAAACATGTCATTTAAGGATCTTTCCGCATTCTCCAGAAGTTCTCGGAAAAACTCTGCAGGGAGAACAAGCAGGTGTTAACGGCCTTATTGCATTCCTAACTCATCATAGTTTGTCTTAATAGGTTGTTACCATAGCACTTTACTAGTGAAATTGATCATTTGGATAGCAAATAGCTTTATTTAGAAGTAAAGAAAAATAGAGTATGAACTGAATTCCCCATCAAGGCTGAAAGACATAGAACCTATAACACTGAGCAGAAAAACCCATTTAAAAGAACTTCAGTGAGGGTAGTTCCACTTCTTCACGAACTATTTGAACATAGCAATCCCTGTCCCTTGTAATATCCTCCACAGCCAGTAGACCAAATCTTCTAAGCTAAAAGTGAAGTCACTAATATGATGATTTAACTGAAAACTTAATGATTTTAGAAGTTTCATTTTGATGGAGTTTTTACAATGTAGAAGAAAACCATGGAAATAAATCTGAATACTTATTTACAAATATTCTTGAAGAGAACTTGAAAGAGATTTGAGTGGAAATGAGAAAGATCCTTCTTAAAATTGTCATGTGTCTATGTAATGCTGAAAGAAGGTTAGTGTTTTCAATAATTTTTTTACTCTACTGAAGAACTGCACCAGTCATGTCACAACCATCCTACTAATTCCAGTCTGTGTGAGTTGTTTATTTTGGAAGAGCAGGCATTAAGGTTTTCTTGAAAGGATTTCAGACTATTGCTTCTGTGCCTTCTATCTGATGAGGCCCAAACCATAACCTATTTCTAAATTTTGGCTTGTGGAAATTATTCTTACTGGAAACTGAGCCTATGGGATACAGTCGAAATATGTAATCATCTTTTCTGTTCAGATTTTTTAATTGCAGTATGATGCTTAGGGTTTCCCAAAAAATTCCCTGAGCATGTACAACAGTTCTTTAAACCCAGCTGACCGAAGCAGGCACAGCATCTCCTGACTTTCAGAAGATCCCATCTTTCTGCAGGGCTTGTTGTCGACCTTCTTACACTACCTTTGGAAAAGAGTCCTATAACTGCTGTGGCTTGTAAATGAGGCATTGCAGACAGCAAGGCAGAGATGGCAAAACCTTTGGCAAAACATATATTTGCTGCAATTAAATGATTTGCAGTGAGGCAGGATTCCTCACACACCAACTACAGGATACCAAATTCTTAATTTGTGGTCACTGCCCATAGACATATCTGAGTGTGTTATCTGCAGGGATGTGCTGATTTCTTACACTCTTGGCTACTGCTATAATGTGAATACTCTAACACAGGGCCCTGCTATGGCTACAGTGACTCATAAAAATGCACAACCACTGAAATGCTAAAGACAGGACAGAAATTAAGACTAAGTAAGAAAAAATCTACACTAAATTTAAGGATTTGCAACTGTGATCAGATGAAAGCAGAATCCATCAAACACTGCGGGCCAGTCTACAAGGACTCAGTAAGAAAAGAATCTCTTATTTTTGGCAGAAGTTGTGCAGAGCTGCAGCCTTTGATCTCCCAGATAACTGGAAAGGGGTTATTATGAAAATGTATACACAGAACATTGAGAACGTACTTGCTACATCAAAGCATTTATTAAAGGGAAAATATAGTCTAATAAATATGTCAATGTCTAAACTGTCATTAAAACTGCAGCTCTTCATAAGGAATAAATTCCATCTGGAAAAGGATATGCTCTTGCTAAATAGTTTACGTAGGGAAAAAAAAAAAAAGAAATAAAAAAAAGGGGAAAAAGCACACCCACAATCAAAATTTTGTTGCCAAATAGAATAATTTGATGTCCACAACATACAGGCTCCTGTTTAAGAGGCAAGTGAAACAAAGCTGTTTTTCACTGCTAATCCTGAGCTGCTGGTACCTTTGACATCTAAATCGCCATGATTACTGTTTTTTACATTCAGCATTTCTTCTTCTAGAAATAATGCACACTGACTGCACTGCTGAATACATCTAATTCTCTAGTCACACAATCCGGAAGGCAAAAAGATGGCAGAGAACCTGGGGCTCAAATTAAAATTTGTTTTAAGGTTGGAGCCAGGCTTTCCCACCAGTGCAATTGAATGACAACTGGGAAAGACAGTCACAGAAACAGTGAATCCAGACCCCTCGACTTCTTTCCCATAAGCCTATATATGCTGGGAGGCTGCTATAAACAACTCACATGCTGGCTCCTCACAATCCATAGCTGTACTGGGAATCCCACTATTTTTCTTAAAAGATCATGCTATTGCACAAGTCAGTCACAGCAAAGCTTAACTGAGTTTGCTGACAGCTCCTCTTGTCTGAGATTATTAGCCTACTCTTCCTTTGTGTGGGTGTATTATTTAGCAGTCTCACAGTCAGCTTGTTGGAAGCCAACCAGACTTTTCAGGGAGGGGTAGATATTTATTCTCTGCTTGTACAGCATCCAGCACAATGTGGTCCATGCTGGTCACAAGCTTTATTTATACTGGGGTACAAACGTTGCCAGTAACTCCACAAGCTTAAATTTCATGCTAGTCCAAATGTGACACCATACATATTAATTCAGTAGGGAAGCTAATGTCCTCTAAACAGCAGCACATTTATTTAATTTTTATACGTCTCTAGTCTTTGAGAGCTACCGCTAAAGGTAAATTATGCCATTAAAATGTTGGAGTGTTAGTCTTTTGTACACTTTGACACAAAAGACAGTTAGTTAAGAGAGCTATCTGCATCAGTAACCCCATGCAGGATCAGAACAATAAATCAACAGCAACTACAAAATTGGATACTTTTTTAGTTCCAAGCAGAAAAAGATCTCCCATGTTGTGCTAATTTCTCAATCAACTCCCATCTAGCAAAATGAATGCTGCTGTGATGGATTGCTTGCTTTTTTAGGCTGCAAACCTCTCATATATCAAGAAGGTAGTCTGCTTTGCAATGCTTATGTACAGAAACTGTGTCCTGGCATAACTGAGCACTTGTTCACTTACATCAGTAGAAACTGTACGTGCTTCTGCAAAGGCTGAATTTTTCCATGGTCTTCACAATAATGTAAAAATTTTATGTTCATTGCAAAGATGATATTTCATCAACTTGCAGGTAGTTTTTGAAAAATAATGTACTTTTTCAGCTTCAAGTAAAAGAATGAAGATGAGACAGACATTAGTCATGTTGCTTAATGTGCTTCTGGAAGGCACTCAAGTACTAGGGTGGAAGAGGAGAATCTATATAAGACAGAGCCGTGCAGCATTTTAAAATATGTATCTTGTGATTTTTTTTTTGCTGCCAAAATAGGTTGTCATGAGCAATGTTAATGCTGAAAATAATTTTTCCTAATTTTAAGTGATGATTCATTCATATGACAGCGTATGTCCCGGATATGTCTTGTGTTGCCAGCACTTTTTTATACAGATTTCATTTCTTAAACAGGGGGTCTCAGGAAGCTCGTTCACTTCTATGAGGTAGTTGAAAAGAATAAGGTCCAAGGCACACTGAGATACTGAAAAGATGGAGAGAGATTCCTGTTGCAAGCTGTTACATGCTCTATATAAGCTTAAATGATAGGTTTCCAGTCCATGGATCACACTTTAGCTAGTTTTCATTTTTAAGCATTATTTGTGAATTTAGGATGCAAAACAGATAGTAACAGTCTCTGCAAATGAAGTCTGAATTGTTTTAAAATGTTATGGCTCTGATAAGACGACTCAGTCACAAAGTGAAAGGGCAGAATTGCTAGAGTTCGTTACTGAAGGGTGGGAACAGCTCTCAGATTAAAAATAATGTCTTGTTAGCTCTCACACTGCTTTGCCAACTGCAAGTTGACATTCTCACACTAGTTTGACAGAGGTAAACTAGTGTCATAATGCAATTCAACATAGTCAGCCTGAATAACTAAACGTGATAACTAGTTGTCACTGTAAGTCAGTGGATCAAAATATATATTTGATAATGCTGCAGCATGACATGATGTGGTAATTGCTTTTAACAAAACATATACACAGATATCTAGAGGTAATTTTTTTATAGACACAGATTCGTATTATGTTGGAGTGGATATTCTATGATCATTTCCAGCCTGATAAGTTCCCTTGCATTTCCTTTTCCTCTGTAATATAAGCAAAAGCAATGTCTGACTGTAGGACAAGACGCAAAGCTAGAAACAGTTTGTTGTCTAATTCCTAAAACCAAAAAAATATTCATAAGCTCTAAGACCAAAAAGACAAAAAGAAAATTTCATTTAATTATCATATATTCTGCACAGCTTTCCTTTTTAGAAGAACTTGAGACCTGAATGCCATACTATGGTGCATCCAATACACTGGTCAAGCAGTCTCACTGTTGGCAGAGAAAAAACCAGCTCAGCTGCACAGAGCTCTTCAGAGGTTCTGGACAGTGATGTATGTCTGATTTTACATCAGTCTTTATATAAAACACTGCCCAGGGTCACATGCTCATTTCATCTATCATTGACTAGCAACGCCCAAAACCTACTGGCAGTTCCCCACTATAGCCTTGTTCTCTTTGTGGGGGCATTGCTTTTCCAAGAGCTCTAAGGATTTAGATACAGAAATTCTACCATTCCCTACCATTCTACCATGATCTATCATTTACTGTGAAGATCTACATGTATCTACACCCTATGTGGACTTTGTGTACCTAACTGTATTGCACATCCTTGAACTTCCCAGTCCTAGTAAGGCTGACGGTAAGAAGAATATTAGAATTCATGTAAATGGACTATGCTTTTTGACAGAAAGGTTCTTTGGGGGTTCTTTAGGTAGAGGTACTTGAATTCATTACAAATATCAATGTCAGCCTTCTCCTGCATCCTATTTCTGTCTGTCTTTGTTCAGTAAGTCATTAATGAAACAAAAATATTTTGGTTAAATCTTCATCTTTTTTTGTTGGATCCCTGCAAAGGCTTCTTTCTTTTCTTTTTTCTTTCTTTAAAGATATTCCACAATGGCATCAATTAGTGAAAGCTGTGATTTATCTCAAGGAAATTCAAGTGAAATTGACCTCTGTGGGTTTTATGCCTTTTCATTTTCCAACTGCTGTAGGTGTCCAGAGACTTTCTTCTAACAGTAACTAACCTTACAAAACAAAAAGAACTCAATTTAACTTCCTGATTGAGAAAAAAGTTGATGTAGGAGTATATTGACAGCAGATGATTTTTCTCCCCTAGTTTTGACATTACATTTGTTTTATATTCAAGAGCAAACAAATCACCTGCATAAGGCTACCAGTGCACTGGTATTACTTTTTTAGTCAGCCTGAATAACTAATTTTAAAATTCCGTTACAGCTTTGACCTTTAAAAACACTCAACAGTCCCAACCGGGAAACAAATTTCATCTCCCATTAGGAAAAACAAAAGCTGCAGTGTGATGAGATTTGTTGAAAACTGCTTTCCTTTTTTAACTCACTTTGAATATATATACATTGCACTTAAAACCAAGAAGTACAAGTCTGATAATTAAATGTGCTCTATAATTGCAAATTTCTGAATAGGTGATTTACATCCTCTAGTTATGTCTTGGGTAAAATCACCTATGTGTGAAATTATCTGGCTGTTAATGGATATTGATAGCTTTCTAGACTGTCCCAGACCTGTAAATATCATGATATTAAAAAATCTTTTGGATGCAACTAAATTTTTTAGAAGCCAGTGCAGACTCAAAGGTTGTGAGTAAAGATAAGAGCCTCTTCCCTCTTTAATCCCTCTACTTCTCAGACTGCTCCAAGACTTGGTAACAGCAGATAATTCACTGCGATCTTCTCCCTGACTCCTGTCCAGAGTCCATGACTTCTTCCCCCTTATGGGTCAGGATATTGCAAGAAAGGAACGAGATCCATGGCAATATGAAACCACTGAGGCTTCATCCTTAACCACTCCCCACTGTGGAGCTTGGAGACAATGCAAACAGGACTGTCCTAAGCTAAAATGAGGGACATGAGGATGGGGAAGGAACACAAACACATCTATGACGGGTTGGGTTGGACAAGGTAGATCTGGTGGCAGGAAAACAGAAAAAAAAGCTATGCTGCTTTTTATGCATCAAATGCCATTACCAAAATGGGAACCTAATCTGACAAAGAATTTAAGGCATTATTTAATGCCAAAGCACAAAGAAGCTATTGTACAAATGAACATTAATACAGAGTTAAAGGATCTGTCATCTACTCAAAGCTGATTAGGTGCATTGATAAAGGCTTATAAGACTTTATTCTGCAATGCTAAAATCAATAAGAAGATTATCAACAACTTCAGGGGATGCAGGTGCAAACTTCAAATGCTAAAATCTACTGGTTTTGTATTGCAAAAGGTCATTTGCCAACACTTGAGTATGTATGAAAGGGAGACTTCATTCTGACAATGATTCTATACAGACACTCCTGCAACTAGCTGAAACACATAACTTTCACATGAGGAATATTAGACATTAACATGTACTTTTTAAAGTCTTTACTGCACTCTAGAATCTCGATTCTGTTGCATGTGGTACTTTATACTGATAATATATCCTTGGCTATAAATATGAAACCTGAATATCCCAAGACGCCCTCAAAGAATTCATTGAACTTAGAGTAATAACGAAGAAAGAAAATGCTAGGAGTAAAAACAAAGCAATGAGATAGTTTTACGCAGAATTTATATATACACCAGTAACTGTCCCTGAAGGTTCTACTTTCATTATCAAGTGGAAAATGCCCAAGTGAAGTACTCATAAAACGTAAGCAAAATGTTACATGGCATCAGAGGGTTACATTCTAGAATATTTATGAACGGGCATTTAAATGCTTACAGGAGTAGTATTGTCATGAATATCCATGACCAAAGAGAGACGTGTAGCACTTCATGGATATCTGTGAATTTCAGAATGATGAATTTTACATCATATGTTCATAAAAATGCATAACACCTCATGAAAGATTCATGAGTCACCACAGTTTCTTCTGAAAAACATTTAAAGCTTTCATGAAAATATTAACAATATATAAACTATGGGACTCAGTGCAACAATTGTTTTAAAATATAGAGACCCTACCATTTTTCTCTATGCACCACTAGAGGCTATTAAACATCCAGTTCAATAGTTAAAGAGATTTACCATCTAACATTTTGTATGAAAATTCCTTGCCATGCCTATAATCTACAACCATCTTCTAAACGTATTAAAAGTTTGTTGACTCTTAATACAGGGAAGTGCAAGGTGGACCAGAAGACATAGGGAAAAATTAACAAGTTGCCTTGCTACAGACTAGATAAAAATTAAGTCAGGATAATTTATATAATCTGTCAAGAAAAAAAAAAAAAAACAAAAAGAAAAAAAAGGAGGCAATTTTTTGACAAGCAGGTCTGAAACTAGGGGCAGTATTTGCTATCACTATCACTGTGCTGTTCAGAGGTCACAGGTGTTGTGCTGGGAAAAAATGTGGCCCTGAAGTCACTGTGTACCTTCACATCTGTTCTCAGAGCACAGAACTTGAACTGACTGAGGGCAGGAGTCATTCCTCAGGAAGGAGGCTCTGGCTGGCCAGAGAAAAACACTGAAACCTTCATAGACTTTTATCTATAATGGGGTGATCAGACACATTTTGACAGCAGTGACACTGGGCTTCGGAGGCAGAAATCTCAGCCTGGGTTTAGGCATGTGTGGGATTTTAGAGGGCTTCTCACCTCTTTTAGCATAGTGTCTTCTTTGTTTTCTTCCTCCCACTTTAAACAAAACAGACTACTGTGCAGAACTGTCATTGAGGTATTTGAAAACAATTTCTTGAGCCTTATTCAGCTTCAAGAAAGAGCTGTTTTCTGAAGCATCTACAGGATTAGATCCATTCAGTGAAGTACCCAGTAGGAAGTGCAGGTCTGAATCCCAGTGTGGAAAGGTGGGGTTTAAACAGGTCAAACTGGCTGCATCACGATATGTTTAAAATTAGAACTGCAGCTACTTTCATGTCACAGTTGCAAGTGTAGAGAGCTAAAACATATTTGCACAGTTGTATTTATATAATGTAACTGCTGTAAATCTGTTGCAGTTTGCCTTTCAATCTCATCTTTTCCCCTTTTTGAAGAAGGCTCATTTTAGTATTTAAAAATAAATCAGTATATTACATAAAAAACCCCAAAATCTTTGGATGTTTGACCTGATACCGATACTACTGAAATAACTGCGAAGACTTCTATTTGAGCTAACCAGCAGAAGCCTGCTGTAAGAGCAGTTTGAAGTTTGACTTCCTATGGAAATTATTATGTACAGAGGTAATGAAGTCATGTTGATGGTTTTTCCACCTCTGAGTGCAGCTAATAAGTTCTGTTACAGTTTAGCACTACTAACAAAAATTATAAAACTTTCTCCAAGAAAATTTACCTCTTTTGAGCTTATCCAATTTTTCTACACCTACACTCAAAGGAACCCCAGGCACCATTAAGGTCAAGCAGTATTAAATCCAGGCTGGTTTCCCAGTTGTTTCTTGACTATTTGGACACTGAGCACATTACTATTTGTTACTGACATAATACCAATGTGATTGAATTTCTTGCTTGTAAATTGAGCTACATGTTCAAACTTCACTGAACCAAAATCTTCCTTTTAATTTTATGACATCAAATTAAGCTAACTTAAATGTTTGTTAGAGGGAGGATTTTACTTTTTCTCCGAGGCAATAGTTGGAAAGTTAAGGACCAGCAGTGGTCCTAAAGATCAGATTTGGGCAACCAGTGACTTAACAAAAGGCAATGCATAAAATCCTAGATTAAGGATAAGGTTAAGGATTAAGGTTAAGGATAATAGAGTTGGCCTCAAGTAAGCCACAAATGTAAAAAATAGATATATTACTTTTAGAAGAAAACAGTCTTTCAGATCCTGGATCTGCATTCGTGTGCTGGTAGAAAGACCTCAGGTCCCCTAAGGAGCTTTGTGAAGTCAATAAACTTTCCTACCTGGATGTTTCAAAGATCAGGGATTAAAAAATGAAGTCAGTATTTGAATAGCTTTAAAGCCAACACAAATCTTCATCTACAGACATCAGTTCACTGGATCAAGATGCTGCATGATTGATTTTTATCTGACCTACCTTCTCAACAGAATGTTTTTTTTCTCTTACAAGGCTGCCTAGTGGGAAAGCTTTCCAGTCAGAAGGAAACTTATATCTAAGATACAGTACAACAAACTGAAAAACCAGCCTTACAAGATTGGTATATATTTAGGATTACATTAGATTTCAAACAATATAATCTACTTTTTATTTGATTGAACTACACAAAAGATGCCTTAAAACTCCTAGGCCAAGTTTATTTGGGGAATTGTTTCCATTTATTAGCTGCTGTGTTGCATATGATGTTTCCACCTAAGTGGATATGTCTGTGTAATGACACCAAAATTTCGTGCTTCTGTTGCTGATAAGTTGCTGAACATATTGAACATATTGACAAGAATATTTCAATGAACCACAAGCTTTTGACTCTCTAAGCAAACAAACAATATACTTGACTGCTTCCTAGGGTTCAGTGAGAAGTGGCGTGGCTCAGTGGGAGCTAGGAGATTTAAAAACTATTTCTGGATTGTTGTATAGTGTTTTTATTTGTGTATTGGTAGGGGTTCTTTTGTGCAGAAGTCACTGGAATTCCAGGCCTTCTGCTGTTCACTGCTTCTTCCATCTTCTCTGCAATCTTGGGACCTTACTGTCTGCCTTCTTTGCTACACAGTCTTCATCCCTCTCTCTCAGACACATGTAATCCTCACATTATATGGTTTTTACCTGAGAGCTTGATGGGGAAGCATAGGCATAGGCCATGTTTTCCACATTAGTGAGTTGGAAGTGAAGTGGAGACTCTGTGTCACTTCTGGTGGCAAGGTCTTTCCGTTCAGTCCCTAGAATTATTGCTGGACACTATTTCCTTCTGTAATATTTGGGTGTTTCTCCAGCTTGTTTGGTCTTAACATTAACGCTGTGGCACATTTGGGAAGAAACCCCCACTGACTTTTCTCATATAAATCTTGCCAGCTGAGAATTACAGCCCTCTGAGATGAGATTTGCAGAACAAGTTGAAAAGATGATCAGCCTTACTGGGCAGCAGGCAGTGAAGGGGACAGGGTGACCTGTGCCAGCTAGAGGCCTTGTACTTGTTTTCCTGCACTACACTATGACAAAAACCCTAAAGTATGGGAGGATAAGCACAAATGAGGCAGTACAGGTGAAACAGGAAAGCAAAATTCGAGAGGACAATAATAGTTGGAGAGAAGATCGTGAAATAGGCAAATGGCAACTGAATGAAACAGACACAATGATAAGAAGAGAGCTCAACTTTAGTTTTCCAGATGTTCCTCAGATACAGTCTATCAATACTGCCAAAACCATCACCCTTGAACACACAGGCAGAACAAGGGTCTCAAAAACTGAATGTCCAGGCTATGCATTGATTCAGTTCAGATACCCAGCCAAGGAACCTTGGCATGAAGCCTTGCTCCAGCTCTGCCTTTACATTCTCCATGGTGAGAGAAAGAAGGATTTAGATCAGAAGTCTGGCTTGGGCTCTGAAATTGGGGCTCCCCTTCACATCCTGCAGGAGCCTGTCCTTTATATCAACCCCACTGGATCAGGGCTAGTATTTTCATTTAATGCATATATGAATATATGTGTTATTGGTTGATGAAGTGATTTTAGGTCTTCCATTACTGCATTATCTAAAAGACCAAAGTTTATAGTGGTCTGGTGAGATACAGAAGCAAAATGAATACTTATTGTAAGAGGTTGTTGTAAACTATTTTATCCAATAATTTCTTTCTTTATTAGTTTCCCTACTGTATATATACTTGATTCCTTTGAAAAGGACAGGAGAGAACACGCTTTCTGCTTTTTAATTGAGACAACATTCAACATTCGTTTATGAGGACCTAAATAATTGTGGAAGGACCTTCAAGCTTACAATAAAACACTGATAACTTCTGAAAAATGTAAATGTTAGGTATGTACGTGTTAGGTGAGACTAATTACCCTGCTCCTCTGCCATAATAATAAACTTCATAAGTACATTATAATTTTATGTAGCCTAGATGGCCTTATACTTTAAGTGCTTCCACATTTACAAACCATATGATTAGAAATGTATTTCCAATAGGTGACTTTTATATTAGGGTTCAGCATTAAAATTGTATCCTTCATTCAACCCATTATCTAGAAAATATTCTCAATTTTCACTGAAGAAGCATTATTTTATTGGTGACATGTTCCTCTCTTGTAAAGACCATATGTTCACTCAGACTTGCCCATAATGTGTGCATGTATAATACATTTTAATTGAATTTTTTATTTTTTAATATCACAGTAACTGCAATAGGTGTCATACTGCCTATCTAATATGTATTTATTCATTAAGAACATTAATTACTATAATGTATTACGTATAGTTTATACTGTTAGTCCCTTAATACAGTAGAGCTCAATTAAGTAGCTGAAAATGTAATTGTAGAGGGTACTGAAAAATCTTTTTTGTTGATTACACAGAAACAGCAGCTTTTGTCTCTGGAATCAAGACTCATACTGAAATATTTCATAACACCACAAATACCCTGCATTCTTTTCTTCTTGTTGCTACTACCTGGTTTTACTTTAAAATTGGTCTCCTATAAACATTTTTACTGAGGGGCCATCAAAGTTTGTATACCTGTCACAGGCTGTGAGCATCAACATAACTTATTAAAAATGTAAATTTATTTTGGAATTATTTTACTTCACTTTGTTGTTTTTTTTTTTTGGTGGGGGGGGTTGTTTGTTTGTTTCTTTGTTTTTAAATTTACTACACTGTGGGTACTACCTAAGAACTAAACAGGTTCCTACTTTGCAGAGCAACTATTTCCACTGCTTTAACATACCTCTGTCTCTGGAAAATCTCAGACCTACCCTCTATTTCTTTTTCCTTTGTGATGTTATGAAGTTTGACAGCAAATAAAAAATTCAGTCTCATGTTGTTTTGCTGCTGGCTGATACATTGGCATGAGGTCCAAAGGGCTTCTTGTTATCCTTCAAAGCCAAATGTGAGAACATAAATACATGGTCTGCTCTGCACGGATAGAAAAGCCAGAGGCACAAATCCAGACCCACCAAGAGGAACTAAAGGATTAGAAAAATGTACACATTTTAATCCTTTGAACTACTTCTATATTCTTGAAGCAATGCATAGGTCTGGAGTTGACACAGAACAATGAAGAATTTAATCATATTTCTTTTTTTAATACAAGAAGTAAGGACATTACTGTTATTAACTTAATCACATATATAATTCAGAGCGTAATATAAAATTTAGAAAGTTCAGGCAAACAAGGACATGGAAAAATGATGCCTTTTCACTAAAGCTTTTTCCAAAATGTCAGGTAAGCTTTAAAAAGACATAAAAGTTGAGAAATCATTTTTTTACCAGATGTAGGAGAGGGAGAACTTCTGAATTAATAAAAACAGAACTTTTTTTTTTTTTTTTTCTTTTTTACATCATAGAATCTGCATTCTTCAGTTCTATCTATGCATATGAGGGTCACAAGCCCTGGATCTTTTTCTTTTATTATGTTCTCATTTATTCCTTTAGTCTTAGCTTTTTCTTGAGAGATGCACTGAGAAAGTGACTAACATTTCAGCCTAGTAGGCAGCAGCCATTTGGGTCTGCTGATCTGTGACATGAAATAAAAGGATGGGAGTAACATTGCTTCATTTAGATTACTGTTAATAGGTTTAAATCTTTGCTGATATTCTGCTCCTTTGATTTCTGCTATCCTGACCTGGACTATATGTGGTCTATATCATAACCCATCTTCCCTGAGCATGTTTACCTAATCTTTCTTTGAACTGCTGATGGTAATGAATCCCCTTCCTCCAGCCCCAACTGCTGCATTCAGTTATCAACAAGCACAGGCATCAACTAGAGCTCTAATCTTGCTCTGATGGATGGAATACTAACCTTTCACAAGATCAGAGACACAAGGTGCTCTAGAGATAATAAAATTCAAATAGGTTTATTTCAAAGGGCAACTCAATCTCGATTTTGTTCATGGGTCACTTGACAGATCATTTGCCAATGTAGTTTTTGTATCCTTCTGCATCTGGCTTCTGTGCAGTGCTCCAACTATTTCATATTAAGTGGGCACCAACAGGCAGAGTTCAGCAAGGGTCTGGCTTTAGCAAAAATAGCAAGGTATTCATTCAGCATGGAGCTGGCAACTTTGCTAAAAGTTCATCTTAGGAGGGAGGTGCTTGGATGGTGGGAAAGGTTTTCTTAGCATTTTCAGGAACGCACAGAAATGACAATCATGATAAGCATCTTGAACACTGAATTTTAAACTCCTGTTAGATCAAAGAGCAAAAATCTTGCTAGCATCACGACAGCCAGCTGTGCAATATATGCAGTGGCTGTAACTTAAGAGATTTGTAGCTTGTGAGCAACCATTTTTAATGTGCCTGTCAAACACTTCTATGCAAAAGTGTTTACAAATCAAATATTTAAGTCGGGTATCTACAGGCATGAAGATAAGGCTCTTACAGATGCTAAGAAAAGATTCCTCCAGATGACAGCTTTGGTGTTACATATAGTAATTAGGATCCCATGAAGGCAAAATAGGTGAAATTTCCTGCAACTTTTATGGTTGTAACTTACCCCTATTAAATATACCAATTGACCTAACTCTGTGGTTTAACAGAGCAAAATTAAATTATTACAACTAGACTGCTTAGAGAACAAATATTATTGAAGTCAGCGAGCATAATGTCCGGCCTTCATTTAGGAGAAGGATAAAAATAATTAAAAGGCCCATATAAACCAGACAGCTAAAGCTGCAGGTGTATAAATTACACACAAGCTACAGCACATCAGTGAGTTAGTCAGGAATCTGGAGGCTGGCTTGTGTGTGCAGATGCTAGCAGCTGGACTTCTCTCCAGGAGAGAGAGAGAGAGTGAGGGGAGAAAAAGCATTGTAAGTACACATAAAGAGAACCAGGAAAGCTCACAGAAAGTCAGAGGGCTGTTGTATGCTCAGATCCAGGACAGCACTGAAAAAGAGTATTCTCTAAAAATTAAAAAAAAAAATTGCTCAGAAATATTAAACTCTGCCTTTTTTTTTTTTTCTACAGAACTTGCTTCTTGCATATTTATTATAGGAGGGAGAGTTTAGAATAACAAACCCTTTAGGAGGTAAGATTGCGTGCTTTTAGTTTCCCGAAATAAGGATGACTACACTGTATTTAAAATTCAGTGGCTGATGAGTTTGCATGATAACTAAGTAGGACAGATTTCATGGCATATGCATCTAAAATGTGTACTGGACTAACTCTGAAATCTGGAAACTGGAAAATAAAGTTCAAGATTTTTTTTTTTACTGTTTTTAAAGCCTTGGAACTACATGAAAAATGTATTCTCATTTTGGATGTTGTAGCTGTGACAGCTCATAAACTAGTCTATTCCTAGAATTGCAATCATATCTCTGGAGTCCATTTACAATGTTTAAATTTCACAATTGAATGAGTTCTTAATATTTCAAAACTGTTTCTGTTTTCAGAACATTTTCATAGAGACAGTTCACTTGTCATTGTTGTCCTTTATAGTAAGAAGCTCTTGAAACTAATTTTATAGTACATGTTTTTAAAAATTCCAGAAATAACTGACTACATATGAATCCTGCTATCAATTCAGGAACTTATGCACTTACGTGTTTCTTTCCCTTGCCCCAGTACTAAGAGTTAGGCACTAATTTTCTGGAAATATATGCAAAAGTAATCTTTAGGCATACAAGGTGGAATCCATACTTGAGGATTGAAGTCTTTTAGTTAGAGGATATGAATTTTTCAGGTAATCATCTGTCTTTGCCACTTCACTACCAACTCCATCAACCTGTATGTAATTTTCTACCCATAATAGATGCAAAATGGGCTATGAAATTGCCACAGGATCATACAGACCAGAGAATAGGGAATTAAGTTCTGTGTTACCTAAATTGTTCACACAAAAGGGGACTACATCAAATCAAGACCTTTCAGGAGTATCAAGGCTCCCAATCAGCTGCTGTGGAGATGTGTGCAACAACCACCAACCCAGGCTGCAGGCAGATGCTGTAACTCTCCAACAGGGAGGGGCTGGGATGGAGAAAACAGAGATGGGGAAGCAGTCACTGTAATCAGCCTGTCAGACTAATCCCTGACTTGCCTCAAACTTTTAATTATGGAATTTTTACTGGTACGTTTCATCCTGATAGCATGCCTGCATACACCTTTCTACCGGCTTTGAAATCTTCAGACAGTCTATGTGGGGGAGATAAAAAAGCTGAAGACACATAAAGCAGGACAGGGAAGTGTGACTGTGGAAATAATTTTAAATTATGTCCTGAACAGAGTATGTATTAAAACTTGGAAGATTTTAGCTTTCAGAAAAGCAGTCATTCAAATAAACCAGGTGTTTCTTCTTCCAAGTTTTACACATAAAGAGATAGCATTTTACTGCAAATCAAAATATGCCACATAAAAGTACCAATACCACTGTGGTAGGCTGTCAGGAAATATAGTATACCTGCAAATAAAAAAATTACTGAGGAGTTCATCCTCTCGTTCAAAGCCAGGACCAGCTGCCTGGAAGCATGAAATCTAGCATCAGACCTAGTTCCAAAGATAACTGCTGAGCTGACTGCTCAATAATCTTTTTTTATAAAGCCTGATCTGCAAGCACACACAAAGAAAAGTCAAAGGACTTAATTTGATTTAAATGCAGCTGCCCTAATCACACAGAGAAACAACCGCGATAGTTGGAAATAGTCAGACTAAGCTCTTTTCCAAAGAGCAGCACTTGGCCTAAAACATGTAACATTACCCTCTTCATCGTTAACTTTGAATTTTCTTGCTTTCGTGGGATTAAGTCAGACCCCCACCATTATGTTAATGTAGCTTTTTGTGGTTTAATTACAATGTTTCCTCTAGAGTGTAACACAGTAACAATTAATCAGCTGGTTCTTAACTTCCACAAAAGGAAACGTCATCTGTTATTATCTGTGCTGCTATCCTGCCACAATGTCAGCAGAACCAAAAACAATTATACCACAAAAGCTACATGCAAATAGTGTCTGCAGCTAAAACAAATGAAAGCCAAAATCTCAGACTCATCCCTGAAATTCTTCTTTGTTCACCCTGTTTTATATAAACAGCACACCACTAAAATTATTAAAATGGATACCAGGCAGTAGGGATGTCCTAGCAACACACAGACTGACTGATGCAAATTGTGGATGGAAGTCATCTAAAGAAGCAGAATTTGAAGCTGATGCTATTTCAGGATTTACTGCCTTCTTCCATGATATCTTGATGTAAATTCTCTGGTTTATTTTTAGGTCATGCTTATTTGCAGAGCCAGGCTGATTATATTTGGCAGAAAAAATCATTAACGGATGCAGATAGTAATCGACGTGATAGATTAAAATAATGCTTTTTAAATACATGAATGTGAAAATCGAGAAATGCATTAATAAAAAAAATGGAGACAAGATATTGGACATTAACAGCAAAGGAAGAAACAAAAAGTCACTGTGGGCATTTAGCATTTAAAAATATGAAAGACTCAATCCTAGCAGCAGTGAAATATTCCCAGGTTAAAATTCTCTCCTCAATGTGCACTGGGTACAGAGATAGAAAATATTTTTATGTAGCTGGATGGCAGTGGGAAATGAGAAGTGAAATTCTGCTGCTGTTATTACTTTTCTTCTTCCAGAGAGTAGTTTTCTCTAGGGTGCTGTTCGACTCTTAGAAGTCACCACAAAAAATGGCAGTTTGAGTCAACAGATTTGTTCAATGACAAAATATGTTCTTAGCACTCTTTAGTCCTGTTAGCCCTGAAGCAATAACATGACAGAGGGGGCAAAGAATGTACTAGTAACTTTTGTTAGGCACGAACAGTCTCCCCCTCCCTCCCTCAAAAAAAAAAAAAAAAA
>VWZT01013495.1:466115-488505 GCA_013397055.1 Pachycephala philippinensis
AAAAAAAAAAAAAAAAGATGGTTGATTGTAAGTCATAGCTGGAAAACTATGGGGATTCCCAGGAACTGCTTCCTGATCCTAGATATAGCTACTTCTAGCAATGTCTGTCACAGTACTTGTGCAAGCAGTTTTATAGAATTTTAATTATTTCAGAGGAGTTATGGTCTTTATCATTCATCATATTACATTTTCTTAATTATGTCTATCTAAGTATTAAGTGGGTTTTTTAAAAATCCTGTTTGGAACATTAGCAGATACCTGTAATGGATTGCTCTTAACACCTGTTGTATTGCATTCTTTTATTTGTAGCTATAGTAGGGTTCAAAACTGCAATCTAGCTAACAAATTTTATTTAACATTTCCCCAACATTAACTCTGGTATTACAGATATAAAATCTAGCTACAGCCTTTCTGTGATTGTGGACTCTTCATACCAGCTTTTCAAAGGTACCCCATTCCACTCTCTGCTGCACAAGTCACAAAGAAAGATAAATGTCACATTCCAACAACAGCTATCACTTCATTCATTAGTAACAAACACCCGTAGCAGCAGGAGCCACATACACTCTAACTGGCTTGGTTTTGCACCTTTAAATTGCTTGTCATCATAAAGAAATGACAGCAGTTCAATGAGAGAAGAGTCATGCAGCAAGAAGACTGAAGCCCATTTCCAACGCTTAATTGCGATTAAAAAAAGCTAACAAGTGATTAAAAAGATAAATCAAAAGTTTGCAGAAAGACTAAAGCACCCAGTCAGTTTTACAGTTTCATTTGAGCTACAAACACGTTATACATCCATTTACAAAACAATGAGCTCTTACAGTTTATGAAAGTTTAATCTCTTGGTTTATTGCTTTAATATATCTAACATTGGTAAGGTTTACTTTAAAATGAACTGTCTGACTACATGATGTTGATGTTTTTTTACATTCAGTCTGCAAACGGAATGAATAACATAATAATTGTACTCATCTATGAAACAATTAAAGTAGGGGTAATTGCTGCTTCTCTCATGTCTGCATATAAAATAAAAGAATTAATATTTTATCATTTGGCAATGCTTCTTGTTAGCACAATATTCTGAGATCAATTTTTTGTTTGGCCACAGGCATTTGAGCAAATGCTGAAAAAGTTATGCAGAACCAAAATTCACATTGCTGGTAAACTTGTGCTTAAGGAACATCATCTTAGGCTCACATGTCTGGAAAACTTTGGTTAAATAACACCAACAACAGAAAAAAAAAAGAAAACCAAACCAAACCAAAGAACCCCAACCATATTTCTTAATCTAATAACCTAATTTCAGAAAAAAACAAACAAATGAAAAAATATGGACTTGATTATAAACTGCTGCCCCCAAATGATATGTTTATCCTAGACTGAACTACAAAATGACAAAAAATTCATCATGGCAACAAGAAATTGTAGCAGTTGTTATTAAAGAGGATTTTAAATACAGGTTTAAAAAGCTCAGAAAACAGTGTATTTGCTTTCACTGTTGTAAACTATCCTATCATTTCTGAAGGAAACCAAAAACCACCCTGAAAACTATTCCCTTTCCTTTCCTACCTTGTCTAAGAACATATTGATCTTGGCATTTGAATCGATTTTTATTTTATTTTTTATCCACTATTTCAGGAAACTGCTAATGACATGCTTTTAAATTCCTGAGTATGTTTTAATGATGTGATGTGGGAGACTGTCTCTTACGCACCTTGGGGCTTGGCTTGGGGGGAAAGGAGATTCTGAAGATCAGAGAAGGGAAAAAGGAAGATGCTGGTCCTCTGAAGTGCCAGAGCTGTTTCCTACCTTTCCAAGCTGTCAGGTCTTTTACTCATTTGCTGTTCCATTCTGCTTCTCACTTGCACATCAAGTCCTGCAACTGGAATCTGGTTCTCCTTAACAGATGTGTTACAAGGTCAGCAATACGAGCCAAAGCTTCCATGGTCTCTTCAATTCACCATGTGGACACAAAGCAACCATTGCAGACCTCTGGCAAGATTTATTCTCCATATAACTACCAAGACAGAGTTTCACTTCACCACACCTCTTAATGAAATAATGGAATTATCATGTGGGGTTTTCAGACTAAGGGCTACCTCAGCATAGTAACTCACATACACATAGAGAATCACAGAATCATAGAATGGTTGGGTTGGAAGAAACCTTAGAGATAATCTAGTTCCAAACCCCCTGCCATGGGGGATCATATACTATCAATTTTGAGTAAAGCATACAGGGCTTTTTTCCATGAAAGTTTGCTAAAAATGTTAATAATGCAAGATATGCATAAATAAAAGGAAAAAGAAAAGCATTTAGAAAATAAAATGCAATGTTTATACTAAATTATAGAAATAATATCATTCACAGAGTTCTTTTGGCGCTGGAAGTCTGGAACCTTGAAGGAAAGATTATACCCACCACTATCCAAACCTGTGAAGATCACCATCAATTACGAAGAATTATGATTAGTATTTAGTAAGCATGTGACCCTTTCCACACAGGAAAAATAACCTCCACAAAAACCTGCGCCACAAACAAACAAATAAAACCCAGGAACCCAGGAAGAGGCCAAAATCAACCTGAACTGTGCAGAATCAAAGAATCAAAGCAGTTGATTCTTTCTCATTTCCCACTCGGCATGACTGCCAACATATGACTTACCCCAGTAAAGTCAGTGGTACAGATTATGTACCACTTTGGTGAAAACAGATAATATCCTCCCGATCACCCTAACATTATTATGTATCTTCCATGCTATGCTCCCATATATGGATGTTTATGCATGTGCTAGAGACATAACTTCTAAAATTAATAATATACATTTTTATAAACACTAATGTACTTAACCACAGCAAACTTTAGAAAGTAAGCTTAAAAATACAGAACTGTGCATCAGAATATATCTTGATATTTTTCATAGAACTTCAGAAATGAATAAATCTATGACTGTTAAAAATAGACATAATTACCAACCCATTGACATCTTTTAAGACTACTGTTACTGAGATCCACACTCATAAACTTTAAGTGCAAACCTGTTCATGACAAAATAAAAGTAATGGTAAAAATCTTAAACTGACCACCTCGGAGTAACATGCATTCTAGGCCTCTTCTAACTGTATAGACTACAAAATTCTAAAATTTATGCCTTTCCATAAAAGTGCCTAAATGGCAAGAAAATGTTTATTTTTACAAATACTCAATCAGAATTTCAGACTGATTAATTATTTCTAGACAGCCATGTTTCTTCATTCATCACAATCAATAGTACTTTACATCTTTATAGTCAGTGACTGAATGTTAAATTTTCATTTAGTTCTTAACCTCTTATGACTCTCCTTTCCTTTTTTGTTCTGAAAGTTTATTTCCCTAATGCAGGACTTCTAAACTATCTCTGGTGAAATACCTAATGAGAGTGATAAAGAACAGCATTTCCCTATGTAGTTATCTATTATAGTTACAAAGAATCCAGGTTACAATGATCAGCTTGTAAATAAGAAAAAAAAACAAACCAAAAAAAACCCAAACCACTGATAAAATTAGTAGAGGTAAAAGCTAGTAAAAATATCTTTGTTTTACTGATAAAACTAGAAAAAAATGCCCGAACTTTCCTTTCTCTTCTCCTTTCATAGTAGAATTGACCCATAACGAGGGTAGATTTAGGCAAGCTATTAGCAAGAAATTCTTCACTGTGGGGGTGGTGAGGCACTGGAACAGGCTGCCCAGAGAAGCTGTGGATGCACTATGACTGGAGGTGTTCAAGGCCAGGTTGGATGGGGCTCAGAACAACCTGGTCTAGTGGAAGGTGTCTCTGCTCATGGCATGGGGGTTGGAATTAAATGATCTTTAAGGTCCCTTCCAACCCTAACTGTTCTATGATCCTGTACTCAGCTAATGTAAACTGTGCTGCACAGGGGAGAAATGTGCACATGTGCCCACTTTCACTGACAAGGTACAAAGGTGGGTGAAGCTTGTGCTAATTCTGCATGGTTCAGTAAAGTCATAGTTGCTCTCTGATATGGAATTCCTATTTCCATTACTTTGTCACAATTCATGACACAGGAGCACAAATAATATAGTATTCATTTCAACAAGTCTGTATTTATACTGCAAGGTAAAGAGTAAGTTTGGGAAAAGGTTTGATTTGTGACTTAATTATTTAAAAGATTGGTTTCACGTCACCTAGCTTGGCATGCTGTTAGTGCTGATACCTGTATCCAAATTGGTCACAGTAGAGTCCCTATTTAGTTTGTGGGTTTAGTTAGTGCTTCTTAGAATGCAGACGTAGAATGCAATTTAGAGTCATAGAAACTGCACCCTGAAGTAATAATTTGTCTTAATTGACTATAAAAATACCAAGAGTCAGCAGTGAAGATGTCCACAATGTACACAGTCATGTGAATCGCATTCAGTGTTTGCTCTTCCTATTTGAAAGCTAAGGTTGTGATTATCTGTCAAAGTCTTCAGCCCTTTTATTTACTTGATCTATCCAGAATGCTCAGATAAAACTTGGTCTGATGTTAAGAGTCCAAGTTAAGTGTTCCCAAATTTTCCCTTCCAAGGGCATTCAAGCGTATTAGAAGCCGTTTTCAACTATGGGAGCTTCTGAAGCCTTTCTATAAAGGAAAAAAAAAACCAAACAAACAAAACAAAAACTCAACCCAAACCAAAATGTTAGCTCTGGCAGTTGCGTTTGTTCTTTTTATGGCATTACCATTGGGATTTTGATTCTGGCAGTCACACTTCTGGTCAATGTTTCTAAAAAATGACAATCACAGTCTTGGTAATGTGTCTCAAGATGACAGGACACTTTGCAAATCCTGGGAGATTGGAAAGGCAAGTAGGCAAGTGCTAATTGGTTTGATTGACCAGCAAATCTACTTTTGTGACACAGCCATTCCCTGTAGGGAACAGAAACATTGTTTCTAACTTCAGGCTAACTATTAGTTTTGGGATTTTACATGAAACAGACCTTGTTGACCTGTAGCTGGAAAATATAGTAGGTGATAGCAGTTTGGGAAACAAACTGTCAAGGAATTGTGTGCTGGAGCTGGATTAAAATAAGGTGAAACTTGTTGTGCTGGAGTTACATTTGTGTGAACGGCTCTAGCAGTTGCTGATTTGATGGCTGATAAAGAGAAAGGAGTCCCAGTAGGCAGCAACAAGCTGGTGAATCACAGCTGCCTCCTGATGTTCATTTGATTATAACCAGAGCTTATGAATGTCGTAATTGTGCAGGGGTTATTTGCTAGTTAGGGAATCTGGTTTTCTATTAAAATAAGGACAGGCAGAAAGGTCAATTGAATGGAATGTGCAATGAATGGGTTTAATTTATTTATGGTTGTCTTCTCAACACTTTGGAAAGAAATATAATAACAAATTAAATTATCAACAAGGGATTCATTGGTCATTTTCATGTGATCACTGGGATAAGCAAAAGAACAGAGAACCTGTCATAGCACAGGACTCTAGAAGAGCATGTCATGCTTAACCTAACATGATGAAGGCTGGTTCAGGGCCAGATATGACTACTCTCTAGTGCATATGAGCATTAAACAGCAGGGAGAAAGCAGAGGTATTTAAGATGATGGGTAAAATAGGCATAATAACAAAAGGCCATTAATACAGCTTGTCTATGAATTAGATTATTTCTATTAAACAGAATAGAGAGTTTCTGCACAAAATTTCCAATAAAAGCAACTGGACAATAAAGCTGAGGAAGAAGAAGGGAAGTTTGTGCTGTAGACATGGAGGACCTATGGTATTTTGATTTACCCTGAAAACTGGTATTATCTATGCAAAATATTCCATTACAAATGGCCTAAAAAAAGAAAAAATCCTCACCCATTAATGTAGCGATGTTTGGAAAACACTGGCAACACCATATTACATACATAAAAGAAAGACTATTTTGCTGTCTAGTTACCTTTCCTTGAGTTAGGAGAAGACAGTGATCCCTTAGTAGACAAAAACAGACAGATTTTTTTGCTAATTAAATTGTAATGGATAAAATATTTTTCTATTTCTGTAAATATTTATAACTATTTTCAAGACAAATTATTTGCCTATGACAACAAGAAATATGCATAGAATAAAATGAAGCCAGTTTTCTAACTAAAATAGAGCCAGTTTTCTAACCTATTACTTATGATGCTAACACAGACTTTGTTTACACTGATAATTGTCCTTATTTTACATAACATATTTCATATATTTGGTTCGCAGATGAAAAAAGTTACAAGAAAAAGCTCCACATTTTTGTAGGTATAAGTGAGGCAAAATATATTTAAGAAAATTTACCATTTCGTAAAATATTCTGTCCAAGTACCGACTAGTTTTTCGATCAGGTTGTATTGTGCATTGTCATCTTTTTGTAACCCCTTTTGCATATGAGATTCCTCCTTTCCTGCCCTACAGTATTTACTTGAGCCACTTTCTGACATAACTTAGCATATTGACAGCATGCTCACGTGGTCTCATCCGTATCTCATAGCTGACGTCGGGATCTCGCTTCCCCATCCATTCCAAAACACCATTACTTGTAAGAGTTAATACTCGTGGTAATCTAGTAGATGCCAGAAGAAGGAAGGTTGTGTCTGTCTGGGGACACTACTATCTACATTTCAGGGGGGGATCTACCTCAGATGGTTTAGTTTAGATCAGGTGTGCGCTTTCGATGCACATACCCATGCTTTCTTTCATATGGCAGGATGGTCTTGCCTGGGCTGTGCAACTAGAGCCCTTTGAAATGAGACCAAACCAGAAGATGTTCTCTCTGAGCATAACTAACCTGCTCCAGCCGGCAATGGGATCTCAGCCAAGAAAAAAGCCGTTTAATTTTTTTTTAGCTATGCAACTGAATTTGTGTATTTCAAGTACATTTTTGCTGGAAGATGTAAAGTTCCCACAGTATGCAAAAAAGAAAGAAACAAAGAAGTTGCAGTAGCAAAAACCATCATTTAGCTTCGGGAACTGTGAAAAACATGTGTAATTAGGATTTTACAACAGTGTGATACCCTATGAGAAATCAACAGCAATTGTGATGCAACATCTGGTTCTTCCAAAGACATACATCCCGAAACAAAAGCTACTAAGAACCAAAATGTAGACAGAATAGCAATGCACAAGAAGGAAAAGAGACATGTATTAACTCCTGAATTCTACATTTGTTTGTTTATTTGTTTGTTTGTTTGTTTTTAGGTTCGGCTGGGGTTTTTTCTTCTATAGCACAAAGTCAAAAATTAGCACAAGAAATGTCTAATCCTATGCAAATTTTCTTTTTTTAAAATAATTTTTAAGCCTGATGTTGCACGGTACAGATACCTATTTATCACTGCTAAGTGTCTCTGATGTACTATCATGAGAAGCCAAAAAGCCCGGATCTCTGACTGTGTGGTTAAAACCAGAAGCACTTAGGCAGCCCATATAAGCAATGGTGGCTTAAAATTTAAGGAAATGGTGATAAGTAGTGATTTTGTCTCAGAAATAAGCTGTAACTATGGAAACGCCTTATATGATGAGATTCCATATGATATTTCAGTTACCATTGGGTCACTATCTTTGGAGACCATACATAATAAAAGTGCGTGAAATCACAGTAACCAAAGAGGAAAAGGATGTTTCTGTACACTTCCAGAGCATGTATTGACCATAAAAGGTGACAACTCATCCCTTTAATGCATGTAGGTATGGAAATCCCATTATATGCAGCATTTCATATTGCTTCCCTTCAGTACTATACAACTATTTTTACTGCTGCCTGTGGCAAGCAAGTACCTCTGTCTCATTTTACACAACACCAGAGAAAAAGAATATCAGGTGTTCATGTAGCCTCAGATGTAGGTATCCAGTGCTGAAATCCTAGTTCCTACTTTGATTTTCTCTGCAGCTGTGCACACATCCTCCTGCAAGCAGAGACAAGTAGTGTCTGTCTGCATCCTGCTTCAGCAGTTGTCAAAGTGCTAAAGTACATTGACTTTTCCTAAAGATCCAACTGAAGAGGCTGTTTGTTGGCCCAGCAGAGTGAGATGTCTGCTTGCAAAAGATCTATACATAACTTTATGCTTAGTCCCTCATCAGCATAATGGGGCTAACCAGACTGTGCGTGCCTCAGAGAGGATTTGAAAGCTTTAACAACGTAGCCAACCAGTCTATGAAGTACTTAGGTATTATAGCGACAGAAATCATAAAGTATACTTCAGGAAGTTAAAAGTTAAGCACTATACAAACATTTACTGCAGCCAAGCTTTAATATTTTTAATATAGCTTGGGGAAGGAACAGCAAACAAATCTGGGTCTTGGAATAAAATGCAGCACCACTGCTTATCTGTTTCTTCTGTTGTAAAATCTAACAGAATTGGATTAAACATTATCACTTGCTCTTTAATCTTGGTTTTACAAGGTGTTGGTTCCTTGACCTGATTTTAAAGGATTTAACACTCAAACCTGTTATCCTTAATAGTGATTCTAAACTTCAAAGCTTTGAAGGAGGAAGAGGAAATAAGATGTGCTGCATAGTCGTTGAAATTAGAATTCTCAGTGAGTATTCATTCCTGTCATGTTCAGAAAGACCTATATGGCTACACGCTGGGAAACATGACATGCTGTTTGTGTAATTGAAAACTGAGAATTGAACAGGTAACTAGGAACTTTGGCTGTCCTGCTTGAAATTAGATGTGTACAACAACAATAACAGACAGATCTCAGGTTCAGGTTAGAAAACAGAAGGAATAACAGAATACTTAGCCCAATATTTTCTGACATGCTGCTTAAAATTACTGTGGGGAAATAACAACCCTGTCCTGAAAGTCATCTTCTTTTCCATTTCACTCCTACTCAGTAACCAGAAGCTAAAAGTAGGACTTCTGTTCTTATTAAAAGGGGTTACCTGTACCCCAAGGGGGGGAATTGTTAGCACTAGCAACAAAATACTACAATGACATGGGCTTTTTTCAAGAGCCTTTTTATTTATCAAAAATGCAGGAGCTTTTGTAAGAACCACAGGGCTCAAAAAGCACCAAAAATCACTTTGCTTACAGAGCTAATTTTCTTTATCCTGTCACCATCTCCACCAGAAAACTTCTTTTTCAGTTTTTAATCTGGATTGCGTTAAAGATGTTTCTCTTTAACTTCTAGTGCCACGTTTCCTGAGTGAATCTCTTTTAAAATAGGTAATTTTCCCAAGTTAAAATAACTGTCCTGTGAGGATTTCCCAAACACTCTGAAAAGCATCATACTGTAAGGAGCTCTGGTATGCATAAAATGGGAATCCCTATTTCCACTACAAAGTCTGAGCTGGTAACTAATCCCAGGCACGTTCCCTGTTATGCACAACTCCAACACTAACTCTTGGCACAATATTAATCCTCCCTTCCGACTTAGGAGTATACATATGGGATAAAGACCTATCCCAGGTTTTCAGTAAAATATTCTTAAAATCTCACTGAGCTGAAAGAACTTGTGAAGTTGTAAGGGGTGAGCGAGGGAGTGTAGCTGCAGTGCTATCACAAAGAGCCCCTGAAGGGGGTTGTTATTATTATCAATTCTTAGCAACAATTGCATCACTTTCAGCGAAGGATCAGGTTAGTCATAGAAAAGGTAAGTGCTTCTCTGGGTCCTGCTGGCCAGCAGTTGATGTGAAAAACTGAAAGCCAGCCTAGCAGCAGCAAAGAACAGGGTGTTTGCTCTCTGGACATGGTGGTGGGTGGCAGAAGGCAGCAAGAGCTGGCTTCTCACATGGATATTGCCTAGGAAAACTAGTCCCATTCCCATTTCAGTATCTGACTTTGGCTGCTCATTCAAGTTCTCCAGTTACTATGCAGAGGCATCGAGACTTTACCATAAAAGCTTTGTATGAAAGATAAGAAAAACAGTAGGAGGGACAGAGGCAGACAGTGGGAGAGAAGACAGGAGAGAATTGGAAGTGCAATGTGGCATGTAAGAAGAAACCAACAAAAAGAAGCAAGAATTACAGGAAATTTAAAACCTAGAAACAAAGACCTGCAAAAAATTTCTTTCAAAATATGCACTAAGCCCCTGACTAGCAGGATTTTTTTCATTACATAAAATTTTTAGCTATTTTAATCATAGTAAATCTACAGAGTGGTACAGGATGAGGTAACACAATTTGGCAGATTCTTAAGCGAGACTAGGAAAAGGTTATGTCCTTCAGTAAAGGAAAAAAGGGATTGCTAGTCAGTGGGATATTGCTTTTTTATTTCCTTTCTCAAAGAACATAGGGCTGGTGCTGAGATATCAGTTTTTCTATACCATAATCTCTGAACAATCTTCTATACTCCGCAAGATGTTATTTTACAGAAACATAATCAACATGCCTAAGTAAAGAGATGTGATGGAAAACACCAACAAAAACCCCCAAACGATAATACCACAACAACAACAACAACAACAACCACCAAAAAAACCCACAAACAAGAACCAAACAAAAACACTCCAATCTCCCCCAAAAAACCAAAACCAAAAAAAGCCCCAAACCCCCAAAATGAGTTTGAGAGCTTTGTGTTAGAGTTGGCTCCATATCCAGAACACTTTCATTAAACATTATCATATATTATTAAAAAGCAAAGATGATCCTAACACTTCACAGAAAATAAAATGTTATCCACTGCACATTTCACCAGTATTAAAATATTTTCCTCCCAGTTTCTGAAAACTTACAGGCATGAAAGACTCTGAACTTCTACTTCTGTTAAAGTTCTGAAACTTAAGGTCTATTGCTTTAACTACTAATTTCCATGTATTTTGTTTAAACGTTTTCCTAAATGTCTTTGTTTTTTTATAATTTCATCTTTTAAACTAATTTTTGTGCTTGTTCAGCAGTCAACAAAATATAATTTGCATTATGACTCCTCCCTCAAATTCCTGAAAGCTAACCTTTTCCTTTAAAAAAAATCAATCTATATACAAATTATCACATATCTTTCTATAGCCCTAAATATTTCTCCATGCAAACCTCTTCAGCACAGATCTTCAGGATACCTGAACCCACTGAGAGTGCATTGGTTTTGATAATTCCAGTTTTCTTTCTTTCACCAAGACTTCCTAAGTGAAAGAAACCAGCAAAATTACCAAGGCAAAAATAACCCCCCAACAAAACACTCCATTTTTTTTCTTTAATGTAAATACTGCCAAAATATATGTACAGAAAGAAGTGAAATGGACACTAAGCCCCCAAATAGCTATTGATACTAGAATCCTATGAAATAGGAAGCACAAAAGGATTCCCAGTTGCACATCATATCCCATATCAAATGCTGGATGACAATCAAACTTGATAGCAAACCATCTAACCAAGTAACCCTGCAATGAGCTCCCATGGCAGTGCATTCAGAGATGCTTTCTTCTTTACTGTGAGGAAAAATGTTGATTTCTTTGATTGCAACTGTTCAGACTATTTTCTAAGGATTCGAGAACTTGTAGGGATATAATTTTGAGTTGTGGTAAATCACTTAGAGTCCACTTCAAGACAAGATATAAGGTCAGAATTATATGTTTTCTTAAAAAAATAGTAAGAGTATACTCTTATATATATTTTTATAATACTCTTCAATAGGAGTACAATATGTACAAAAGTACAGAATAACAAAGTATATTACAAGGAATGTAATAGAATCATAGAATAATAAAATCATAGATTCATATAATGGCCTGGACTGGGAGGAACTTTAAAGATCATCTAGTTCCAACCACTCTGCTGTGGACAGGGACACCTTCCACTAGACCAGGTTGCTCAGACCCCCATCCAACCTGGCCTTGAACACCTCCTGAGGTGGTGGGGCATCCACAACTTCTTTGGGCAAACTGTTCCAGTGCATCACCACCCTCACAGTACAGAACTGTTTCCTGATATCTAATCTAAACCTCCTCTCTTTCAATTTGAACCCATTAACTTGTCCTGTCACTACATGTCCTTGGGAATACACTCCATCTTTTCTGTACCTTCACTTAAGGTACTGGCAGGCCACAATTAAGTCACCCCAACGCCTTTTTCAGGCTGAACAATCCAAATTTTCTCAGTTTTTCCTTGCAGGAGAGGTGCTCCATCCCTCTGATTAACTTGATGGCCCTCCCCTGGACTTGCTCCAGCAGGTCCATGTCCTTCCTGTGCTAAGGACCCCAGAGCTGGATGCAGCACTCCAGGTGGGGTCTTACCATGGCACAGGGACAGAATCCTCTCCCTCCCCTGCTGACCACACTCCTTTGGATACAGCCCAGGACACGTTTGGCTTTCTGGTCTGTGAGTGCACATGGCTGGGTCATATCCAGCCTCTCCTCCACCAGCACCCCCAAATCCTTCTTGGCAGGGCTGTTCTAGATCTGTTCATTCCCCAGCCTGTATCGATACCAGGGGTTGTCCTGACCCAGGTGAAGCACCTTGAACTTGGTCTTGTTAAACCTCATGAGATTCCCATGGGCCCACGTTTCAGCTTGTCCAGATTCCTTTGGATGGCACCCTGTCCTTCAGGTGTGTCACCTGCATTTCAGTTTGGTGTCCTCTGCAGCCTTGCTTGGGGTGTGCTTAAGCCCTTTGTCATTAATGAAGATATTAATCAACACTCGTCCCCTGTAGATTTTCTTTATTTTTGCCACACTTCAAGTAGCTCTTGAAACCGACTAATTTTCATTCCACATGTTTTGTTATCTCAACTTTTTTTTAAGTCTTGAAGCATAAATACGCTGCTCCTATTGCTCTGTTTTAGACACAACCACCCATAGACAACCTCTACTTCTACCACAAATAATTTCCTTTTTTTGGTTCTTTTTTATCTGCCCCTAATTTAAGAATGCCTGACTGTAGCTGAACCATATAGGATTTCACATTGTCTACTCACTACTGTGATTGTGGTCATGAATTATAGGTCACAGCAACAGTGCTACACGCAGCTGTAGCTATTCTGTCACATCTGCCAATCTTGCAGGTGCCCTGAGGCATCTCAAATGGGCACAAATGGCCAAGAAGGGCACCTGAATCAAGTTTCAGGTCTCTTCTGAATAAAATCAGGCCATAGGTACAATGTCACATATAGACAGCAACTACTAAACACCTAAATGCAGACACATACAGCATAGAATTGGACATTGCCTGGAAGGATGGCCGATCTGGGTTTGGGAAGGGGGGACTGGCATTGGTCAGCGGGTGGGGAACAATTGCAGTGTGCATCACCTTGCTTTTCCCCTTTTATTATCATTTCTATTATGATTTACCATTATTTCTGTATTTTACTTTATTTTGAATTGTGAAACTGTTCTTATCTCAACAGACAAGTTTTACTTTGATTCTCCCCACTCCACCAGGGTGGGGGGGAGAAAGGGGGGTTAAGTGAGTGGCTGCATGGTGTTTCATCTCCAGCTGGGATTAAAACTATGACAACTTGTCAGCAAGAAAAGTTTATGGGTGCAAGCTGATGTTTTAGGGAGATACTCATCAATTTGAATGTTTCGCTCACTGCTTTGAATCAAGTCTCAGCAGAGTTTGCAGATCCAGGATGCCTGATATAGACAAGAACTGATATGAGCTACAAGAGCAACAACCATTTCTATTATATTAATGTTATGTGATAGAACATTTTAAGTACATTAATCTAATGGGCTCAGTCTTGGATGTCAATATGTTTGTCTGCCCTGGAGTATTCAAATAACTTAAATATTCCTCCCTGATACATACTTGGCAATATTATAAAACATCTATAGCATCAAAAGGTAAAGGCATAGAGCAGTATTTCTTCTTTTCAAGGTTCAAATCAACTGTTCTAAAAGAGCATGATAAAAGAAAGTGCTTGGCAGTGGCCTTTTTCAGTCTGTGTCTTCATTTCATATTCATTTCCTTAAAACACATTTAAGGGGGTAAGAAGAGCAATGAAATGAACTTTGAAGAGGTAACCTACTTAATAACAAAAGGAAGTTGTTTAACCTGGAAGCATTTCTTGGTACTGTCTTCCTTATAAGTGGTTCTTCACTGTCAACATGCAAAAGAGTTTTTAGCACCAACCCTAGATCAGTGCCTCTTCAAAAGTAACACTGAATGACCTCTATGTTGCAGTACCTATACAATCAGCAGAATGGCTCCAAGTGAACAGAGATTTTCATATTCTCACCAGTAAAGTGGGCAAGAGAGCAAAAAATTAATTTTAGTAACATGTTTCCATGTCTTAATAAATATACGCTGTACAGCCACAACTGACTAAGATACTCAGGGAGAGTATCCACATTAAAGAATACCTCCTGTATACTTACCATGGCAAAGCATTTTTGAAAGATAAGAAAGGGTGCTAAGTACTGCTTCTGGTTACAGTGTGGTCAGGTCCCTCTCAATACAAATTAAGTTTATTTCTAGCATTTTATTTGAAAAGAATGTCAGTTATTCCGGCTCAAATGTAATTACCTTTAAAATGTACGTATCAAGTATGAGCAACTACCCTTTCTCAAAAAAAACCCAAAAAACCAAACCCTTAAAGAAAATCCCAAATGCAGGCAAATTGCCATAATAGTGGGCACTTCTGTTCTTTAGCCCTATGGAATATAGACTGCACTGAATAGAGGCTTTTTAAGGACTGGGTTTTGGGAAGGTTTGTGGAGAGATCTAAAATCCAGCTACTCACAGTGGGAGAAGTGACACCTCTGGTAAATCATATGCAAAACACGTGTCCCATTTACCTTACTCAGCAGCAGGTTAATCAATGGCAAGCCCAATGGGCGGTATTCATCTGTCTTTTGAGACAGCCGAGCCAATTCCAGAAGATTGACTACAAGAAATTTGGAGATGAAGTGGGATTTCTGACAGCATTAAATATTACATGAGCACCCTACAGTTAGGAAAATGTTTCCCACAGTAGAAAATATTGAGGAATGAAAGGAGGCTGAACTGTCAGTACTTTCTCTGGCTTAGCCTTCCTATACGTAGGTTCCCTCTCTGATTTCTCTGTACAACCACACAGCTTCAAGAGAAGAAACACCAGTCCTCTGGCATTGAAACACCAATATCCTCAGGAGCAATACAGAGCTGTACCCATGTATGCCAAAGTAGGTACAGAAGGTAGGTTTTTCTAGGAAAGTGCTGCAGCTGTCAACAGTTACAGCAGAAGCACCGCTATGGGAAGCAGAAATCACCACGGCCTTTTTGGGGGAGCCACATCCTATAGGTTGCATTAGCGATTCTCCACAACTAACCATTATCTGCAACTTCTGGTGATTGGAGGAGAATCTGTTTTGTGATTCTGATTTGGTCTGTGCTGTTTTGAGGGGTGTGGAAGTGCAAAAGTTGAAGGTCAGATAGTAAGGTGTATGTGATGGAGGCTCTATTTCTCCAAGTACAGGGCAGAAAAATCATGTAAAACCTCAGAACCACAGTTTTGAATGCATATGCTTAAATGCTGTCAAATCCTTTTATTGGATATTGCTTTAAAAAAAGCCCACACCACCTTGCAAGACGTTGCATCTAGGGGCTGTGACTATTCATATCTTTTATAAGTGGGCATAGGGTGCTATAATGCATTTCCACCAGTGGGTTGGTATCTTCAAGGGAAAATCACTTCGTTTTGCTCTCCTTATTTTATATGACACCATCAATTTAAAAAAGAACTAATGTAAAAAAAGACTAGTTTAAAAGAGTACTGTGAAAGTTCAAAAGGCATAAACTGTTCTTCATAAGGATAAAAATTTTTATCAAAATTTTGGAGCTTCTTAGGCCTCTGAGACCCTCTTGACCTGTAGTGCAGTCACTGGAAATGTCAGCACAGAGAGTACAGTTTTGTATTTCAAAAGTCTGCTGCCAAACTCCAGCATCTTCTCCTTGTCTTTTGGAATGGCTCCAACAGACATATTTTGCCTGCTTCTCTGTATTCCTGGAATATAACTTTCTGCATGGAAGTTCAGACAATTTTTTAGTATAAAATTAAGATCTAGTGACTTTTACATTTAAAGATACAATCCATAGGATTTCATTCATCTATTAACAGGTCTGTTCAAATGCTTGAATTCTCACCATGTGTAGATAAAGACTGAAATGAATACTTCAGTTTACATGAAGTCCTCTACTACAGGTGAGTCACTTTCATATGATCTGTTGTTATTAAAAGTATGAAAGCATCTTTCAGTACTTCCTAACAATGTACAACAGCAGGAAGCTGATTTGCTGAACTGAAAATATTTTACCTGGACTTAGTCCAAATGGCTCAGAGGCATATCAGAGCCAGGGAGGATACACATTTCAGAAGTTAACCAGGACAAAAGCAACACTGTGTTTCTGCACAATAAGTAGTTTTGAACTGCCATTCATGAACAACAACTACACGTAAGATTCCCTTCTGCATAAACTGTCACCAGCTAACAGCTGATTGCTAGCTGCAGACTTACTCCTAGCTATGATTCATAGTAAAAAACTGCAAATACTATTCAAGCTTTAAATCCCCTACCAAGAAATATTTCTGTGTTTTTGTTCTTTATACTACACATAAATACTATATATGCAGAAAGTAATATATTTACAGTATATGGTTCTATACTTTTAGAGAGGGATGGAAAAGAATTAATTAATCTTAAATTCCACATTGGTGCAAACCCAGGAGAGTAGCAACTGGACATATATTGTTCTGGAAATTTTTTTTTTTCCTTAACATGGGACTGCTCATATACTACTCCGCACTAGCTGACTTTGACTTCCTCACAGAAATAAATTCCTGTTCTTTTTAATTATTAGTCATTTAGAGAACTCAATTTACTTCTGAACTAAATGACACTGGCTTGATTTCACCTTAATATTATACTTTGCATCTGATATGTGATAGTTACCCCATGATAACAACCCAAATTTTGACAGTGAAGCCCTAAATTATATTTACAATCTCTGCTAGACAGAAACTAATTACCAGACTAGCCCAAAAACTGTCCTCTTCCACCAAATCAGAGTGTACATGCATGAAAATGTGCTGTCTCAATAATCATGTGTTTTTACAGAGCAGGAGTTTTCTCACAGAGGTAAGGCATTCAATGTTCAATTTTAGTCCTATTTTTTCCTTTTCTCTACTTTTTCAGAAATTCTTGAGGTCTAGTTTCCTACCATGAAAAGTGAAGACTGAAAAATATTGAAAACATGTAATTTTGTCAAAACTCTCATCTTAAGTCAGCAATGCAAATTACAGGCTGTTTTCCCAAAACTTAAACAGACAAAGAGATGGATCTGAACAGTTGTGTTAAAATTGGTTATTTGCAGTATGAAGAACAAACTCAAAGCTTCCCACCTTCCTATAAGGTTTAATGGGATGGAATCTCTTTGAAATGACCCTATTTCCAAACTACAAAACTAAAAACCTGCTATCTTGGGTGGAATGTACCTGCCTCTCTTGAAAAATTAAGCATTTATATAAAATTTTGCTTTCTGCCTTGACACCTATTTTTGTTTCATTCTTTTCTACATCCCAATCAAAAGCTTTATGCACAGGACCCTTGTGTCAATGACACACAGACTATGAAAGCAAAATAACTGGAGGGATCCTGCCTTTTCAGTGAGAATGTTACGCTTTTAATTTCTCCCTGAATCATTGTCCAAGAAATCTTAAAACCAAGTAATTACTGATTTTCCAGACAATTTTTATTTTAATACTATATTTTCACCATCTCAGCTACTAGGCCAAATTGTAAAAGATCCATCAAAATTATGTAATTTTCTGATATATGAAGTCCTGCTTTAACTGTCCCTTCCAAGTCAAAGGTCACCTCCAAAAGATGGCTCTGAAAGGAGATTCTGAAAGCTTTCTCTCAGTTACTTCAAACTGAAATCTGAGACGTGGAAAACAAAAGACTTTGTGGGTAGCCTCAATGTGAAAAATTTACTGTGTATGCAGGTCAGAAAATCAATGTAGCCCACAATTTACTGCTGTGAACTTTCACTCATTTAACTGTTTTGTGTTCAGATTGAACATTCATCAGGGATGTTTCACTGAATATAAAGAATCCTGAAAAGCAATGGAAAACAAATCTATTCTTTCAGCAATTTATATTCTTACTGGTTGTCTATGTAGAAGCCTATTCATTTACAGGTGAAATGTAGTCAGATATTAAGAATGTTCTAATGACACATTTAATTTCTCCTTATAGTTTCCTCTTAGCTTCATCCTGAAGGGCAGAGAAATATTTACTGCTTTTTCAGGACCAGGCTTCAATTTTTTTCTTTATCCTGTAAACCATAATGATCTCAAAACCTAAAATTTACACTTATTTACCATTTGAATCCTACAAAGCCTCCAGCTTTTACTAGCCTATACTGTCTTAAAAAAGTAGTAATTCAGACACTAAAATAATCCGATTTTCAGTAAAGGTCTCCACTGACCTCAGCATTTCTGTATTCCTAGGGTAAGAACAACTGAAGTGCTTCCACTGACCTACCACACTAAGCCACATGCTTTTGTGAATATATGCAGCTGCTCCCCTTTCACTCCTTTCTCTCACTCCTCTTTAGAGAGAAGCTTTTATATTATGGATTGCCCAGGGAGAAAGCACTGTGGTTTTGACTCATTCAGCGTTCTTACACGATGCTCTGCTGATATCCACTGTATCTCCTCTCTCAGAGGTCTCTCTGTTAGCACCACTCCTATGCATAACCTTACATCAACCAGTGTGCCAGCCTGCTTCTCTCACCAAGCCCAGTGCTCTTCTCTATTAAGTAAAATCAGGAAAAAACTTAGACCCACGATTTTCTTGTATAGAATGACAATTTACTATGTTGGGGATATTCAGCCACAGGCATAAAAAATCTAAGGATTTAAGTTCTTTCTGTTTAAATTTTTACTTTTCTGGGTCAGCATTTCCATTAAAAATGCCGCAAACCAGGAAAGCCTTTAGTGTGTCTATCTGTGAAGGTGGTCAGTGCAGCTGCTGCAGAGTTCACAACTCAGTAAAACAAATTACAGTCTCAGACATATATTGTCTCCTTTTAGCTTCATAATAATACAGACAGAAAACAAGGGGAGACAACAACAACAGAACCCCCAAGCACACCTACTGAGCTTGTCTTTTTCCCCAGCTGTACCCTGTTTCTGTGAAGGCTGCAGTTTAGGTTAGAAACTTACTTCAATTTGTAATGTGTGAAAGGATTTTAATCCTCCTTTCCGTGAAAACAGAACCTCAACTGCAAGCCTAACTTCTATAATCCTTTGGGTTTATATACTTCTACTTTTCTAAAAAGAAAATAATATTTCCCTTCAGCAGAAAAAAAATCCTGAAAAAAGTTCCTTAAGTTGGATCGTAAGAAAGTGTGGAGATAGAATTTGAAGAAAATACTGAAGTTTTAGAAAAAGAAAAAACCCAAACTTTTAATGGTATCTTTCACTAATACTAATCCAAAAAGAAGACACAAAATGCAGTATATACATAAAATGAAGCCAGCCTTCAGTGAGGGAGTCCTTATTGTGACTGGTGTCTGATTGTGTTTTTGTGTTGCTGAAGAACCTTTGTTGTGACCATTTCTTTAGAAAGTAATTTCAAATACACTTACATGATTAGGTCAGTTGGCTGTCTGTCCTGAACCCATCCAAAATATGTTGGGTTAATATGCCAAATTCACCTGGATGCCCACCAGTCTGTTAGAGTAAAACACAGCTTTCTGGATGGGAGATGCAGTTGGTGTGTGATAGATTTCATTCCCCTCCAGTGCAAAGGCGAACAGCTTATTTTAAATTCTTGTCAGTTAAAATCTTCAAACTATTGGAAAATGCTAGGATCAGCTTCCTACATCTCCAGTTATAACTCAAAATAACTAGTTTTACTTAGCACCAAATGGGATCGAAGCAGTCCTAAGTCACTGGAGATGGGATTTATCTCATCCACCTATAGATCACTATAGACACCTACAGCAAGTTTAGTTTTCCAGACTTCCTTTTTTTGTGTTAGTGAGGAGTAGGAACTTTTATAGAGCTATTAAAGTGCTTTGTACCTTTGTAAAGTGATCTCTACCTAAGAAAGGAGGGGAACAGCTCTCTAGAAGTACCTATTCTTTTTCTATAAAGGAACCTTGAATGACTACTTCAGATACTGTCAACACATTAGAGATGTCTACATAGATGAGAGATCTCTTTCTATGGATTTTTGTTGAAAGAGAAAAAAGAGCTTTAGAAATTTCCTCCCACGCTTTCCTGAGTGAATGAGTATTTACAGTACCTTTCACAGTAGAGTCAAGCAGGTTAATTTGAACAACTGATTTCGGAAGCTGCTCTCACTTCACCAGCCGTTCGTACTAGCACTCTCCAGCTGACACCGGGGACTGGAAATTTCAGTTACTGACCCTCTGGAACTGATTTCTCATCTGCTACCTTTACTCTTCATGTACTTGTCTTCAGTCTTAGAATGCACCTGACTGTTATACCAGAGTATGCAAAAAAAAAAATCTTAGTGCAACTCGGAATCATCTGTAACTATATGGATACACACCTCCTAAGCCTTTCTTATTTGGAAGAAAATGTCTAGAACCAAATAAAGATGGCAGTTTCCATTCTTCTGTATCATTACATTCTCTCTTATTACTACAGCATCACTTCTACCTGTTAAATTAGATCTGAATAAAGAGGTAAAACTAATTTTAAAATAAATATAAAATGGAGAAATATTATTCTCTTAACTTCTATTTTTTGAGTAATTTCTGTTTACATTCCTGATTCTGGCTCTGCATTTATAACTAGACTTGTACTAAATATGTACAGACAGAATGTATATTAAAATCACATGCAAGCAGACAGTTCCTTCCACCGATATAATACTATATTGGCAGTTTGGGAATCAAAGGGAATCTTGGGTAATGATCATTTAGCATTGTTTTTCTTTTAGAAATGCATCTCTTGATTCAACAAGGGAAAACAGACACAATGTGATAAAACTCTATGTTGGTTTTATTTGGCTTATTTATTTTTTTATGCAGCCTTCAAGTTGATTTATAACGTTACATTAAAATAACTTGGTGGTGGCAGTCTTTGTTGCAAAACAAATGGATCAAATTAACCATCCTGTGTACTACAACTCTGGACAACGAAGTGCCAAACAGTACATGGGTGGGTTCAGCACTTTTCAGATGCTTTGTATATACCTTAATGCTTACTTCAGCCACTGATTGATTAGACTATAGTTATCATGTAAGAGGATTGACTCCATTACAAGGAAAAAGAAGGAAAAATCCCCAGCTATCAAGTACTTGGACCTCTATTAATACCACCTGAGAAACACGGTATAAATGAGAGCCTGAAATGAGGGACAAAGGTGAATTTTTTCAATGCTAGTAATTAATTCTTGCTTTGCATAGGGTAATTGAGGGCAATCACAGAATATTGCATGTCATTTCATTATTGGGCCATCAGATGGACTTCTACTTGCATACCCTGGTAAATGTGTTAAATACCTTGGCTGCTGTACCCATGTTGAAGATAAAAGCCTCCTTAACCTTCCTGTCAGGCCCATCTCCCTTTTAAGTGTTGTCATTTTCCTTTCAGCTTTTTATTTCAGACTAAAAAAGAAATAAAGAAACAAAATGCAAAACCTCATGCTTTCCTTTGCTTTAAAATGAAAAAAAGAGTAGGAAAATAAAAGCATTGTGGAACAGCACTAAGTATGAACTTACATCGTAATGAAATTCCCTGCCTGGGATGTTCATGCTGCTGCGGTCACTGTTGTCATAACCCTTAGCTTCCTTTTCCTGTGCAAATCCCTTACCCAGCTGCCCAGCACTCAAAAGCAGGCTGTGATAAAAAAGAAAGGCAGCTGCTAGGGTAACAGACGGAACTAGAAAAATATCAGTTCTGTCTTGAGAATCAACAATCAGGTTGCTCATTTCTTCATTAATTCCATGAACCCCCTACTACATAAAGAACAGTTACACCGATAGTTTAAGTCACTTGTTCTGCAAAGTTTGACATACACATTTCTAAACAGACCTGTTAGTGATCCACTCAGCTGTGACACTTTCCATACACTGGTTGACTAAATATACATAAAAATTTCTTCAGGATTGTGGGGTTACAAGAGTAGGCTGTAGGCAGCTTTGGCCTTGATGGCTTGCGGCTGAGTCCCTGGGAGGAGGGAAGGCCAAGCATTGAATGCAGGTGTGGTGATTCCTGTAACAAGAAGCACATGAGTAGCCCAAGGGATGATGGGTATAAAGGGCTGTGCTGTAGGATCACAGAGCAGCAGATACTGAGCTGAGCTGGAGCTGCCTGGGTGGATGCTGAGCTGGTGCCTGCGGATGTCTGCCACTGCTTGCTGATGCCTGCCTCTGCCTTCCACCCTCCTCTGCCACTGCCTGCCTCTGGTTGCTGATGCCTGCTACCCTACGCCATGCTGGACTCTTTGGACTCTGATGTCTGGTACCCTATGTTTGTATGTATCGTGGAGA
>VWZT01013495.1:502308-565374 GCA_013397055.1 Pachycephala philippinensis
TTAATAGAGATCATTTTCTCCCTCAGAATCAATCCTTTAAAAAATCCAGTTAGAAATCCTTATTTATCCTTGGACTTCACCATGAATCTCTGCTTATAGATTTCACCTTATTGTTCACAAATCTTACATGTCTCCATAAAACAGAAGCAGTCAGATTGATACCTTAATGACACAGCACTTCAAATTGTTGAGATTTAAGGCAGTGATGCACAGGAATATAGAAGGACAGGGTGCTTCATTGGAGTGAAACATGGATGATGCATCTTTGCATGCTTCCTTTACCATTATTGATTTTACAAAGGGAATTTAATACTGCTTGCATTTGGAGACATAATATCAAGGAGAGCAGAAAGATCAAGTGTATTCCTAAGCAAGTCTCAGGCTTGGGTAGAGAGGGATTTGATTAATTGGGGCTCCAAACACAACAGGCCTAGGGTGTGTTTGGGGAAGAGCTAAAAGCTACATTTAATCCCAGCAGACTCTTAGTCTTAAGAGGTTCTTAAAAAGGTCATGAAACATCCTGCCCAGAAATAACTGACTTTTTTTTTTCTATTTTCTTTTTATAATATTATATGTACTAACACAATGACTAGGAGTATTATATATACCCAAGACCCACTGCATAAAATGTTTACAAGTAATAGAAACAAGAATTCAAAACACCATAATAATTTAAAAAAAATAAATAAAGGATGTTGATGTTCAATTTCAGACTCCCTCACTGACTATTAGTTGGAGGGGAATAACAATTAAACCACTTCTGCTACACTACAATTTCACTCCTCCCTCTGATAGTTTGTTTATAACTCTTGCAGGTTTCTATTATCTTTTTTCTTCTCTGCGAATAGTACTCTATTCCTTCTTTACATTCTAGCAAGTCCTCTGGGCTTGCTTGCAAATAACCTCTCCAGGAACCAGTGGGTTACATCACATAAAGTAACTAAAAACTTTTTCATCAGTCCACCTCTGTCTCCAGTTGACAAAGGGGCTTCTCTCACATTATTTGATGAGAATTCCCTGCTATTTTCAGCAGAGGAATTATAATGGCAATAATTTTTCCTGGACCTTTCACCTCTCAAAGCAAAAAGGCCTCTTGCAGGACTTGGAGGCTTGGTGCTTCACAGTACAGCCAAGATATTCTTCTAGGTGTCTTCTCCCCTCTCTCTCAGTTTTAGCAAGCATACTTCTGTTGGCATACTTTTCTGTCTTGAATCCAATACCTAGAGGCTGTCATTATGCTGGCTTTGTGTCAATTTTACACTGACCTAATTATAATGCTAAACTTGAGTTTATTTTTTGTTCAGTAGTTTTATCTTGGTTTGGTTGGATTATTTCCTAGTCTTTCAGAGAAACTACAGAGGAAATGGTGCCTACTCTAACATTATTCAAATGCAGCTGTAGAGAAATTCACAGAGGAGAACTAAAGGACCATATTTTTGAAAAATAATTATTTTAGTTGTCCAATATAACAAAAAAAAAAAACCCAACAAAAAACCCAACTCACCTATTTGAATGAATTTTTAAAGTCAGTTAGCAATTACAATATGAAACCAAAGCTAAATTTCTAACATCTATCACCAAATAGCTATGAAGCTACTTAATTTAAATTGATATAAAATATAGCCTCTAACAAGTGAACAAAATAAAAAGGAGGAGGGAGTATACCAGTCTCCAGGTCTTATAGTCTGACAGTAAAAGAATGAGAATTACCCACAGATCCTGCCACCTCCTGAAGTTTCTTCTCCTCTCGTTTCTCATACCCAACCTAACACTGCTCTTCCTCACCCTCATGCTTTGAAATTACCTGACCAGATTCAAACCAAAAAGGCACATAGATGATTGCTTTGCTTTCCCTGCCTCAGTCAGATCTCCAGCTTTTTCTGAAATGTGACACTTAGATTCCTAACATCACTTGCCTTCCTGTATCCTGTTCATGTTTACTTCATATTTCTCATCTTTAAACCTTTCCAATTGCTGAGCCACACCAGCAACCCTGAATATGTATTCCATCAACATGAAAAACACTGCAGTGGAAAACACATGTAAAATTAAGCAGAAGTAAAACAAAAATGCAGAAAGAGTTGACCAGAGCTCTACCTGTACAACTGCATTCACCAACTCTGTGGCTTATTGATGAGATGAACAATACCCCCAGAGCAGGGATTTCCTTCTTAGACCTGGGGGCTAGAAACACTCAGCATACTGGGTTTTGTTTCTTGCTAATGCCTGAAATATCTCTTTTTCATCTGCCACAATGACATGCTGAATGGTCACACTTTGTTAACAGGCAATGTCAAAACAGATGTGTATAGCAGATTATGAGTTCTAATCCATTTCACTGCGAGTCTGCTAGCCTTAGTCTCTCAAAATGCTCTATTTTTGTTCGATTGCAATAAGCTTATCACTAGAAAGGCAGCTAATGATAATATCTCAAAGAGTTTGACACGACCACAAGTTTGTCAAGTGTCAGACTAGCTGACTAGATTGTGTGTAATACCTTTCTTTCTTTCAAAAGCAATGATGTGCAATTCAGCCCTCATCACTGATGCTGTATTCTCTGCTCTGTTTCTCTCACTTCGGCATCTGTTTGATTTATTTAGTCTTCCAGGAAACTAGACAGAACTGGAGTAGTGAATGCTGCTGTCCTTCTCAGCTAACCTTTTACAGTAATGACTATCAGCACTATTACCTAAAAAATGTGGAGTAGGAAGCATTTTTTTATTCTAGAAACTCTCTAGGACACTAGAATTGCAAGACTTGAGTTTTTTTTCTTTTTTTTTTTCACATTTAATTAAAGGGGAAAGGTGTTTTCTATGATGGCATCTTATCACAGAGACTTGGGTCTTGGTATTTGAATCTGAAGTGGATGTAGCTGCTCAGTTGTGTGAGCACAGGTGTGTGAAAAGTGGCTTGATGCTTAGCTCATTCCTGCTATCACAAACTATATGGCATCTTCTCATACACTGTGGACTTCTGCTCTGTGTCTAACAAGTGTGCTGCCTATAAAGCTGTTAAGTGTTTTGCAATATATTAGCATGATGAGGGCTGTAAATGCCTAAGGAAAATCCCCACCAGCTGCACTGGGCTTAGTCTTTTTATGTAAAGACCCTGCAGCCTTACACAGAGTAGTTTGTGCCTGCAGTCCAGTTATGCTCCTGTATTTGTGGTGGCTCAGGTAGTGCACCCAAAGGGAAAACAAACCTTCTCTGGCAAATGCAGATTCACAAGATGTATTTTGAAAGATTAGCTCAATGTTACTTAGATATTTCATTATACAGATCAACCAATGTGGTCAACTTCTTCTGTCAAGTAGATGCAGAGACAGGAAGTCATGGCTTAATTTGGGGAAAAAAAAATCATAAATCCAAACCAGACAAAGCAACAAAACTAGGGCACTGAGATATCTGGAAAATACTTGAAGGCTGGAATGCTTTCTGTACAATATACCAAGAGAGACGGGTCCTTCACAGCAATTAAGTAATCAAACATTTTATCCTGACACACACTATTGTGTTTTGTTGTTGTAGCATTCTTCAGATGAGAACTCCAAAGGCAGAAATATAGGAGGTAGGATCCATCTTCCACTTGTGACCTGATTATAAGAAAAGCAGTAAAAAATAAAATCCTGGCATACCTACTAGAATCAGAGGCAATCTGTGCTCAGCTTTTGCAGGTCATGTTTCTACACATGGTTGTGAATTTCTCTACTTATTTTAAAAGTAAAAAAATAAAGCTATTTTGCTTAGTGAATTCGGGGATTCTAAAACCATTTAGGATGGAAATTAAGATGAGGGAACTGCTAGTTGCAGGTGAGAATGGACTGTGTGATCATTTCTGTTGGGCAGTGGTTTGAAAACAGTGTCTGAAGGCTTTAGCATGCAAGAATATCAACAGTGTGTTAGCTGATGCACAGCAACTGTTCTCCAAACCTGTGGCAAAAGGCAGGTAATTCAGTATCCTTCTTCTGATATCACTAAGAGTAAAGTGCATTCAACCTTGAAGAGCCAACTCATGTATTAGCAGTGAGACGTTGGTCCTGATTGCTTCTGTGTAATTTCATAAGCTTTGATATGAAATATTCCAAATAATTATAATGCTGGTTTCTCTCCCTTTGTTTGTTCTCTCCCTGGTGTTTCTCCAGACTGTGGCTGTCTCAGCTGACAGCTAAAAATTGCCAGATAAGCAGCAAGGTCTAAAGAATGGAATTTTTCTGTCTCATTTTTCTTCAAGGTTTGCTACTGGGGTGCATCCAGTGCACATTTTAATACCTTCTTCCAGCAAACATTTATGCACATATTTAACCTTTTATGTGAAAATAATCTGCAGTGTCTTACTGCCAATAAGCATCAGGTCCTATGGATATGATGATCTAAAAAGATCTTTAAGGTCCCTTCTCACCCAAACCATTCTATGATTCTATCATATGCAGGTCTTTAATGTATGCAGGACTTTAACAGCTAATAGTCTCAAATTTCCTCTTACGGAGGAAATGACATGGAAAATGTGAAGAATTGTCACTACTTTCTTATTGCATTTTCCCCTGCACTTCATCAAACCATAAAAAACATTCTGTAGTTGTACTGTATTATAACAAATATCAGCTGAAAATTCAAAGCCTGAAAATTCAAAGTATAACTGGTAGGGCTTTTGTTTCCCAAATATATCTCATAAAGGGTGTTGTAATTAATTGTTTAACTAAAATGTTTGAAAACTTTTTTTACTAAATATACGGTTTAATCTAACATACACCAAAATGGTGCAGTCGGTCTGTGAATATTTTCAGGTTTTCACATACATGGAAGACTGCATTTAATCATAATAAATAAATTTCTCAGATGAATATATCCATAGGATCAGATTTTCTTTTGCCTTAATGCATGGAGAACATGAGAATGTCATGTTCTCCCTACTTTCATATTTCCACCTTACCCACTTCTTGCTGACATTCAACACAGTTTCTAAATTCAGCTTATCTATCTGCATGCTTAAATGCGTTGCTCTTCATTTTCTGCTGAGACTCAAGAAATATGATGAGACGACGCTTATCTCTAAGGATCTGCTCTGCATTCTGTCTCTGATGCACAACATCCCAGAGGAGTATTGGATTGTTTATCTGCTTGCACTCAGGCTTATCTTTCACATCTCATAATGTAGTACATTAAAACAAGGCTGTTGCCCCATTTGTTTGTTCCTGTTTTACCACTGGCAGTGCCCTGGTTGTTGTTGTGCAATTGTTGCACTGTGCTTTCTTCAGCATACACCTTCTATAACTACCATGATTAACTATATAAATTTTCCTGGCACTTAAATATCTACAGAGTAGGGGCCCTGACTGTTATAGGCACTGCACAAATGGTGACAACTGAAATATTAGTAAAATCATAGAAATGTTTGGGTTGGAAAAGACCTTTAAGATCATTTAGTCCAACTGTTAACCTCGGACTGACAAGTCCACCACAAAACCATGTCCATAAGTCCCACATCCACACGTCTTTTAAACACCTCCAGGAATGGTGACTCAACCAGGTCCCTGTACAGTCTGTTCCACTGCTTGACAACTCCTTACTTGAAGAAATTTTTCCTAATATCCAGTCTAAACTTTCCGTGGTGCAACATGATGTCAACAGTTGAGAAAATAAAAAATTAAGGGGTAGGTCATTGTCAAAACTAGACTTCTTTCAAAAAGAAGTCTGTACTTTAACTGTAACAATTTAATTGCATTACCTTATATACTCTAAAAAAAAATATTTTAGATGTATATGACAAATCTTTGAAGTGTATGAAAATTTTTGTAACTTTAAAATGCAAATATATATATATAAAAATACATATCCTTGGGCACAATGTATTGTTCTGACCCTTACTTTCTGGCAACCAGGAAGACTTTTACGTTTCCAAGGCAGAATCATTATTGCATGCCTATACAATCCTTCACATATTTTGAAGGCATTATGCTAATGTCTTTTAGGTAGTGGCTAAAGTACGTCCCCTTATCAAAAACAGGCAACATGTATTTCTAGCAGTCCAGAAAAACAGTTTTCTGAAGTCCTATTTTGTAGAAATTTTGTCCTTCAGAATTATCATCTAGGATATGAATGAATTCTTACAGGCTTTATTGAACAAAGAATAATATAAGCATGAGCTCTAATTCTTTCCCAATTAAGAACTTTTATGAAAAAAATAAGCCTCAAAAACACTGCTTTGCCTTTTTCATCATCAGTAATACCATACAAGCTCCAGGAAGATAATTTAGACAGCTTTTTATAGAAGGACTTATTTTCCTACAATCTCCTAACTCTTTATGACAATAACAGGACTGGTGTAGCTGGCATATCATTAAGGAGGCTGTATTGGATTAGACCAATTCTGAAAAGTGACTAACTGACCCATTCCTCATGTTTGCACATCATATTTAAATCCCAAAGTGCGATTAGGAGAAGACAAGGCTGCAGTGCACCCAGGTAGTGCAGGGGGTGGGTTATCTAGGAGATCAATGAGATGTGTGAAACTCTGCAGAGTACAGGTGCTGCCCACACCAGAAAGCTGAAAGCTGCAGTGAATTGTTCATGGTTACAGATTGACATGATTTCATATCCTTCCTTTCTCATCAAGTCCAAGATTTTTGATCTATGGGACTTAGCATGAAGTAAGTGAAAGAAGCCATGGTTTAACTTTGAATGACAAGTCAGAATTTTCTTTGGTGATGGGAAATATTTTGTTTCTGTATTATGGCCACTCATACTACGTGCTAACTGATAGGTTCAGGTGTGTGCAGCTAACACAGCATAAGGTGTGCATTGCACTAGTTGGAGATTAGGACTGGGAACACCAGTCACAGGGCAAGTGAGCAGTGACAGCACTAATGTGGAGGATGGCTCTCTGGGTAGACACATGAAGTCACAAGCTCACCAAAGAAATGGTCTTTTACTACAGAGCAGTTCCATAAGCAAAACTGTAGCAGGATAGGTGTGCTCTGGAGCCATTGAGGGCCCACCAGGCAGGGAATTTGCATCAAGGCCAAGGGATTCCCTTTCCCAAAGAATGGATGATTCCTCTCAGCAGAACAGATGTATGTTCTCAATAAACAGAGAAACTGTTTCCGGGAGTCAAAATTCAGCAGTCGTCATGATATACAACTACAAATATCAGAACTGTTAGATTCAAGTCATAGTTCAAGCCCTTCTCTAAAGTGAAAAGAAATTAATTACAGCCCTACACAAGTGCCAAAAAGAAATCTTTACAAATGTCCCCTATGTCCCCCTATGTACTTCCCCTATGGGAAGTACAGACATGTTTCCCTAATCAGCCACAGCATTCCATGGTTCCAATATCAGAAAGCACGTAATTTTCTGCAGCCCTCTGTTACACATACACTATCTGCAGGAAAAGTACTAACATCCATGGGTAAAAATGTTTAGCTGACATCCAGCTGTGGTTTATTTTTAACTCCTGCTAAAATGACTATTATTTCATCTACATTGTGCATGTTTTTACACTTCCAGAACTGAGAGCCTCGTGGAAATCCAACCCTGACTTATGACTGTGTTTGCAGTCGCAGAACTCTCCTCCTGTCCTTACTACTTCTCCTTCTCCTTTTGAAGGCACCAGCAAAGCACACTGGCAAATTTTTCAGTGACATGGAGAACCACTGCATGGGCATGGCTTCTGCCTTATTGGCTCCTTTCTGCAGTAGTGCTACTCTTCCAGGGCTGGAGACATTTGTGTGGAAGGAGGGATAGTCTGGTACTTGTTAATTCTCTACATGGTAGGTTATGACTAGTTTATGCTTTAAGATTACTAGAGAAACTTATCAGAGAGCAAATGACAGATTGCTGGCTTGTTAACATTCCCATTCTGTAGTCTCCTGTCTGACAGTGGTTCCCTTACACTTGTTTTAACAAGCTGTATAAAAATCTCCCCTATGCAAATTGCCGTAGCAGTAGACAGCAGTAAATTGTGACTGGAGTGACCCACATGAAATCCAACTCCTCAAAAGCTGTTCTCCGTACAAGAGCACTCATCTGCTCTACTCTGTAAAGGCTATCACTTCCATCTTTCCACAGTGGATTGTGGCACTCATGAGAGGTGAAGCAAAGTAGAGGTCAGTGATTTGACTCCTTATGCAAGTTAATTGTCTTAATCCACTCCTGGCAGTGTCATTTTCTAAAGCCCGTTTATCCCATCCAGGGATAAATTGTAGTAATGTCATGGAAGTGAATTAATTCTATCAAATTTGCTAGATCTCTTGGCAGCTAACAGCTAAGTAAACAAGAGATGTCTTTCAAAAACTCATGTTTAGTATTTTTATGTTTTAGTATTTATTTTATCTTTAGTATTTATTTTTATCTGCCCAAAATAAAGTGTGAACAAAAATAACCTGGTATTAGAATGAAACATTTAATTTCAAAAGTCAGTCTTTTTGAGCGTGTCACTTTTTTTTCCCCTCTAATTTAATAATACCACTTAAAAGTTTTGAAATTGACCTTTCAGATTTTTGTATTTAAAAATCTGGAAACAGGAACATTAGCATACATTTCTGTTCATACCTTGTTTGAGTCAAAGTAAAGACTGAACCTCTGATCTCTACATGGAGTAAGAACACCTTGCCATTGGAGCTTCTGGCTACTCCCCTTCTCATTCAGGTATTTGTTCCTTAAGTGACACAATCCTGTCACTGAGACAGAGTCTTGATTTCAAAGCATCAAAATTTTTGAAAAAGAAACAAACAAACCATGATGAAATGCTCTCTTTTGGGGTGGCAGAATATCAGTGGTATTGGGGTCTGTATTTGCCCACTTCCTGAAAAATGTCAAGCTAAATATGCAGCAGAAGGACTGCATGGGACATGAACAACCCTTGCAAAGAAGAAAATCCTGTTTCAAGTTCATAACTCTCTTCTTTAACAGGAATAAAGTTACTACTACTTTCAGCATCACAGTGTTGTATGAGCAGAGTGCACTCCAAAGACTTACCAAAGTTAAAGGCTCTCTCCTCTCTCAAAGCCTATCCTTATAACAACAGGTACTTTGAGTTGCAGTAAATATTTATATTTTTTTTTTTTTTTTTCGTTCCTTCACTCTTCATTTGAAGCACATATGATTTAGCAAAAAGGTTGGTCAAAGAAGCGGTAACACATCACAGGACACTGTCAAATAGTTCAGTAAAAATGCATGATACTGATAGGACATTTTCAGAGTGGGAAGTGTACTCAGAACAGATGTGAGAAAGGCATTGCAGCAAATCTTTCAGTAAGTACATCTGCTTTTTAATTCTTACAGCCTTGACAACTTCTGGGTGAACATCAGAGAGAGCTCTTTAATAGAGGGACATTTGTTGAAAGGCAAACATACAGTACAGGGAGGAAAAAAGTCACAAAAATACCTTTGACAAATATTCACTTTTCTCTAAAAAGATACACCTTTTAGTTTGAGAAATGGTGAAACTAAGGAGATGTAGTTAGTTTTGTTTTCTCTTGCTGGTTTTCTGTGGCCTCATGACAAATTACTACTACATATTTGCATAAAATATAATGAAGCTCATTCAGCAGACAAATAACATTAAGGAGTGGTGTTTCATAAAAAGGTAGACAAAATGTATTTATTAGAAAGCTTTTTTCACTTTCTTTGAGCCTACCTTCTTTCATATATGTCTGTACACTCATGCATACCTTGTTATCCATCTATTAAAATTATAACTGGTATGATTGCCTTAACATTGGGGAGATAATGACTTAATTAGACTGTTGGCAATAACAGAGTCATCTTTTTAAATCACGCCAATTAGCATTAGAGTTTCTTCCCTCAGGTGTCCCAGAGATCCCTTTTGGCTGCCTTTATTGCTTGAGATAAACAAAATCATTGTTTTTACCTATATCTCTGATAATTACTTATTTTCTTTTTTATTATTATTATTATTATCATTGTCATAATGAGCTGGAGTTGTTGATTGCAGCGTGTGCTGGTTTTGGCTGGGACAGGGTTGATTTTCTTCACAGTTGCTTGTATGGGGCTGTGTTTTGTATTTGTGCTGGAAACTGTTGGTAACAAAGGGATGCTTCAGTTATTACTGAGCAGTGTTTGGACAAAGTCAAGGCCTTTTCTCCTCACCCCACCTACGAGGAGGGTGAGGGTGAATAAGGATTTGGGAGGGGACACAGCTGGGACAGCTGACCCCAAATGACCAAAGGGATATCCCACACCAAATGACATCATGTTCGGCATATAAAGCTGGGGGAAGAAGAAGGAACGGGGGATGTTTGGAGTGATGGAGTTTGTCTTCCCCCGCCACCATGGGCTGTGATGGAACTCTGCTTTCCTGGACATGGCTGACCACCTGCCTGTTGATGGGATGTGGTGAAAGAATTCATTGTTTTTCTTTTCTTGTGTGCAGCTTTTGCTTTATGTATTAAACTCTCTTTATCTCACACCCATGAGTTTTGTCACTTTGACCCTTCTGATTGTCTCCCCCATCCCACTGGTGGGCGAGTGAGCGAGCAGCTCTGAGGGGCTTTAGTTGCAGGCTGGGGTTAAGCCACAACACACTGCCAGCTGCAGTCTGGGAAAAGAGACTCTTATCCCAGCAGTATACCGAAATACCGAGTTCCTAAGCCTGTAAAGTACTGCTACCCTTCCTCCTGACCTCAATTTACAACAGCATATCACCATGCATTTAATAAAGTGTTCTGGAGTGTGTTAAAACACTGTGCTGTACTTTCTTCTTTGATATTAAAAGTTGACAGTAAAAATTATTAATAGTAAAGTTTCTGAGACATAAATTTGATGTATAGTTTGACTTGATCACTGACCATCTATCCACACATTGCAAGCAGTTCTTTGTGTAACAGGCTTTTTTGCAATAGGAGGCAGAGATTTTTTTCTAAACAATTGGTGCTTCATTCACCCAGCACAGCAAACCAAAGCACCTCAGAAACAGCATATTTGCCATACTACAAATAACACACCAATGTGCATGTTTTTAACAAAGATAAGGGAGCATTAGAAGATAGATTGATGATTCAGTTAACTGTGGGTTATTAAAGATGGAAAGCAATGTACTGAGACCAGTGTTTTGGAAACTGTGCAACAGCAGTAAATATCATAGCCATTGAAAATATGTGAGGAATGGATTTCAGGTAAGGATAGGAAAGGACACCATGTCACCCCTATTCCCACAATCACCTGAGATTAGAATGGATGCGTGACTTGCTGATGTCAATTTTGCCAGCTAATATGGATATTTCATCAATATAATGTACTCCTTCCATGTCAGCAAATTATTCCCTATTTTTTATGTTTTCAAAAACTCCTGTTAAGAATAAAGGATCCTTTTAAATTTACAGGATCATGATGAGAACTTGGAAGGGATAGGATCTGATCCCCTGTTCTACATGCCAAAGTTTACTTAGACATATGGTAAACTTACATAGAAACAGAAACATTAGGTAGTACAGTGTTGCTGCTATAGGCTATTTAAGCTTCTGCCTTTCTAACACAAGTGGGATACCCAGCAATGAGAAAGACGCCCCTGAAGATAAATACTGAGAAGGAAAGGTTTCCCATTCTATAAAAAAGAAAAAAACCACGACTCCCCACCCCACTGGTTCTCCTTCTCCATTGTGCTGAAGCCTATTTCCTTTGAAAGTCTCTAGATGGCCAGATCCCTGCGATTATGGAAATCTCATGAAGAGCAGGATGACCAGCTATAAAATTGGTGCTCCAAAAAATAGAACAAAATTAATACATGTATTAATTTTCAAATTTCATAAGAATGTCCATAAAGTCAGAAGTATGACCAGGATGTAAATGCAAGCTCCCAGTAGCCAAGAAATAAGAGATTTGAGTATACATCATTCACCATCTCAGTAAATGTTGGATTTTGGCCATTTCTCATATTCTCTTCCTCTAATAATGCCCTCTCACAGAAACACATACACAATGTCACTGCTAAACCTTTCATATCAGCTTTATTTGATACAGCAAAAACTCCAACAGTATCATGTATGAAGCCTCACCTTGCCCATGTGTAGTCTGATCTCCAGTTAAATCCCATTAGAGAACAGAAATGCACCCACCAAGCCCACCTGGTTGCAAAGAACAGCTTGCTTGTTGCATGCTGGTTTTCTACAGGAACTCGGTGGTGTCTTGTTAAATCAAAATCATACTAGTGAAAAAGACCAAAAGAAACCAAACGAAATTTTTTTTAATCTAACTGCATGATACTAGTATTCTCTACTTCACTTTCACTAAGTTTTCTTAAGATAAAAAATGACAAAGAGAAGTGCTAAAAGCTGCTCTACAGATTTTAAGCCTGGTTATTTTAAGCCCCTGAAGATAATTGAAATTTATTGATCTGCATTCTAAGTGCTGGCTGCTACAGAAAAAAAGAGAGATTCATGCACCACCATAGAATCCCTATGTGTGGTTTGCACAGCCTTCACATCAGATCCATGAAGGGACTTTTTCAAGTCATCCCTATCCTAAGAAAACCTTCTAATCCCCATGTCTGAGGTGGGGACCAAATACCTTGCATGAAGGGACCGTGAAGACCAGTGGTTTCTCTTGCCTGCTGTTCCTTCTGCTCTCTGAAAGTCTACCAAACAACCAGGAGTTAGGAGACTGCTCAGGATGCATATTCCAAATCTCAAGAGCTTCCCACGAAACTCACTGTGCCTCCTCCCCATGTGCAGTGGAAGGCAAAAGAGATAAACTGGGGAAGGCAGAAGAACACTGTCGCCAGAGATGTACATGGAAAATGAGGAAGACTAGTGGTGGCAGGAGAAAACCTTGTTTGGGCTGGCGCCGCTGTGTCAGAAGAAACTTTAAAAAGAATCTGTGCTGAAGATTAATTTTGTCATTAATTGTATTCACCTCCTGTTATCTTGCTCTTCATTGAGGAAAAAAAAATTAAAAATCGTTAAGCCTTGCTGTGAAGTCAACCTCTTCAAGGTCAACGCCCCAACACAGGTTTCTTGCTAGCTGCCACCAGGGTTTTAAGTTAATTGGACCTGACCCCGAAAGTCTGTTAAGTGTTAAACATGCATATGTTCTTTGCAGACTAATATCCATATTGTCCTGATGTACTCACAGAATATCTAATGAACAGGATAGGGTACCCAAGCTGGGCAGTCAATATATTGCCTGAGCATGGCATGGACCTTCTGTCACAGAGCACGCTCAGACTGGGGGAGGTACAGCACCCAAATATCTCCCTTTAGGAAAAAGAAGCTTCCAGCTGGCCATAGCTGTATGGCCCTGATGTGGACTGTGCTTATCCACTGTATTTACAATTTTGTCAGTATTACTGAAATCTATTATACATAAGACATGCTAAAAATTAGAGTATATCTATTATTTTCCTGTATGCAGGATCATCCCACAGCAGTTCCACTTAAGTTACCAGACAACAGACAGGAGGCCAGATTTCAGATAGTTACTGTGGTCCATTCACAAGATGACAAACACGAAGATCTATGCTTTTCACATCACTGTTAAGTTGTATGCTTTCAACATGAGTGGAAATCACAAAGTGAACGCACGTTATAAATATTTCATGTAAGTAAAATCAAAGGAGGCAACTGTGTTGCATTCTATTATTCTCTTTTAGCTCTTCTAAATATCCTGTCTTTGGTATAAACAAAAACAGATAATGCTCTCTGCTTTTCCTTGGACTACAGAGGATGGATGATAAAGTTCAGATATATCAGACTGAGCCTATTTTTTCCCTAATATCTTCTTAGATGCTGTGCTTTACAGTCCTTCACTGAAGAACCAACAGATCCTGATATTATATACAGGTAGTCACCACTAAATGAGTTCGAACTCTGGATAAAGTTTTCCAAGGAACATGCAACAGCAACTGGCAACACATGCTTGTCCTGGTATAACATTTTTGTTCCTTTAGCTTTTCCTTTATTTTACTTTTTGGAGTAAGCTATTTTACTGGCAGTCTCTTTGTACTGTTTTCTGTAGCAACCTGCACTGGCAGAATTTTCTCACTAGATTGACAGGCTGCAGTTTTTGCACTGTGAACTGCACATTCAAATGGGGGCACTAGGTCTTTTTCTTTGTCTTCCTGTCTGTGAAAAGATCTTGAAAAAGAGCCTGTATCTAGTTATTCATCCTCAGACAGCCGACTTTTAAGATAGCTTGCCTATGCAGGCAGGAGGTGAAATAATCTTTTAAATATGAAGGGCAGTATCTTCATCTGCTGAAACTTCACAGAGTGTCACGATAGTTTCTTCTGAGTTCCCTGTTGACACAGTGCAAGTCAGGCTGAGAAACAGAGAGCACAACCTTGACTCCAGGGGCTCCCTGGATTTCCCTTATTATGGATTAGCTCTGCCTTAAGCTTGAAGAGTTCAGAAAATAATCAAGAATTAATACAAAGAAGTTCCATGAATTAAAGGAAGAAAAAGTATTAGGCATGTTTTGCAATATTTTAATGCGTGCATTCACCCACAGAGGCCATCATGGACTTCATTAAGTAAATAAGCTTATGTACACTGTGTGCCAATTAATGCATTAATCTGCAGAAAGGATATGGTATTTAGGCTGCAGTCTCTAGGCTTCTAGGGTTTGGATGATGCAAGCTAATGATAAATTTATACGCAATGTAAACTCATCTACACTCATTATAAAAATGTTATGCATAACTTCTTGAAACTTCACAGACAAAACATATTTTACAATTATTATGGAAGCAATACATGAATTATAATTTGATTTTCATTTTCTAATCTTTTTTAAATCAACTTGAAAATATGCACTACAGGTACCCAGAACAGTTTCTGAGCCATCCTCTAGTTTCAGCTTTCATAACAATTATCTGTTTTTACTAGGAAACATTTTAGTTATAATTAAATCACATGCTTATTTAATGCAGGAGAGGTTCTACAACAAGGCAAAGAAGTTCTAGTGTTATGGTATTATATAACAATAAATAGAATGCATTCTTTATTAATCCTATTTTAAATATTCAGTTCCTACACCCTATATTATGCTAATAATACATGCATGTAATTGTCATAGGCATGCAACTTCTAGCAGTAAACAGCATAACAACATTGATACGTAGGGAAATTCAGGAGTTCTCTAGTCCAATTTCCTACTCAAAGTAAGGTCAGCCATGAGGTCAGGTAAGGTCCTTGGCTCTGGGCTTTATCCAGTCTGGTTTTGAAAATCTCCACAGATAGAGATGTCAACAAGACTTATGTAATTTTGTTTAAGTTAGATTGAAGAAGAATTATGGAAATAGATTTGATTTTTTGGCAGTTCAAAGCATCTGGAGATACATTTGAATTTCCAGGAGATGATTGGAAAAGCAGAAAACAAACAATCTCACATCTGAAATGTGCCACGGTAGTATCTCTTTATGATGGGAGTTAACAGTACTACACAGGATCCTTTGTTCAAATCTTGCCCTGTAAGTTATTACATCTCAAAATATTATGCCCTTTGGAGACAATCATCAGGCCCCTCTGCACCTGAACTTCTTCCATCAATACTGCAGAATTAAGTTATCTCATTATCATGCAGGGGTGTTGGGACTTGTACTTCATTAGCATCTTCAAGGCATTTTGTCACCTTCAGGAGGAAAGCACTGGTACTGGCAACAGCAGCAGCACCATCTCAATATACAAATGAGGTCACACTATAAGGGAGGATCAATGGCACAGTTTTACTTTTGCAAATGATCGTAAATACATCTTAATGAGATTTGGCAGACAGACGCTGCGCTCCAGGTAAGAATGGCCCCAAAAGATGACATAGAAGACAAAATATTAAACAGAATAATTTTAGAAGTTAGAAGAAAAGTTGAAACTGGAAACACAGATCCCACTTCCAGCCTAGTGCAAGAAAGACATGGAGTGGCATCTGCAGAGCGTCTGTTCCAGTGAGGAATTTCTGTCACTCCTAACGCAGATCTGCCCACATTCAGTGAAAATTATAGGGTTCTGAATTTTTTTTTTTTTTGCACAGTAAGTAGATGCTTAGATCCTTGGCTCCTAAATTCTCAGGTGATTTAATCTATATGGGCGTGGTACAATGCAGAGTTCCTCAGGAATTCTTCAACTTCAACTTCCAGCTGAAGTTCGGGATTGGTGTGGGTAGGTGGGGGTGACTTTGGAGGTCTCCTCTACGTAATGCTCTCCAGCAGGCAGCAGCAAGTTGGTTAAGGTTGGTCTCTTTACATGGTACAATAATGGTTCAATGTGCAAGCACACCGTATTTCACACGGTCCTTGCACCAAGAAGAATAAGCTATGAGAGTGGAAGGGTCCCATGGAGAAATGCCATGCTGTATTATGATCTGCACTGCAGACATCCATTGCTCTTTATTCTGAGGGTTCAGGAACTAAAAGGAGATCCTCCTGTCTGCATACAGTGCTACCAAGTCAGGCTTCCAGAGACATCACTTCATGGCCCCATACGCTTTACATTTCTGGTAATACAAGACTCAGCTTCAAGAAGAATTTACTCCAGACCTGGGAAATATGAAATTAAATTCTCATAGGATACGCAGGGAAGAGGATCCAGGTCTGCCACTTTCCATCACACATCCTAACTGCTAGATTTTTGGACTTAATGATCTTAAGGATTTTTTCCAACCTAAACACTCCTATGATTCTATGAGAAAAGACATCAGATGCCTCCTCTGACATAATGGCTTTTTCAAAAAAAAGAGTGAGGCAGTCATTTTGAAAGGCATATATTATGTCAAATCAAATGATTTCAAACCTGTGATCTTTGGAAGATGTCTGTAGTCAGTCTGCATGCACTTCAGAGAAATGTGATCCTACGTGTTGTTTTAATGCCACCTTGGTTAAGAGTTAATAATTATCGTCTAACCATGATTTTATAAAAAACTGGGGACAAACAAAAATTGTATTTCACAAAACTGAGGAAAGTTAACTTAGATTCACAGTCTACCTGCACTTGAACAAAAAACCCAGGAATTTCCAATGATGCCTTACATTTTAGCTTTTATATTTTTCAAATTCTGTATTCCTAGTGTGTAACTAAAGTGTCTTGTAGCCTGTTAGCTGCTGTTCTCTCATACTAAGACAGACATAACAAAGCCTCTCCAGATTTGCTCTCCAAGGACACCCAGACCGTCCTAGGCCCAAAATGTATAAACCAGCATCTTGAGAAGGGGGGGCAAGCTGAGGGGAAATTACATCATTAGCTAAAGTTTAATTGGTGAAATTGAGTTGATATGCAAATGGACCAAACCTATGAAAGTGTGAAGAACTCGTGACTCGGGGTCCATCTTGGGTGTAGCCTTTGGCCTGCCCAGGGCGTATCTCTGAAAGCCTTTCAAATAAATACTCACCTTTATTCCCTTACTCCTCTCTAGTCTCTGTTTCTAGGTTGGCCTTTTTAGGCATCACCAAGAAATAGCTAAATCAACCATTATACATAAAGGGATAAAATATTACCTTTCTGTTAATTTCAGTCTCATGTTGAAGTTTTCTTTTGCTTAATGAAGACATTTTTCTGGATAGACAGTAGACCTATTCACAAGGTCTCAGAAAGAAAATAAAAATCCCTGATATTCTGTTACAATGTTTGATACTGATATTTTTGCTTTACCATGATATGCAAACCTTGTGAGTCCTGTGGGATTTCCAATATGTGAACGTAGTGCCTCCACTGATAACCAAGTATCTTGATTCTTTCATCTACTTTTCCAAAACCACAGTCATAGACAGGTAATAAATAACCCTCCTTTCAACGCCCTGGAATATCCTGAGTGGGAAAGCACCCTTAAGGATCATTGAAGTTCAACTCCTGTCTTTGCCCTCTTTACAAGCTACTCATGAGGGATCATTTTTCCATAGGAAAGTGAGCTTGTATGTCAGCTGTGTTTTTCTGTCTGTTATTTAACCCCAAATACAGCATGAGAAGGAAACACACAATAAAGGGCATATAATGAGAAAAAATATACTTGAGCCTTTCCATTGCTCCGTTTTAGGCACCAAGCTGAGGAAACACCATGAGCAAGAATTGAGAAGAGGATGTAAGGAGTAAGAGAAGGGAGATGAGGAAAGCCAGAAGTATCTTCACAGATGAAGGTGTCGCTACAGAAAACACTTCCTGCAAAGTGCTATCTTCACGTTTCCCTGTTTCAGCCAAAACCACATTTGTTTTTCCCAGACTTGAAATCATGTGCCAAAATCAATGCATTCTACGACAGTAGTGAGTAAGAAACATGCAGGAACACTTCAAAGATGGAAAAAGAAGAATTAACAAACTAAGAATTTCAAGTGTATTCACACTACAGAAATTAAAAAAATAAGAGAAGTGAAATAGAAATGTTCAAGTATGAAACGCTTTGTTAAAACATTGTTTCAATTTTAACTCGTTTACCCTTCTTGAAAAATTCCAGCCTAAATCACTTAGAATTTCAAAATGAAGGGTTGTTTTATTTTATACCCGACAAGGCTTTCCAGTGAAAACTGGCCCCACTGTGAAGTAAACATGCAAATATTCTAAAGTTGTACTTGAGATATGGCGATTGGCATTAAACTGCTGATAAGTTAACATTATGTATAACTAAATTCAGTTGTTTCCATCATACAGCTGATTGCTATTCCCCCCACTGCAAACAGGAAATGACTTCATGGAATCAATCCGTGACTGCTGACAACTTAATGGAGATGACTATAATGTAATTCTGTCTCTACACAGCACAACTGTTCCCTGAAGTGTATTTTCTATTGATATTTTGTAAAAATGCCTTCCATCCAGTATATTTCTGGATCTGCAAAGTGTGCTTTTTCACCTGACAGCTTCATGATGAAGTTGTATGGTGTCTGACACAGTATTTCTTAATTTTTATGAAGCAACACGTGCAAAAAGCGAAATGAAACCTAATCTTTTAATGAATGTCTCTTGCTAGCATGGCACTATCTCCAACAGTAGTACTTGTTGTTTTCATTTCTTGTAGCTTCATTTATTACAGGTTCTCCATGATCTCAATACTTCATATGTAATCTACTTTCAAATGAATACGTATTTGACGAAAGGATATAAATATGAAGCAACCAGTAAAAAGTCTGACTCTAGAGAATATTACATTACCTGAGCAAAAATACTAGGTGACAACAGTAGTTGAATAGGGAGTCCCACTTAGTAGTTTTAGATACATACATATATATATACAAACACAAACACAAACACAAGCACAAACACATATACATATACATATACATATACATATACATATACATATACATATACATGGGAACCAAGATATAGCCAGGTAGGAAAGCGAAAACTGCTTCAACACTGTAATTTCAAAAGAAGCAAACACAGAAGCTCCTGAAGATGTCTCCTGAAAATCTATCAACCCAGTCATCTGCTTGGATTCACCTAGAAAAAGTCGCCCCTGTCCATGACTAGTACTTTCATGAACTATAAACAGCACAGGAAAAGGTCAAGGAGCAAGTTTCCAAGATATTCAGGATAAATTTCAAATCATCACAGAATACTTACAAGAGATATCAGTTTCTGCTTTGCTAGAACTAAGAATAATAATAAAAAGATTCCTTTTATTTTACTCTAAGATCAAAGCAAAGGTACTGTGAGAAAGAACTTCAGTACAGGATTATTTTAAGGGACATTTGCCTTTTCAATCTTCATTTTACAGGTTGTTTAATATTTTGTTAAATGAAAACTGACCCTAGGAAAAAAAAACCCCAAAACAACATGTCCTAAACTAAATTAATATGGATGTAACATAGCATAAAACCCTGTTCCTGTTCTCTCAAGTTACCATGGAAATAATACATAAAGCACATATTAATCCCATGGGCAATTGCTGAAGAACATCTTTTGAGCACTTCTAAAAGCATTTAAAGAGACTGAAAATATAAACTTCTTTTTGAAAATGAGCTATAAGTGAAACAAAGAGTGATGAGACGATAATTACTTAATTGATTGAATGGGTTATCTATCTGTCAAGAATTCCTGCAAACCATCACGATTGCTGTGATTGTTACCCTCTGAACTTCTCCCTAGCAGTTCTGATTCAATAAAGCACTTAAGGCATTTTTAACATTAAAATCCAAACACTTTCAAAGGAAAGCTTCCAGTTTGGAATACATTTTCCCTCTATCCTATGTGTAATTCCATAGAGTCATTCTTAATTTTATCCCTGACTTAAGTGTTTTGTAGAACTGTAGCTATGGTGGATAAAAAAAAGAAGCTGATCTGGATAGTACAATCAGGTTTCATGCCAGGCAGATGAGAGCATTTCAGTATTTATGTATTTATACATATGTATTTATATTTCACTTAAGAGGCAATATATATCCAGGTGGTGATGAAAGACAGCATGTAAACCATTATCCGACAGCACTTGGCCATCTGTGCAAAGCTATGGTTTTCTTTAGTTAATTTTATGCTCGTTACTTGTAGTGATAGATGACAAGAATTAAGTTTTCTGAAATTCTGTTATGTATGCATAAAATTAAAGAACAATAAACAATAAATGGGTTAGCTATGGCCTAAATGACAACCATATGGATAATAAGATTTAGCATATGATAAGGAAAATTTTCAGTGGGGTGAAATGTAGTCTGATGTCTATTAACAAGGTGTATTTTTTTCACTCTCTAATTTCCAAAACAAGATAAGGAAGCTTAAATGAGACTCACTCACAGTGTGGGCTGGTCTCCAACTGCTAAGCTCTGTGGGGCATATGCAGGGCTAAAGTGTCTTCTAATTACTTTTGTTCCATTCTAGTTTGCTTTTTTTTCCTATAGCTTCCTACCCATGGTTGTAAGTAACTTAATGAAGTTTAGTAAATGATATAGCAAGCATATTTCCCAGCTTGAAGGCATGGTATGTATTTTTGATTTGCTCCTGACCTGATTTCTGAACTGTTTGCCTGAAATGGGACCAATGATTCAAGGAACCACAAAGTTTTGCCATGTTAACTGATACTGATCTAATTATAAATTAGCTTTAACTGTTTTCTTACTGAGGAATTTCTATGAGCTGGAAAGTGATGCACTCGGACACGAGGGAAAACAACGTAGACACGGGTCGAGAGAAAGAGGGCAAAAGCTTGGGGCTCTGGGCCCCACTTTATTTATATATGTTCTTAGAAATCACTGTGGATTGGAGGGGGAAATCAACACCCCTCAATCACACTGGTCAAAGGAAAGGTCTATCAAACGTCTCCGCCTAGGAGAAATGGAATGCAAACAACTGGCACGGTTAGCAAAACATGGCTATGTTTACAGAAAAAGCCTGTGAGAAAAATCTCACAGAAATGACAACAAAGAGAACTGTGAAACTCGGGACAACAGGAAAGTACCTGGTTTCTGTTATTTTTTAAAAAGATGCAGCATCTTAGAAAAAAATACTTGTATTAAGAATCAAGTTTTTTCCATTCAATGAAACGTGTATGAGACCTCAGAACTCAAACAGCCAAAGTTAGACCACGACAACGGTAAAATAAATGCAGGAAAGCACGTAAAGGAAAAGCATGCTCTTGTGCCTAATTGGTTAATTCTATGGCTAACAGATATCATCTTCATCTAATTCTAGTCATTAATGACTAGAACTTTATTTTATTACGAAGTATGGTAGACAGCTCTCATGAAAAGATACAATTTATTTAATAACTTGTATTATTGTTACATAGTATTTCTATTATTTGCTACTTATTACATTTGAAAATGTCTTGAGTAGTATGAACAAAGTTAAGTATGCAAAGGCTAACTAAGAAATATGATTAAAGGTATATTCAAGGAAGTTCCCTAGTCAAAGAGGGATGATGAATGTGCATTTTTCCTCTTAAAGACCAATGCCAAAAGAATCTGGAGCTGAGGAAAACTTTGACTTACACTTATTTAAGAGGTATGGTCTAGTAATGTTAAATTATGATTGAATTATAGAATAAATATGAACTAGAAGAAATTTCTTAGAAGCCATGAGTAAGGCAGTAGAAGAGTTTTATATCCTGAACAATTTCAGTACGAAAGTGCAGTTTCAGAAAACCCTGTAGTAACAATTCCAATTCCCTCAAAGTTTCCAGAAGTGTGAAAGCAACAAAGGAAGACCTTCAGTGAGTTCAGCGAGGCACACAGAAATTCATGCTATTTTACCTTCCTCTTTTAAATTTTGTTTCAAAGTCAGAAGTTAAATACTATGGTATTTGTTGTATGGTCAAGTTGTTTTCACTCTAGCACACAAGGCCATCTGAACATACAAGGCAACCTGTTTCCAAATAAAGCCATGTTGCAGCCACACTTCTCAGGTTTCTGAAACTCAAAATGAGCTTAGGAATCCTTGGAACTGGATCTTGCTTTCCACTAAATTCCAAGAACTGGTTTGAGGCCTTGCCATAGCAAATCCCTTGATGGTGGATGTCTTTTAGGAAGGGCCAGTCAGAGGGTGATACACAGTGAACCTTTTTATCAGAGCACCACTTGCGCACTGGCTAAGGTGAGGAATGCAATTTTTTTTTTAGGTAATTTTTATTAGGAAGATAAGCAATATGAGGATCAACCATCAATACCTTCCAGAGAAAACTGGAATTTCATTTCTGATTGCTTGGAAGAAACTCTGTTTTCCAGTTGTAAAGACATAACATTTGTTGTCTTTCTAGTCAGACTGTGTTTGCCATATGGTGTAAATAGGATTAAGGAAACTAGAAAGATCACCTTGCTGTTCTGATGTTATGATTAATATTATTGGACCCATGGGGAAAAACACTTAAATGAATAATATTAAGTAGTTTAAAGCTGATTATCTGTCTGATTACAAAAGGGAATAAAACACTGCAGAGTAATTTAACTGCAAAGATAACTGTAAATAAAAATTGTATGAACGGTATTTTTGTTATCAGAAAAATAAACAGGTGTGTTTTCTTGAATCCGAGCTGTCTTAGGAAACAAGAGCTAATTTTTATCCTGCTACTTCCAGTCACATTAAGACCATCTGTTCATTCTTTTAAATTCCAATTAGTGCTATTGACTGATCTTGTACAAATGCTTCTTCTAAGCTTTGCCTGTGTGAGTGTTCTCCTCTGACAGAATAAACCTGGAGGAAATATGGCTGCCTCTTTGAAGAAGCTAACTGCTCTTCCCACTCAGGTGTCCTTTTCAGCATCCCAAGGCATACAATATTAAGATACTGTTCTGAAACTTGTGTACTCCTGCAAATATACTGTAGCTCTTCTTAAACATTCTTAAAAGGTGCATCAATAAAATGGATGGTTTGTTCAGTGCACAGCTAAGCACATAAATAAATAATTTACAAAATTAAGGAGTTGCATACTTCTTCAGGGAAGAAGAAACTGTACTTTCAGTTTAAAGCCTTCTTCCACAAGCCCATGCCCCCTTTCTTATGGAACTGAAATAAATAAATAAAAAACGCCCAGGAAAAGATCATGTTAACATGAAAAGAATTCCTTACATACTGTGAGGAATGTGCTAAGGAAAGATGCAGGGAAAAATTAGCTGCAGAATTATTGCCTTTCTTTTAAAGCACATGTCCAAAACTGGTTCGTTTGATCCACAGTTTAGGAAAACTCAGGCTGCTCATTGGTAAAAAGATTTCATAAATGAATAAAAATATCATCTACATTGATGAGAAGAATCTATTCTGTTCATGGTAGATGATGACCTGACATCATCTGCTTGTTCCAAAAATATCTCTCCACTGTAATAAAGCAACATCTTCGTAGACAAAGAAGCCTCTGACACTAAAGCAAATCCAAATCAAGAATAACAAAGTGGTAGCTCATGTCTACAAAATTTGTGTTGCTGTGTTACACTGGAATGATAATACGCATTACTGATATATAATCCTGATGTACAACAGTTGCAGAGGTTGATAACAAAAACTTGTGCAACTCCTCAGCTGCCTTCTGGCAACAGGTGCACGGCAGGAAGACAATTTACTTCGATGACCGGAGACTGACGTTATTCAGCAGCTTTGACAATTGAAAAATCACCTCTTTTTTATGAAAAGACCAGCTTGTCCAGAAAAAACAATCAGTCATGAGAAGTGCTGAATCCCTTCATGCATTTTTTGGGGAACTACTGTTCAATCTACCAATAACTGGATATCAATATATCCAGTCTTTACACAATTATAGGTTTGGTTGCTCTTCAGCAATTTATGCTGTCATTTCTCCAGGCTAGAAGGATGTCTTGCTTGATTAGAAATTAGAAATTTGCCCCATAATTCTCTTTAGCCAAGAACATTTTAAAGAAAGATTTATCGCTCAAAAGAATGTTATTTAAGAATTGAGGCTATCAATATTTGTTGGAATGTAGTTATGTTTTCTATAATAAGGCACACAATAACATTGTGTTAAAAGTTTTAAAACTTGTCTTTTACCTGCTGCAATAGTTTTGCTCTGGATTTATATACCACCACTGACATAGGACAAGTATTAGAAAATCTTTCACTTTTTGCACCAGATTCAGTATTGAAATCTTTCCAATTTTAAATTGATGCATTATTTAAATTTCATAATGAAACTATACATTTTTCTGTATTTATTTGGACTAAGAAAAGAACACAGGATATTTTAATTAGTAAGTCAAATACTTATAAGTAAAAACATACAGAATATACAAAAGTAAAGTATAATAAGAAAGATACAGTAAAAAAAATTATATGTACGTAAAGATACATACTAAGTAAAACAAAGGATGTTAAATGCTTTTGCTTAAAGGATATCTACTACATAAACCTCTATTTAAAATAATTCTTCAAAAGACCCTTGTACTTTCAAGTGCTAGATCCAATTGTTAATCATCCCTGTGTGAGCCATTCTAACCCAGTGTCCCTTCAGACTGCAAAACCGTTCAAACCATGTTTGTTAAAAACGAGGTGGACATTAGCATATCTCTCAGGAGCACTGCTTAACCTTAATAACTAAGCTGTTTGTTGAACCTGAGACCACACCATAGGGGTTTATCTGTACATTTGTTCCAATGAGATAAGATTCAACACCTGTGACAGTGCAATTGGAAATTTGTTTTTTGAATTTCCCTTTCTCAAGCAAGGGCAAACTCTCTTCTGCACAAACACAGGAATACAGCAGTTACTAGCAGACTCTCAGCATATATTGTACCTTATAAAAGAAGACTTCTGAAACAGCACAGTCCTCCCGACAGGAGAAATCCAACTAGCTATTGTAAAGGACTGTGTAAAAGCCCTTAGGAATCCCACCTCCAAACAAAACAAAAACACACAAAAACATATAGCAAGAGAACTGGAGCACCTGGAGTGGGACTGACCTCAACTAAACCCCCCTAATAGCCTCCCCTGCAGCAGAATTCAGATAATCCAAATTAGACTTTTACAGTACAACAGGATTAATTCCACTGAGTACAAAGAGACAATACCTACACTGCTGAATAAAACAAGGTCACAGAGAGTCCTCTGCCCTTAAGGACAAGAGGCATAGGCCGACATACTGTAAAAGCCCATCTACTGTTTGTTATCTTGCTGCTGGTCCTTTTACATTACTGCTATTTGTAGGTGTGGGTTTTTTTCATTTCAAACTGTATGATATAGCACTGATGTTCCATCAGCTAGAGTGACATTTTTATAGCAAAGAATGAAACTGAGGACTGTCTAGTGGAAGGTGGCCTGGCCCACATGAGGTGGGTTGGAACTAGATGATCTTAATTGTCCCTTCTAACCCAACCATTCTATGACTCTATGATTTGTTTTCCAAGTGCCAGAAGGCAGCATGAGGACAGGTGGGACATTACTGGTGTTGCTGTGGGAGTCAAGAACTGTGTAGGCTATGGAAAGCCAGGACTGGTGCAGTCCTTCTCATACCGTGCACTGGGAACTGCCCCCCGGCATTCTCCACAAACAACTCCGGGGCACTGTCTTGCAAAGAAAGGACCAAGTAGGATGGGCCCAGACCATCAATGGTTACCAGGAATGTGTAGTAAGGATGAGCAGCACTTCAGTTCTCACACCCACCCTAAGGCCATGCTTTATACACTACAGACACAGTCACTAGTCAAAAGTAGATACTTGGGTAAATCTGGTGGCTCAATGAAACACAGAAGCAGGAAGAAGTTAGAACTTCTCTAAGGAAGAAGTAGATATGGGATGCTTGAAGAAAAAGAGTGAAATAAAAAGACACAGATACTTACGATAACATCTGCAAAGCCAATAAATCAACTCCCAACATTAATCAGACTCTCCAAATCAATTTATGTCTTCTATGAGAGTCTCACATGCGCAATACATAATAAAGAGGAGTGCAACTAAGCCATTTACTTGAAAATGACACAAGGTCCATATGTGCACCATCACTAGCATTTGTAATGTTTAGAAATGCAGACAATTGTTTGGATCAGACCTCTTTATTTTTTATACATACTGGGTCTGTCCTATCCTCAATTGTTTGAAGACACTAGTTAAGGTTGATATCAATGTTTTCCTGTTCTACACCCTGAAAAATTTTGAAACTGATAAGAGATTATAGACTATTGCCCCTTTTTGATTAAAAGGAAATCCTAGTAGACAGAAAACTCTTTTTTTTTTTTTTTTTAATTTGGTTTCACTTGATTTTTTTCTGGTTCAAATTTTAATGCAAATCTTGCAGTTGGAACACAACTGATTGCACATTTTCAAATATGAAGAAACAAGAAAAAATCCAAAATACACAAATAAATAAAAAAAATACAGGTTATTTTTATTTTCAGTTTTAAGCACTGCTGACTGTTTTCTTAACAGTACTTCTCTCAATTGCCATCACAGACCTGCACACAGCAGTCTTACAGTCCCCTTTGCATTTAAATTCTGATAAAAACTATAAAGAGCAAATTATCAAGACAAGAGCAGCTTAAAAACTTGTTGATTTGCTTGTTTGTTTTTCTGTTTTGTTTTGTTTGTTTGTTCGTTTTTAACAGGAAATACAGATGCTTCTGTAATCTCCATGCAGTCAATCTCTTCAGAAGCTCCTGTCAGAAAGAGAAGGGGTGAGAGGTGTGGACAAGATGCTACAGTGAAATGCACAAAGGGACACCTAGCACAATTCATGTGCTCATATGTGTATGCACATGTATACACATCTCTCTGCCAGTCTGTCTCTGTCATCTATCCATTCCCAGACTTGCTCAACTCTCCACAATCATGCTTTAAATTCTGTTTTTATTTATTAGTTTTACGGTGCTGGTACCATACTGGGTAGATCAATTTCTAGAAGACTTTGTAGTGGCACTTCGGAAACCTTAAATACTCTCTACGAAATGCTAAAAATCCCCTTTTACAACGTCTTCATACTTGAAGCCTTGATTGATATTTTGAAAACAATGCATAGTTAAATTCAATTCAAGTTTGAAACAACAAAGGAGAAATGGATCCAGAAGCCTCCCAAATGCCACTCTGTATTGATGCAGCAGCAAAGGGGTAAGCCATATGATGAGCATTGTCAAAGGCAGTGTGTGTGATACCAGCTCCATAAAATGTCAGTCTGAACATGCTGTCTTGATGAATACAGCTTTCACCTTTCAAAAATTTGTTTATTTAGTAACCTTCAAAGCTGGTCTAAGGAAAAAGAAAAAAATCTTCTCTTTAACTGAGGATTACTTGTCCCGTCATCTATATCAAAATTTTTTCATGGCTCTCAGGACAGCTACTATTTGGGAGTAATATTTGCAGCTATAAACATTTATGAAAGTCAAATGACCCTCCAGAATTCATAAGGTAGTAACATCTTTTTTGTAGGATTGCCTAAACGAACATGAAGCACTTGGCAAGCATCAGGACGGGAAAGCAAAATGGAACAAGTTTTGTCAAGGAAAAGAAAAACTCTTCCTAAATCATGAACTGGCCTCCAATGGCACAACATGGTTTGGAACTGAGTTTAGTGCTACCCTGTTGAAAGTCACATCTGAGAGTTTTACACCTTTTTGAAAGTTGGTTTATTTTCATGCATTTTCCTGGTTTTAGTCCTTAAAAAAAGCAGAATAAATTTTGTTCACTTATGTGTATAATGCCATAAACAATGGTGTGGCATGGACAGTAATCCCTGGTTTAGACACGAGATGGTTCACATATCCTATTTGGGGAAAAACTTCATTGTGTACTTGAATGTAAAGCAAAGGTATACAAGTTTCCCTAAATCAGAGAGGAATTTACTGGCATGCTTTCACTTAAGTTACTTCTAATTGAACTTCAGAGTCAGCTTTACTTTAAGCACCTTTGCATTTGCTTTCTCCAGTGAAAGTATCTTTCTAAATCAGGATATTTATAAATACCGTGTTTCAAGCTCATATGGTAAATGGTCATCTTAATTTAAACTTCTAACTTCTAAAAATGTGTCCTTTCCACAAAGTCATTCCAGGTAGTTAATAAACATATTGGATGAGTTAAGCTGCGTGTAAAGGAAGAGTTTATGACTTTCCCATCTATTCCATTAATCCCCAATTATTCAAAGTTTTCCAAGTCTCAGTGAGAGAAACATTTATGTCTCTGGGAAATAATGGTTTCTGTCCTTTCAAGTACACTCACTCTATTCAGGAGGTTACAAAACTGTAATAAAGAACCTATGCTTAAGAATGAGTAATTTCCCTGGATTACATTTTCATTACAGACTGTTCAGAAACTCTTACACCTTAAGCCTAGCAGCAAACTGCTGCATGCTTTTGAATACATTTTCACTGCCAAAAATACCTCAGCCTCGGCTATTAGAATATTAACAGCATAAGATTAACATTTTTAATATAAATTTTAATAATTAGGCTTTTTTCTTAAACTTGTCCTTTTTTAGTAAAATAGTTCCCAAACCCACCAATATCTACAGCATAAAGGAAAATAACTGTGTAATGAGTATAAAAAAAACTTCAATTGTATTGTAGTGTGCACAGATGACTGACCCAGTAAATAAATTTTAAAAAAAAGATTGTTAGATGGAATATCTAAAGGAGTCTGCTCCCAGAGTTGTATTTTTAGGGATAACAAAGAAGGCACACAAAAGGCTCCTTTCTGGTAAAAATTTCCAATGTATCTACAGATGGTCTATAGCCTTGCAGTCCATTCTTGCATACAAAAATGATTTCTTCAAGTGTTTTCCTTGGTGGTGAAAATCCACGCTGAGGCCGTGTGAGACCCAGCTGCAAGGTGGATGCAGGGTGTCCTGGCAGGGGATCTGTGCCCATGCAAGGTGTGTGCCAAGGAGGAGCAAAGGGGGCAAATGACACCTTTCAAAGCAGAGATGAGGATACAGTCCTGAGGCTACCAGGGCAAACCGAATCCCAGGCCTTCCACTCCAAGGTGTTTAACAGGAAAATAAATCTATGCTTCCATATAAATAATAAATGATGGAGAGGATATTTCTTGATGAGTACATTCTCATACATAGTCCATAGTGATTCACAATGAAGACAACAGGAAGAATGAGTGCATTGTGGCAACAGTTTTCATGTTTATGTGTAAAAGAAATGGGAACAAATAACTTACACCACCACCTGATGAAGGTATAGCTATAAATATTTTTGGGTTCATAGACAGAATAAACCTTATTTTACAGTAACTCCTACCTCAATTTTTTAAAAAAATAAGGTCTTCTTTCATTTACCAATCACATAAGAGACCAGCAAAACCTTCCTAAAACAGAAATAAGAAAGCAATTCAACTCAGGCATAACCGAAGTAGGCAGCAAAAAGCAAAGCTGGAGACTCAGCTATTTACCTTTCTTTATTATTCTGATTATTGTTAAAGCCCCTGTGAAAACATAAAAAGAAATCAATGAGTATAAACTGATATACAGATTTATGCAAATGCCCCTTTTATTCTTTTACATATTTATTACACTGTGCTCTTGTACATACTTAAGGTTTTCTCCTAAGATTAAAAAAAAATACAAGGAGTATTCAAAGAACCAGCAACCATGATTTGGGTTTGGGTTTGGTATTTCGGCTATTTTTTTTTTGAGTTATTGAAATAAGGTTGGAAAATATTGCAACATTCCACATCTACTTATGGTGGGCCCAAGCATTTTTCCTTTGTCAATATGGGAAGAAAGAAAAAAAGAGAAGGGGAAAATAATATGTAAATGCACAGACATAAAAACTGGAACTATGAAGTGGAAAATTTTATCAATTTCCCACTCATATAAAATATTTTCAGTTCACACACAATTTCATTGAATAAAGGTGATCTACTGTTAAAGCATTCTCATTTAAAATGAACAATTTATTGAATAAATTTAACTTCTCTTTCACTTTGCATTTATCTGCAAACAAAGTTCACAGTTTTAAGCTGACATAAGTATATGTGTGGACATTTATGGAAAAAAATATCTCTCCCTATTAGATTACGACCTTTATTCTGTGGCATGCAACAAAAGTCTGCTCTTCTTTCTACTTGTGTGATGATGAACATCACAAGACATTGCTACAGTTCCCAGGCTGGTGAGCAAAATAGACAGAGAGAAGAATTTGGGTACACCACTGTGGGTGTGAAGGTTTCTGCGAGCATATACACACATTTTTTGCAGCTCCAAATTCAATTTCCCAGCGACAACTTGAAAGAAAATGCACCTATATTGTTTATAGGTTGATAGAATCTTTATTTTTGCTTCTACCAAATGTTACTATTTTTCAAGCTTGTGACTTCTAAAGCATAGGACAGATCATAATGTCTTATCTGTAGTTTCTGGTATTTTCTGTATTCCTGTATTCTACCTCTCTTTATCACTTCTCCCTTTCCCTTTGCAGAGTTTTAATCCTTACATTTGTATGTTTCAAGGGAGTAGGCCCTTTATTAAAAAAAAAAAAAAAAAAAAAAAATTAGTAGCTTTATCAGCTCTAGCCCATTCCATTATTCTCTCTGATTTCTTCAACAGAAGTTATTAGGTCTTCTTGGTATCCTCTTTTTCCTGAATCTAAGCAATTAAGTTTGAACCAGTTAAACACCTCACATATTCTTTAAGTAGATTTCCTAGCATTTCTCAGCAGTGAACTTATCTGAAACCATGATCCCATTTTCTTAATCTCTCTAGCTTTCTTTGAGGTTCTACCCATTTCTTTTTTTCCTAAATAGCCTGAATAATTCTGTATCACCTTCAAGTATGGAAATCTTTCTTCTAAATTACTAGTCAGACATCACTGAGGTTATTTCTGAATTTTGTGCTTGACATCCTACTGCTAACAGGCACTTGTGAAGGATCTCACTGGAGTCTCCTTCAAAGTGAAAATGGATTATGCCATCAAGTTTCTCCTCATCCACCACTTTAATCTGCTAAATGTTTATAAACAAGCAATATGAGAATGTTTGGTTTTGTTTTTTCTCCAGCACTACACATAGCACCCTGCAGTATAATGCTTATACTTTTCATAATTTCACTCTCCATTAGCATTTCAACTGCTTGAATAGTGCTTAATTAAGATTCACTAATCTGTTACCAGAAAAAAAATTACTCGTTTCATATATAACATTTTATGAAAGAAATCTTTTTTACCATAGAAAACATCTACATACATGTAAAATAGAAAAAAAAAATATACTGTGTTATAGTGAGTCAGCTCAGGAAGTTGTTTATTTTGTGAGCTCATGCTTTGTCTAGTGAAATTTAAAGATAATAAGTAAGTCAGGGCACTAAGCTATGCATACGTACATATGCAGTAACATAAAGTTATGAAGCAAAAGAGTGACACCTGAAAATAATATCACTTCAACACTCAGAACAAGGCAGTCACTGTCCTAGATATGTTCTAAGGAAGGTCTATGCAGCCTTCCCCTCATTGTTTGCCTTCTAATCAAAATCTTTTTCTACACAATGTTTTTTAATTGTTCGTACAGAATTTTAAAGCAGTTTTATGCCAATCAGTGGTGATATATAGTGCTGTTGCTTAGCACTGTGTTTAAGGAGCAATATTAATAGTCTGCTGAGATTCACTGGCTAATGTTAGCTCTATGTAGTTAAAAAGAAGTGTATATTTTTACATGAATTTTGAAGTTTTTGCCAAAAACCTGCCACTCGATCCAGTGTTGAGTCCAATGTTCTTATTTCCAGAGAGACAATTTTCTCTCTAGATGTCTAGGGGTTGATTCTGGTCCAGCTTCCATAGATAAAATGAGTGTATCACCATAAGTTAATGAATCTGGTGAAACTTTCATTGTTACCTTTGATAAGCAAATGAACACTACTAACAGCAAAACCACAGGTGGAAGGGAAAACATCTAAAAGTTATCTAAAAATGTAAGTCACATTTACATCATCATGAGTTTTTTTAATGTCCATGAAACTGACACTCCAGTCTTACTGCAGGAAAAAGAACCATTCAGTTCTTCATGCCTGCCACATTTTTAGAAAACCAAGCTTTGCCTTTCTGTCTATAAGCATATACATAAATATAGATATAGGTACACATTTGGGTCATGTGGTTTCTGTTGTATGCTCCAGGGAGTGACCCTTCCCCTAACTAAATGAGTCCTGAATGATTCAAGCCCATCCTGCTCTTTTTGAATTAGTCTGCATGCATCTTCAGGCTATATATAATTTGGCTGTAATAGGTATTTCACAAGCCTTTTCAACATAGTCAGCACACCATGAATAGCATTTCTCTTGCTGTGTGACACCAGATCTCATAAAGGACTTTCCAGAGGTCAATTTAATTTTAGGGTATGAGACACTGTAGCAGTATTTTTACAATTATTTAAAAATTAATATTTCTATATGGAATGGACATGCTAAATGGCTTCCTTGGTACCTGGCAAGTTTTTGATTTGATGTCTGGAAGCTGAAAGTATCTGCTGTATACTAAAAAGCATGGCAATGCTCCCGGCCTGCTGGAGCCATCCTTGGGCCAGCCTGCAGAGAGACCTTGCTCACGCTTATCTGCAGACAGACGCAGCTGGTCCACTGCAAAAGGGATTCCAGGAGTGATTCTGCATGCATGAAGTGTGAACAACCAGGAAGAACAGGTTTCTGGATTGAAAAATTGAATGATTCAAACTGACAGTGTAGATGCAGCTTCTGTGACAGGAGCATAAATCCATAGCACTGGCATAATTGATTCTTCTCATCGTACATCCCTCCTGCCTGATCTTGAAGGAAGGCTAAAATGTGTGACTCCAATCATAATTAAAATCCTATAAAGTCCTCCTCAAGACTTAGTTAGAATATGCAATAAAATATGTATTTATTTATAATTGTCTTGCTGTTTGGAACAATTACAAGATCTTCTTCTATGAAATTTACACAATATCTAAAAATTTGCTACTCCTCTTTTAAAAATATGGTGCTATAAAAAAGTTATAAGAATATTTTATATTTATTAATCTTATACATGAGGGTTAATATTTAATTTATAGCAAAGTTTTATTCATTTAATTATAGTTATTGAAAGCACATCAATGTCCACATCTGTCAGCATTTTACACCTTTTTAAATGCTTCCCTCTCAGAAGCAGGATAATGGCAAACTGGATCTGTGGGGCAACCATTAAAAGGAAAGAGGAATTCAGTCCTCTGCTGTAGAAACACCTATCATCCACTCTAAAGAGCTGAGCAGTTCATATTAAGTTAAAGACAGGCAACTAAAGTGAAATATTTTCACCATTTTTGAAATTTTGAAGTGTTTTCACTGCTTGTATGTAAACTATTGATACTGCAGAATGAAATGTGTCCAAGAAACAAAACATAAGATTAATTGTTCTGACAGCTTCTCTAGCTTAAAAGCAGATGCAGATTAGAAAGACATATTTACATTTCTCATTTTCTCTTGGTCTCCAACATCTTTATAGACATCTTGGAGCATGTACAAATTTTTGCACATCAAAGTAAAGGTGGCATTTAAAAATCACCAGGAAAAAAGAAGTTTACTCAAGCAAAGAACTGAAAATGTGTCCTTCTAAAATTATTGACTTAAAAAAATCAATACTACTAACTGGATTTAAGTGAATAAAAAGGTATCAAAAGCAATCAAAAGAAAATAGAGCACACAAAATTAGTCTTGAAGTCACTGAAGCATACACAGACTATCAATGTATGGGAAAGTTAAGTGTTCTAAGATTTGAAAAGGACAGTTTTGTGAAACTGGGACTAGAAGCATATGGCTATTTAAGAAAAATTTGAAAACAACACAATAACAAAAGAAATGTTGTATTGCATTGATCCAACTTACATAGCTTGCTTTGTTTCTGTAGGCATCTCATGGATCAGAAATGACAGACTTTTGAAGACTTAAGAAGAAATGCTAAATGAACAATCAAAAATGAAATCCTGCCAAAGAAGATGGACTGAAATACTTATTTTCTATTCAGTTAAAACCTGAAGAATATCCTTTCTAAAACCACATGTCTGGAATGAAAATGACAAGCCTATAATTCAGAACAATTTAAAAAAAAAAAAGTTTTAAAGGAATTTTAAAATGTCTTCCTGTAATTAAAGTTTAAATTAACTTTCTGCCAAGTTGGCATCAGAAACTATTGGCCTTTTTAATGTTAATTTGGGAAATACAAATCATCTAAGCAGGAAATGGCACTATGTATTACAGCAACTGGATCCTGAATGTTGTTCCAATGGGGAAAAATTGGAATGGTTCCTTTTTGTTTCAAAAGAGCACGAATGTGGATCCTTACTCAGGGGTCTTGAACACAGTCTATATCTTCTCATTAGTATCTTCAGTGTCATTCCTGTTTTTACTTTGGGGGATAACATATGCTCCACATACATGCAATAATAATTTACAACAACAGCAAAAATTCATATGGGTCTCTGGGTGGGTTACATAAAAGCTAGTGGGTTCTGGAAGATGCTTAACTGTTTTGGAGAAATTAAGAAGAATATGTTTCTGGTGTCACCAGGAAATTGAAATCAGATCATTTGTTCTGCTCTGTGCAGCAGAACTGGGTTGCTAAGTACAAACACAGAGGGCAATGTTGTCATATTGACAGAGACCCTGGATGGCCTGGGAGCATAATTTTTAATCAGTCCCAAATTTCCCAGTAAGTGTAAGGACACAAGAGCTATTTTGCAAATGTAGTATCTCCCACTGGGTGTGAAGAAAACAAGGAAGAGTGGTATCCAGCAAGACCTGTAGGTTCCATCACTCAGGAGCTCACTCCTGCTCAAAAAAGGGTGCAGAGACACATAGATATTCTGTGGTATTATCTGTTTCATATTTTTATTTTGTGATCAGCCTGGCAACTCTGGTTCATCTTTCACGGTCTTCAGGTTCTCTGAAGCGAAGACTGAGCAGCTTTCACTCCTAAGCTATGCCAAACCCAGAATGTAGAGAAAATCTGAACGGTTACTGGCAAAGGTCACTGAGTAGTGCTAGATGGTCACACCAGTGGTGGTCCTGTCAATAAATCTGTTTCTCTTTCTGACTTCAGAGCACCCAATGTACTTCCAAAGCACACCCTCAAAGCAAGGGCAGATATTGAAAACCAGTTTGACATTGCCCCTTACTTTTTTCCTCTGCCTTCCCCCCCACCCCCAGATTTCCCATATCTGCCTCTACTCCATGTTTTCACAACAGCTTGGGACCCCAGTTCCTGGCATGTCAGAGTTTCTTGGCTCCTAAACATAATCACGTTAGGCAGAGCTTGGTCTTACCTGAGCTACAGCAATTTGTGAATGTCACAGGTATGAAAAATTCAGAGTGGTACAAAACTGGTATTTTTGGAAACTTGTTCCAGTTGGTTTTCTGACATAAAGTCACTGAAAACTGCAAGTTGAGAATTGATGGTCAACTTGTTAGTTCTAAACCTGTCACATAGCAAACCAGTTAGTTGTCCTTGTCTCTTTCTTATATATTGCAAGTACGCATATGACCTTGTATTTTGGTATGTTAAATACTTAACATGACTGTTTTAAGAGAGAAATACTATATTGTGTTGAATTGTCTGACACATGACACATCTAGTTTTCACACTTTCTTCATTTTAATTTTGATATATGATATTAAAATAATGTATGGCTCATACAATAATCTGAAATCTGTACCTAATGGGCTTCAGGAAAAATTGTGGTGTCTTCCTAAATCTGCTTCAGCAGCTGTCTACACAGCAGGAGGAACAAGCTTCCACATTCCAGTAACTGCTAATTACCACTGATGCACAGCCCTATCCTATGGCACTGCCACCTCATTTCAAAGCAATACAGGAATGGCTGTGGACAGGACCCAAACGGGTGTTATCTCTGCCTTTGGGGGAGCATTGTGGATCCACTTAGTCTCTACTGGGGACATACCTTTCGCTGAAATTCAGGAGTTTTACCCAGTATGGATAACAAGGTTTGCCTTCAGATTTCTACCTGATATTCTATGGATGTGCCATCTGACCCCCACATGACTTTATAGTCCCTTTTAGCACAAATATATTTTTCCACTCCTATAGGCATTCTACCAGGGTTTTATGTTTAATACTTTAATATGTTTACTAGCAGTCACATTCTTTGGTAGAAAGACTTAGTTCGCAATCCAGAATGACACCATCAGTATGTAAAAGTCCATCCTGCACTGCCTTTCTCTTCTAACAGATCCAACATGGAGCAGTCAAAAGTTATTCAGCAATTGACATTGACATAACTTTGCCACAAGCAACTGAAGCAATTACAAGACCTGGGATGGGTGCAGCTGAAACACCTTGATAAGAAAGCAATGAAAAATGACACATCACACAAACAGAATGGTTTCATCAGTGCAACACTAAATCAACATGTATGTTTCTGGCACTCCGCATTCTTTTGATAATGGAATAATCAAACAGAGAGGAGGACTGATATCCCCAATTTTTTCTGACAGACTGGAAATGAACTAAAATAAAGCATGCCTGTGCACTGTCATTTGATTTTATTTTAGCCAAGACAGTTTCAATTTAGTGCTCCATAAAACACTTCATATTTTAGTCTGGCTTGCCTGTGGCTGGTATAAGAAGATAATCTGTTTGTTGAATTTTTCCTTCATTCCCTTAAAAAACCCCCAGTATTTACCATGGCCACCAAAATCAGGCAGGATATCACAACAGCAACATAAGAACAAATGAAATTTGGAAATCAGGTTACCTGATGTTCTGTCCCTTGTGCAGACAGTATGCCTGAAGAGTGGCAGGAGTTAATGAGAGAAACACAACACTGACCACTTGGGCAGAAAAGGTATCTTTATGCTACAGAATTAGCATCCCTTCCTATTAAAAGAATGAGATCTATCCACAAGAAAGTATTTATTTCTGGGCCACTTCAGTTTACAGAATAATTTGGTATTTGTTAGTTTCTCTTTCCAAGTATTAACCACAAGTATTATTAGATGAGTAAGCTGATTTCTCAGAAGAAATGTAGCATTTTTAGTACTTCTCAGTATTTCTCCCTTTTCACTTACAGTATCACTAAAGTCCCTTTGATAGCATATCCAGATGAAATGTCTTCTCATCCTTCAAATGTTACCACATATGACAATTACAGGAGCTTTTGTGAAGCAGTGAGGTGCTTTATTTTAGCACAAAAGGCAGGTCTTACTTTTAATACTTCCATCTACTACCAGGAAAAGAGATCTTCCTACTTATGCATTTCTATTACTGTAACATTATGCAGTTAAATATCAGCTACAATAAATAACGACAACTCTTTATTAGAGAAGGTTTCCAAAGTTGTGAGTAGCAGAAGGAATGCACAATGGCACTTGCAAAGTCATCCTTTTAAGCTGCAAGGATAGAGCCTGTTAAGCAGAGGCAAAACTAAATAAGTCTATTGAATCTATTTACTGAAGCATTTAAAGAGAGAGTGCAAAGAGAGGGGCAAAGTGCAATAAGTGGTTTCAGTAAGAAAAATGAAAATTTGGTTCAGTGTGTAAATTATGTTACAAATCTTCAGGAAAGAATCCAGCAAAATATTCTGACATTATAAATTTCTTCATAACAACATTTTAACATTTTCTTTTCTTTTGAAATCAAATGTGCATTTTTTTAGGTATTTCAGTAGGAAAATGCATAGGAAACACTGTACATATTTTGATTGTTATCTATAATAGGGTATTTTCCCACTTACTGAATTTTGCTGCTATTAAAATAAGAAAATAAGAAAACCTTCATCCTTCTCATAAGGAGTGCAATACCTCAAATTCAAGAATGTAAGTCATGGAAAGGACCATAAATAAAGCTTAATAAAACTTTTTAAAGGGTAATATCTGCCTTTAGCAGGAATTAATGTGGCTGATGTCTCATAGCTACTCAACTTACTGAAAACACTGATTGTAATAGGAAACTTTAGCACCACTGTCAGCTCTGACTACAATAAATGCAGCCAGAAACCATATAATTTCTAGTACTCACTTTATTTATATGTAACCCTTTTTATACTTACCTCTGTATACAAGGCAGCTATTGATTTCTGCTGAAGATTCACTCAACTGACATGCCCATTGCTTGGGCACTAAGCAATATAAATATTAGATCTTAAGAGTGGACAAGAAACAAACTCTGTCACTGTTTATTACATTATCAGTTACAACTGAAGACTTTTTTCCTTTTAAAAATGCTCTTGCCTCATTGCACCAAACTGGTCTACAGGGTTTATGAGAAAGAATGTTAAAAGGGGGTGTTGAGAGAATACTTAACATCAGCGATTAAAATAATTTTAGCTATCATTTATTCCCGAGGCATCTTTTATCATCATTATCATCTTTCTCTTTTATGCAACGATTATGATAACGCATCATAGTTTTAGTTCAACCCCCCGAGATTTACACTCACCAGAATGCAGCTTGTTTATATTTTCAGTGTTGACTTCCCCAGTATGACAAGCAATGTCTAAAATGGCCATCTATGATTTTTGTACAAAAAAAAAAAATTCTCATGACAAGCAGTGATATGAGACGTTGAGATATTTGAATTCAAGTGCACAAAATCACTACTGGACTGTATATAGAATACAAATGTTTTCCTCTACAGAAAAGGATCCCAGGAAATTATGTTAATTACACCCAGCAAAACAAAAGCAGCTCACAGTGAGATCTAGGTAGATAAACTTGGAAAGGGCACAGTACCAGAAAAAGACAGAATAAAGCCTCCATCCTATGACGGAGGAGCACAAGACACTCTCTAATATAAATAATTGCCTTAAGGGGTAGTCCATGCCCCATTCTGGCTAATTTACAACCCTAAGTTCTACAAGTCTGATAACTTTGCTCTTGGCATAATTTTCAAGGTAGTCCAACTCAGGTTTGGAGAGGAAAGTAATAATGCATATATGAAAATTAGTGTGGAGCTGACTCCTACTCATTTGAGTGGCCTTTAGGCACCTAAATTATGCCTTGGGCATGCTGTTGCCAGTATCTGGGGACATGTATGCTACCCACTTAAAACTGAACTAGTAACCTTAATTCTCCTCATGGTCTCGGCAGAGAAGTAGATTGATCTAAAAGGAAATTAATTTATTCTAAAATAAGGGTTCAAATAAGGGAAGGCTTTTAGACATACCTGCCTTAAACTTGCATTCTTTACCTGAATACCTCCCACAAATTTGGAATAACTGGAAATAAATTATCACACTTATAAACACTATTAGGTGATCTGGAAAGAGTCTTCCTCAGTCTCTTCTGATAAAAAGCATGCTGCTATTCATAAAGATGATCCCACCCTTGAATCAACTACTTCAACAGTAGGAAGGTATGTAAGAGGGAAAAAAGAATGGAAAGAAAAAAGGAAATGGCCTAGTCCTAGGTTACCTTAGCATAGCCAGAAATCTCTTTGCTAACAGAGAAGTCATTCTTTTGTCCAGATAGCAGGTGAATAGAAAAATCACATACCATTACCACATTTGTAGAACAAGTCCTCTAATTTTCCTACCTTTATTAATTTTTTAATATTATTATTAATATTATTATGATTGCAGGCACTCAGATTCACTTGAGCTGACCCACCTGAATTGTTTGAAAGCAATACCACATTGACCCAATGTGGTACAGATATTTTGCTTTGAAAACTTCTAAATACAATTTGCAGAAAACCTAACACATATTTTAAGAAAACGTTAAAAGTATTTATCATTTTTATAAGTACTTTGGCAAATACACAGCAGGCATGTTATCGTTATAGAGTTAATTAGCTATTTTGATGCCTACACTGATTATTCATTATCATGGTATTTCCAGGGAAATTCAGATCCTTATAATATGTGCTAAGAGAGAATCTATTTTGGTGAGTTAGGATGGGATTTCTGACCTAAGATATGTGCAATGTAATTTATATCTGTGCTAGTCACTGTAGGTTTCTTGTATGGTTGATGGGGAGAAACAGGCAGTGTAATCCTATAGTCAGATTTAGAAGACTATTTTAGGATGCAGTGAATCACACTCGAGAAGTTCTCTTGTTCTCCATGGATTATAAGAGGAAGTAAGCATGATTAACTCAGATGCAGAAATGTATATTTTAGATATCTGTGTTCAGTTACATGAATTCACCCACAAGTGGTGCACATACACATTGACACATCTGGGTGTTATTCTAGAGCTGCATAAATCAGGCAAAAACATTTCATGTCTTAATTAACGAACAGAGGAAGCCCGTTTACTTTTCTTAAAGCAGTATTTCATCATGCATTGATATTCTAATCTATGACAAACATATTTCTGAGCACTCAATTCATCCCATTTCCTTTAGCATATCTGTATTTTTAAATGGAACATGGCACAGAAGCATACAAAACATCCCTAAAGGAGACATTAAATGAAGCTGGTGCAGCACCAGCTCAAAAAAAAATCCAAACACCTGAAGTCCCAAAAGCACTCTAAATTAGCAGGGTCCTAGTTAACTTTGCTGTCTAGAAGGAGTTTTGATGAGTTTGGATTCAGTTCTATACCAGCACAACTGCATTGCTACCAGTTGTGGAACAAGCTAAGTCAGTTCTATGTTGCAGTTTTCTGCTCCATAATTAATTGTATGGCAGAAGAAAGCTTAGTGACAAGCACAGCAAAACAGCCCACTGCACCAAAACCTAGCAACAAGTATTTCAGATGATACAGTCTGTGTTCATCAAATCTTTCTACACTCTTAAACTAAAAACTTGCACATTCTAGACTTCTACTTTTTATTTCTCCCATGTTTATTTCATCTTGGAAAACATATAGAGAATGCACTTTCAGCTGTAAGTTCTTCAGCTAGAAAATTCATATTGCTGTGAGTCAAGATCTGTCTGATGAAAGTTAACCAAAAGGGAGAGAAATTTATGAAGCCATCAATTGGTATAATCTTAGTATAGCTCTAGAAAGTTTAGCTGTGGATAGATGGAGGATAGAGGGTAGCCACCCAAGAGGGAAAGGGAATGGTCTGAGCAACAGGAAAGGAAGTAGCTACTCTGACCCGCTCTTCACTTCATTGCTATGAACGTAGGTATGCACTCTGAATTTATATAGGTACAGGATGCCTAAAACAGACATCACGCTGCTAAGTCTGACCTCTCTCTCATTCTGATACCATTTTCTCTTTGTCTCCCTGTACGCAGTGGGCAGTGGTGACTGCCTTTTTGGAAAGGGTATTTCTGGCATTTTGGGTGTCTCTTTGTTCCCATGGACTTCATGAGATTTAGCAATTTCATATCTAGCTTTTATTTGCTGCTATTTATTTGCCTGTCGCTGTTTTGCATGTTAGGAAACATTATTTTTTCACTTATATCTACTCGTATTCATTCCTTATTGGTGGAAAAGGGATTGGCTGAAACTAAGGGGAGGTAACTCATTTTAGAGTGTCCACCTCTATAAATTGCCTTGAACCAAGACAAACACATTCTCACGCTCATTTTTATCACAACTCAAAAGAATGGGAGGAAAGAAACTATGAGACCCCCTCAGTAAATGAAAAACTAAACTTTTTAAACAGTTTAAAGATGTTATAATGAGAACTTTAAAAAGGAATAGCTTCAGCTCAAACTGCTGATACAGACATATAGTATTCTTTGTCCTTCTAGAGTATTTTCATGATTTTCAATAGATCTGTATCTAAGTTGAAACTTTGACAAGACCTCTGAAGTTTTCTCTATATTATACAAGTACAAATCTAATTTGAAGAGAGAAATCCATCTAAGCAGATTTAGAAAGGTCTGTGCTCTTAAAACTTACCATAAAGTCTATACATCTGAGCAATTAGAAAGACCATTTTCTCAGAATAAATAACATAAACCAATTTTGTCAAGTAGAAATTAATTGAAAATCATAAACTCATGCTTTTGTGTTTTATTAAATAGATTTTTCTTTCATATGTTATTACAGTAAAAAAGAACCAAAACAACCCAAAACACAAATCCACCTCCTACAGTAGTACTTAGCCTGGAAATGCTCACAGAAGGATTGTATAATTAAAGCCTGCATGAACTTTATTAAAGGACTGTTTAAAGACTTCAATTACTTCTAGTATATTTTCTGGTCTCTTGAAAACTTTATTAAATGTATTCAGACATTTCATGATTTAGTCTCTTTTCCTATACTTCTGGCATACACAGTGTCTTGACAGTCCCTTTACCCACAGTGACTTTGTACATCATCTCAAGATAAAAGAAAGCCCAGAAGTCTTTCAGGAGACCCTATTTTGGAAAAATGGATTGAGTGTTAAAATTGCATGTTTTATATATTACAAAAACCCCTTTATCTGCAGAAAGGCCCGGGAAACCCTCCTCTCTGTTTTTACCTCTGAGAACTCTTAGCTCAGAAAAGTGATTTGTCCCATTCTCCCTCTCTGTGATCACTCTGTTTGTATTCTCAGTAGCTGATGTCTTACGATTGGTGGTCCAATTTTAAATTCCCTTTGACTTCTTTTTCTTATTGAAATTTCACACAGTGCATCATGATTGAAATATTTCTTTATCTGCATTAGGGTTTCACATGAAAGCCACGCAGATGAAAGCAGATATAAAGTAAAGGTGATTTGCATATGCAACTTCTTTTTTTTTTTAAAGGAATGTGATGGTGAAGAAAAAAATTCCATTGTGCAAAAACATCACTTGGTATGAAGTCAATTATTCCAAGAATCATAATTTTTTCTATAATTTTGGTTGGATAACAAATTATTAGATCAGTAGCATGTTGTTTTCTGTTAGAAGCAGAGCAAAAAAGCAAAAGGGATAGATTACATCTCCTGAAATTTTGTCGAGAATGTAGCTCCCTGTGCAGGTTTGTCATGTGTGTTACCCACTTCTTGCAATTGACTTTGGAAGCATTTCTAAGGATCCTTTCTCCCACAATCAAGTGGATGAGTCACTCTCTTGATTATAAGGGCAGGCTTCCAGCGCCATTTGAGAAACCCTGCCATATCCAGAATAGTCACATGAGGCTATGGTTCAAGATCTATAAAAACACCCTGGAGAAATATCTGGTGTGAGAGCAGGTATCAAAGAACAGATCATGTGGCATTTGATCTTGTGGTTAGGTAACTGAATTGTTCCTAGACTTTGATTAACTATGATATAATGTAGATTTGACATAATTCAAATGTTTGCATTTACCTTTAGCCACCTCCATCTGTCCAATGTAGCGATGCATTACAAGCATGTCACTTGTCACTTAGGTTTTTAGAAGCAGGCTGCATTGTCACAGAGGTGCACACATAGATGACTTCTACTAGAGCATCAGAGCTCTATCAGTATGTATAGCCCCTAAAAAACAGGGGTTTTGCCTGCATTATGATATCATGATATAACTCACAGAATATATAATAAAGCTGACTGCAGTTTTCCTGTTAATTAAATTAGATTTTGAATGATCTTGGAATAAAAAAAAAAATCCCAAATTTTTGTCATGTACAACATGCTCTTATATGAGTTTTGAAGTAAGATGAAGTCTTGTATTTGTGATTTCTTTTTATATGTTGTGTTTCAATAAAAGTCAAGACTTTAATTTGTAGGTATGGAAATTAATTTCCAAGGCATGGAATTTCTGCTGTGTTTATAAGGGAGCTGGTATTGTGATATCAAACTTCTAATACATGGCTTCACTCATAATTGACATGCAGCACTGATGTTAAACAGTATATTCTTCATATACATTTAAATTTAGTCTCATGAAAGCAGGGTGGGCTATGATTTCATGTGAACAACAAATGACAGCATTCAAGAATAACAATGAAGTTGATATTCACAAAACAAGATTTGATTTGATGACAACATTTACACTCCTATAATTTTTCTATCTGCAGTGTAACTGGATATAGCTAGAAAGGTCAAATACGTAGTCATTTACTGTTCGAAACAAGAATGATGTAGTAGCTGCAAGGTCCCATCAACCTAAATGCCCCTGACATTTCCATTTGAGTCCTGGCAGTATAAAGACAAACACTGATTAATTTAAAAGCCTACTGTTATTTAGAGCACATGCTTTTAATCTGAATAAAGAGGTCATACAGACTGTCCCAAAACACACTTAGTGATATATTAATCATATATACATCATCATCTCCTTATCACAGTCAACATCTGTCTCCTGTGTTTCCCTCTCTGTAATCTGAAAATCAGCACACCTGTATCTCCCTCCAAAAAAAGGCACCACCTCTCACAAACCACCTTCATCAAGAGCTGCAGCAAGCTCCTTGTATATTAAGTGTACTATTTCAAACAGGTTCAGAAAGGACACGGCTCTGTAGGGATGGTATTATGTAACCAGATTAAGGGAACTTACATTGTACCTTTTAATGAAAATGAATCCCACAGTGCCTATTTTAAGTACTTATTTGCCGTTTAAGAGAACTTACTATTAAGTCACAGATTACTGAAAATATATTATCAGAAAATAGAATCCGATTTTCACTTTTTAAAAGAAATTCATAACTTAGTCTAATCCTGATTTTCATAAGGCAGCTACCTCTCCCATAGCTGTAAAATATTTTATGTTCAACTTATCTCTGTGATCTAATTATAACTCTTTCTGTATAATGTTGGTACTCTAAGATGTTCATGAGTTGTAGCAGAGCCCCATAGACTCTCATTTATGGAGTGATGGAAAAGTCTGTCACTACAATAGATCATGTAATTCCTTAATATTCTGTGTTATTTTTCACAGTCAGAGAAAAAGTCTGAGCTGCTGCATGACACTGTCTCACATTTCAGCTGGCATAATTAGCAAAAACATCCCAAAGGAATGAAATTATACCCAACAGGGAATGTCTTATTTCAGTCAAAAATATTCAAGTGGCTGAAATATCCAAATCAGGAATGTTTTTTGTAATACTATTAAAAGTTCTTTCCATTTTAAAATCTTTTCACAAACAAATCTTTAAACTTAGATTCTGTGCTCACTTCCTACATTGGCTGAAAGCAAAACAGCAATAAATATTTTAAGACTTTAATAATTTCCAGACCCCTTACAGTATGAATTAGCATATTAATGCAATGGTTCATTGGTCTTATTCAAGAAGTTAAACTTCTAAATGACTAAATAAAAAGCTTCTATTATATGACTGTGGGAAGACTGGTATTAATTGCAAAGGAACAGGGACAGGAGTGGAAAAATGCAAACCCTGCATTTGATTAATTGTTCAGTCAAATTATTTCAAAGGTCTCTTGTCTTTCTGTAATTAGTCTAGCAATTAAAAATTGATCTATATACTGAAAATTATATTTGACTTCATAATTATGTTTTAATCTGCTAGTATCCTATTCAGAAAGATAATTTAATTAATTTCTACATATACTCATTATTATGTGTGTCTAAAAACATTCAGTATGCTTTCAGTGAGTTCTTTCAAGGAAAAAAAAACAAGCAAACAACTGTACTTGTTCAGATTTGGTGGGCGACAGATTTTCCTGTTACAAGAACTCAGTGCTGGAAAATAATATGGGTGGAAGTAAGAGAGAACTGCTGGGTTTCTTGATTTACTGGCCAGCACAAATTGGCTACGGGACCCATAAAAGTAATAGTGTTCCCTAAACCCTTGAGTTGCAGAAATCCTCACGAAACTGATGACCATTTAGAGGAAGATTCTGAAGCTTGGCTGTCTTTGGTTATGCAAAATGCTCTACATGTCACCACTGGCCCAACAGGCAGGAAGAGTGCTGGCCAGTTTTCTGAGTGCACAGCTGTGATTTCCCCTAAAAGCTCTATGTTGGCCAGATCTAGCAGCTCTTCCTGTCATTCTGGGCTACAAAGCTGTGCATGAGAGAAGCTCTAAACCTTGCAGATTAATCAAGTGCACCATAACATTTTTGTCCTGGGCTACAGAGGAGAGATCAGGAAGAGTGATGCTACCTGGAAGAAAATTTCCAAGAGTATGTGCTGTTCCAAGCACAGTACATGGCTCTTGCTATGATGAGTATGTTAGCAACACAAAAGAGTAAAGGGCAATGTCAATGTTTAAAGCTTAGAAGTTAATTTCCTGTAGCAAAGGAGGAAATGTAGTAGAGGAAGGAATTTTTCTTTACATTACTGTAGCTACAGGTTATGAGGCTAGTGCTGCTATTGAAGATGTAGAAGGTCCTTTTGCAGCAGAGCTACATAACAAGATTTCTTCCAAATGGAAACACCTGGTTCTGCCCTGACCTTTTATTACAATAGTTTTGTCACTGATGATTGAGAAATCCTTGCAAGACGAAGAAGGGTGCTCATATAGGTCTCTATTCTCAACAGAGAACACAGACTTGTAGCTGCAGAAAATGGTGATTTGCTTTTTAATAATCAGATTTCTACTAGCTCATTTGAACAAAATTAGCCAGTCTGCTTCACCAGGACTTTTTTTTTCTTCATTGAGTTGTTTCCTTATTTTCATTCAAAGTTATGATGTTTTATCCAAATAAATGTTTGGAAAATGAAGAGCTAATATTTCCAAATTGTTCATTAACAGCAGAATGAATACTCTTTGCTCTACAGATTGTTTTAACCCTTATGAGTCTATGGAAAACAAACACTACCTATCAGGACCTGAAACTACAATCTTAGAGATGAGAAAGGCTTAATAGGTTACCAAATCCAGGTAGTTCTTCTAATGTGATGAAGTATACTCTAGGTTCTATAAAGAGAATCCTTCAATCATCATAGCCAAAAAAAAGTGTGCATGTAAGATGGAAATGCACACCAGCACAGGTATGCACAGTAATCACAGTGGGTGAAATACATTCAGATACTATGGAGCCTCACAAAATGAAATCACAGTTGGTAAGGAGTCAAGCTGTCACGGTAGGAAGAGCCAAACTTCTTTTGTTGAAATGCGTCCACATACTTGAGGCAGGGATGTGCACCGTGAAATGATGTGACTGGCAAAGAGACTACCTAAGAAGAAGAGGAGGTTCTGGGAAGGCCTGGAAAGATGAGCCAGCTGCAGCTGGTGATATAAACAGTAGGGTCCCTCTGAGGCTAGGCTTAAGGGCATAAATAAAGGGTCAAGTAAGTCATGCCATCAGACACCAGATTGTCTTGCTGCTGTTAGTCTACCTTCTGATTCCATTTTGGGCTGTTCAAAACAGTTTTTTGCAAGAAAGGAATGATGTGGGAGGTAGCGAAGTCATAAGCAGTATAGCTGTGAGGCAGTCCATGTCACTTGTTCTCAGGGACAAGAAGCAGTCCTCTTTGATTCAGCTGTCTTGGTCTGTCTGTAAGGCCCAACCTAGCTCTCCCCTAGGCCAGGGTGGCACAGGGTGGCACAGGATGGCCCATCCCTGTCATTTCGCACCAGTGCACCACTCGTCAGGCTCTGGCCCTGATGTTGTTATGTCCATAAATGTGATAAAGAAGGGCCTCAGTGTGACTTTGATCAAATGTTGACCAACTGCTCATGGGATTGTCATTTTACAGTTTTAAGAAGACATCAGTGCAGGATCACTTAAGTTTCCAAACAGCTTGTGAGGGAACACATGATTCATTGCTGAAAATCAATGAATAAAGATGCTGAAATTGCTCTTCCTCCTCCTTCTCTTCACCATTAGCAGCAATGAAGTTCAGTTTTTCACACATTCATTCTCTGCAATAAGCAACATATCAGATCTGTCTTCATGCCTCTCCTAAGGATTTTTGTCTAAGTGATCACTCTTTTTTAAAGTCAAAACCAGCCACAACTCTCTGGCCAGTACAATCTGTGTTAAAGGTTTCTCTAGTTAAGACTGGAGAGCCCCTATGCTAGGGGTAAAGTAGCATTATATGGATGAAATAAAAAGAAAAAAAGAGATAAATATAAAAGCATAGTGCCTCTATGACAGCTTAGCTTACCATAGAAGTTCAGCTCCTTGGAAGCCTGTGACCATAATGAAAATAACATCTGGCAGATAAATAAACCAGAAAAATAGTTATGTAAAGAGTAACACTTGTGTAAAGGCTGTGTACATCTCATCAGAAGAGGAATCTCTCACAGGCACTAATTAACACAAAAAGTTTGTGACACTGCTAAAGAGCAGTAACCTCCAATATCTCTACAAAGTTACCAAATCTTTCAATTCGTAGGAATTTCTAAGTTCCTTCTGTAAGAAAATTCAAATAAGACACAAATTACATATTCATTTTTTGCCTTATTTTTTAATTTTCAAGCACTCTTTTTTCCCTCAAAACAATGAATATAAACTCAGGTTCATCCTACTCTTTACTGTGTATTGGATCAGATCCTTAAAGAATAGAGACAGTCCACTGCTGTTGCCAGAAACAACCATTTTAAAGTACCAGATTACAAAAGAATGCAGGATTAAATGTTTAAAAGAAACATATTCCTGATATATAGACCATCCCTGATTAGTCAGCACAAACTTATTCTCTGTTTCAAATTGCCTGCGAATGTTAACCTGCATAAAATTTTAAATGTATTTTTCAAGTCCCTATCTGTGTTAATCTACTTCAGAAACTTCCCAGGAAAACACCGTATCATAGTCAAATATGTTGAAACAAGAGATGATTTGTTCATATATGCTAATAATCCTCAGACTCTTGTCATGTTCCTACTATCAGTACACAATTTGCTTGATGTACAATTTCAACGACAAGCATTGTTGGTTTCAAAGGAGTTTAGCATTTGGTGTTTGAAAGTAGCTGTAACACAGAAACATCTGTACCACTCTATTTCAAGAGGAACACTAATTTTATCTCCCTTACATCTTGCAGGAATACCCTGCTAAAGCTCAGTGTACTTGCTAGACAAATACAACTCAGTTGGTTAAAAAGTCTGAGCTCTCTACTATGTTTGGTTGCCTTCTATTTCAGGAATATAGTATAAAACAATAGCAAAGACAGAAGCAAGACATCTGTAAATGGTACTGGCTGTCACAAATCTTGACAGCTTCCACTGACCTGTAACATTAATATATCAGCTTTTCACTTTTTAAGACCTGAAGTGTAAAGAGCAGTCTCCACACTCCCTTTTTCAAAATGATAAGTTCTAGTCAGCCCACAGGGGAAGAAGTGACAGTTACCCAAATTGAAGGTCAGTGCTTAACTCTGCAGCTTTGCATGCACACAATTCAGCTACTGAATATCGCCTTTCTGTTTTCTCATCACTACAGCCAAAGCACATAAATAAAAACCTGGTGTAGATATTTGATTCTGTTACCTTCTGACAACAATGCTTTTGACTGACTGAGGCGTTGCAGTGATGTAATACACAGCTGCACTCTGTCAAAGCTAGCATTCTTCATTGAATTGATTCAACTGCATCTAATCCTGTTCACCCACTTGTGAGATCTTCAGATTTTCTTCTTTTCTCCAAACATCCGATGAACTATGGGGATCAGACCAAGTGGGAAATCACTTCCTACTAGTAATAATAACAGATAGACTTCAGCCAGCTCAACCTGTCTGAACCTTCAAAACACAAGTGGATTTCAGAGGTACTTCTGGGATACCATGTGTAGCCACAAGAGACGTGCTTTCTTCCTATTTTTCTGACACCAGAAAGATTCCAGCTACTGACTACCATATATAGGGCATGTGGTGTAGTGGGGTTAACACAGAAAACATGTAGGGTTTTTCCCAACTTCTTTCACAAGGCCTGTTTTCACCCAGCTGGTATGATCCAGCATATATCATGATGTCAGTCTGCTGCTGCTGTCCTTGGTCACCAGGAAAAAAATATAAGCTCAGAGTTGCATTTAATTAAAGAGAACATGAAAATAAATGTAAAAAACAATTTTGGATACTGGTATGTGCATGTTGCACTAAGGGCAAAGGGGCAGGAATTGGAAAAAGGGACTATTTTAAGTCATTTGTTTTTTAAATCTGAGGTCAGATAACACACAGATTTGCAAACACTGCGTGGTTCCTCCTTGTGTGAATAAGTCTCACTCAGCACCACATTTTCAGTACACCAACCCACTGACTTTAGTTTCAGAGGGAAAAAAAGCTGCACAAGTTTTTAATTTCTCATGAAGAACAGTTTAATATGTCAAAGACCCCCGGCCAAAGCTATCCTTCATTTCATGTTGTCTGGGCATAAGTATGTCCCCATTTTCCACTAGGTGATATATTTTCAAGGAAAACTGCATGATACTATGTAAATTTACTACATCTGCTTTGATATGTGTTCAAGGTCATGTTGGTACTTTCTGACTCAAGGGACTATTGCTACAAAAGGGCTGAGTACAGAAAGAAAGAGATAGATGCATGCAAAAGGGCAAGTCAAAATAGAAGAAAAAATGGCAAGAATGATTTTAAAATTATGAGGTCTCATCTTCAATAAAAAAATGGAACTAAAAATTTTTCTAGATGTCAGACTATGTAATTTTAATATCTTTTATAACACAAATGAACATGAACAGTCGACTCTTCATTAATCTTCAGCCTTATTTGATTGAACAGGGACTTTCAGTTCTGTGCTTTCTGACTGTACATTGCATATATGTATATGCCTATACAAACAGCAGAAAAGTGTGGGCATGCTCTTAGGTGAAACAGCACATAAACTGAGAATATGAACTTTATATTTTTATAGAGTAAACAGTGAATCTATTTGCCATCAATATTTACTACTACTCAGAACTGAGTAAAAAGTGAGGAGGCTGGAAACTGAACCAAGCATTTCCCAGTGACAATATTCTGAAGAGTTGGGATGATGAAGCAAAGCCCTATGCCATTTTGAGGTGGGGGGGTAGGGGGAGGAAAAAGGATTTTTACATTGCCAAAACATAAAAACTTCCTGTAAAGAGAGTGTAGGGTGTGTTACTACATTTTCACAGAAGAAAATAAGACCAACAGAAGGCAAGTTCAGCAGAAAAAAGGTGTCAATGATTTGAATTTATTAAAAGTTGGTGGAAAGATGCAATTTCCAGCATCACTAAAGGATGCTTCTACCTGTTGTTATTTTGCCATGGAAAGTAACATTTCACTGTATTTCTGTCAGTTAACATCTAAATCTGCTGATACTGATAACAACGTAATCATACTTGCCCTTATGCATTACAGAGCACAGGAGTATCAGAGTATGATATTTTGGTGACTGCTACAGATCAGCTGTTATCTGGATAGAGAGTGCATGTCACTAATTGGCAGAATCAGTAGTAAATGGCAGGCTTCAGAAACACAGTACATAGCCCAGACATCCATTCAGTCATGTCTGCCTTCTTTCTTCTCTTTCTTATTTTTTCATTAGTTTCTGAACATCAAAAATCTTACAAAACAGAGGGTGGGAGCTAAAATGTCACGTGCCTTTTGAGATAACTTTAGAGCAACTTGCTCTTGGCCTCATCAACCTGTTAAAAATCAGTACTTTTTTTTTTGACATATATTTTGTTTGATTGGGTTTTGTTTGTATTGCTTTTTTTCTTATGTGGAATGAAGATGATAAGGGTATATCCTTTAAAAAAACTATAATTATCACCATAAAATCAGAGATATTGATTTAACTGTAAATTTCTCTTGTTTCCTCCATAGGCATGGAATAAATCAAAGGACACTGTCATCTTTCTGCTGATGATTTAAAAACTCCTGCTAATGGATAGTGCAGTGAAATTACATTTTCTGTCCCTCTTCCTCTTTGTCTATTAACAGGTGCTGGATTTCTTCAGTATGGAGAAAAGGGCCACTATAATGAATGCATTAATTTTTAATCATCTTATTTGTTTTCTCCTTGTAAAGCTATGGGTTTGGCAATGATAAAAACATTCCTAGCAGTAGAGCACAGTTAGGGAGCATTGCTATTCATTGGTAAATACAAAGTTGATTATCACAAGAATTTGTATGTGTTTGCTATACATAAACATAGATCTACATCACTTATTTTCCACATGCTTATTTACACTACTGATGCTTTTTACACACATTATGTGGAACTAAATTGGATGAACATGAAAGACATTATTCCAGCATAGGACTTCTCAAAGAACAGAGTATTTTATCTTCTTTTGTTCTGGAGATAAACACCCATTTCACTGAGAGAATTACACCTATTTGAAATCAGCAGAACAAAGGAGAATTATATTTAAGGTCCTAAGGTGTTAAAATCTTTCGAACTCTTAAGGTCTTTTAAACTCTTATCTGACTACAGGCAAAATGCAAACTAAACCTTCATTTTGTATTAGCCTGTACTTCATTTATGTTACTGCAGAAATACAGCCTCCTGCTACCAAAAAGGAACTAACTAACCATGTATAAAATCAGATTGTTAATTGCTACTTTTCACAGCTGAGAAAAATGTACATTAGTTAATGTTATGGGAAATTTGCTATATCAGTTACTCTCTGCAATTTTTATCATATCTCTGTTGATTCTAGCATAAAGTTGGTATTTCAGAAAGTCATGAGAGGCAGCCAGCAGACTGCTTTAAAATTATTCAAATGTCAAATTTTTGATTTACTGTAATGCAGACGCTAGTTTTAAAAATTGATAGGAGAGTGAATTTTACATGTTCACACATTAACATGCAATACTTTCTACCTCTATTAATGACATACAGTCCTATATAGCTTCTTGAAAATAGTACGCTGCTGCCTTCAATGTTCCCAATATTCCCAGTTCAATGTTGACAAGACAACATTTCAGAAGCCCTGCAAAAGCTATTAGTCTACAGATATTTGGTAGGAACCCTTGCATATTCTGAAACCAGCTAGCAAATACTTCCAAGGGAGCCAATTGAACCCATGGGAAAAGAACTGGGGTTACACCGCCACTGACCTCATTCATCACTGACTGACAGTGGCCTAGATAAGGTTTGCAGTTTTTTCCTGTAAATGCTGCTGTGGGAAGTATAAATGCACCAGGTGCAGTGACTCAGTTTCAGACTAACCCATAGTTTCAAACCAACAAGTAGAGTATATAGCTTTCACCAGTTGCATGCAGTCCATATGAACATACAAAAAACCAGATAAAGAAAGCTACATATGTGACGATGATTAATTTGTTTTGGATCCAGAGCATATAATTATATGCTTTCATTATAAATTTTACCTGTATCATGTCCTAGATCTGTGCCCTCAAAGCTTCTTAGAACTGTTTAATTACAACACCCTTTTATGCTCTGATTTTCTGAGATACTAACACTATTTAATTACTTGGATATACCAATAACTACAATATAAAGATTAGTAATGACATATTTACAAATGACAATAGGAACAAAATATGTGTCTTTCCTCAATTCCCCAACTATAATGCTGACTGAAGAAAAAGAGCTTTCTCTTTTCTCTTACCTCCTTATTACCCCAGAAACTGTTAATAAATTAATCCAGAGTTTCTCACATAAGGGAAGTGGAGCTCTTCCCACACTGATGGATTTTAATAGCAATTATATTTGTATTCTTACGCTAATGCCCATCACAACGTTATCTAAGTATTCTCCAAAGATTCAAAGTGACGTATGACAAGAAGTATAACTTCCACTTTTCTGACTCAGTATCTTCTTTGCTGATAAAGTATTTTTAACTTGCTTTCTATTTCCTTGTGCCTTTTTACTTCTATTTTTTTGTGCATTTATATTTAGCATGTTTTAAAGGAATAAAAATAGAAGAGAACACTACCCATTTTACAAGGATATTTTTGTACATGAATGTTCTCCATGCACAACTAAAAACGCTTAAACCATAGAAAAAATATGACTGCACAGGATGTGAAGGCAGCTTGCCAAACAGAATGTATTCAGTTAGAGGAGAGACCATGCATGTGTTAACATTTTAGCCTGTTTATCCACTTGGTGCTAAAGGTAGATAAGCAGATAAAAACTTTTTTCTTCTGAAGAAGAACTGGGAATACAGAGTTTATTGTATGAAATGAGTTGAGACTTCCTCCTTGCATCCTTTCATGTCTCCTGCCTTGAAATACTGACTCAGAACCAGCACATTACATACTTCTCCTCCCTTGCTATCTCCTACGCTCCAGATAGTGGTCCCAGAGTGAAAGATAAAGTAAAATACTAGCCACATTTTAGTCAGGATTTTACCACAGAACAAAATGAAGATGGAAACTGTAGCTTGGCTGTACAGTTTCTCCTCTGTGGGAAACAGAAAAAAGTGTGATTTTTGTGCAGCCTTAACCATATCCCTTCCACCATATAGTGCAAACATTTCTGACTGATGAGTTGTCAATGGGACAGGACTGCTGTTCCTCAAATACCCTATCCCATAGATCAGCATAATGGAGTATATATGAGTTATATTCTGAAAACGGTAAAAGAAAGGCTTTTCCTGATAATTCCCAGCATATATTTAACTGTATTCTAGTCTGAACTAAGCATTCCTTTGAAACTTCAGTATGATGCCACTAGGTTTGTTCACCTTTGCTTCATTACAGGATTACGAAATTATGTTGTGATTTTGTTTACAAACGCTTTGATTCTGTTATCTTATTTTTAAGTTTTTGTTTTGTTTGTTTGTGTTTCTTTGTTGTTAGTTTTCAGTTGCTTTCAAGTTAATTTTTATTCAATTTCATTTGAATAAGTGGTAATTAAAAGAAGCAAAAGCCATAAAAATATTTTCTTCTTAAATTTCATTTTGCAAAATTTTTTTTTTTAATAAGCACATCTAGGAATGCAATACTTTTGACTACTTGCTCACTATTCATGTGGCATTTTTCCTATGAAACTACTATTTTTATTTTGGTTATTCTTAGCCTTTTTAATCAGCCTGATTTCCCAACTGTTTGTCATTTTGTCTTTCTGAACTGGTAATTATCTCTTTGTGAATTCATCTTTTGTACTGCAGGTTGGACCTTACATTTCTGTATTCTTTGACCATTCAGAAATTCACATAGCTTTTATACTCATCATGCAACAGTAAAGAGTTTTTCTTTCTCTCATGTTTTTCTTTTGCAAGATGTAAAACCTCTACTACAATATTAGAAGGCTACTTCTTCAATATCCAGCATGATAATGAGCCATTATGTCTAAAGTTAATGTGTGGCTTCATAAAAGGAAAAACAAATCTTGAGAAAAATATATCTGAAAAGAATTTAAGTGAAAGTCAAATGTGAACATTATCATAAATATTGGGAGATAAATATCTATAATTAAATTACCCCTAAAAAAAGTGCCATAAAATATTCTAATAGTATCTTAAGTAAAGGTGTCATATATGGATAGCTTTATATTAAATATATATGTCATATATGGATATAAATCACTCTTTTGAAAATGTCATTCCTGTGTGAGATTCAAGTTTCAAAAGAATGCATTGGTGCACATTGATTAACAACACAGATTTGGATTAATCTTTACTAATCATACTTTTCCTATAACTGATGGTAGTCACCCAAAACTGATCATGTAGGCTCCATATTTAGTCAAGAGAGAAAGACTGACACTTCCAGAGCAATTTTACACTATTGGCAGTATTAGAGGATCTGCTTTGGAGCAACAGAAAGGCTTTAACAATATTTAGTGTTTATTTTTAAGGCAGTGGATTAAAAGAATTCCCTGTCATCTCAGATCAAAATCTTTTCTTGATCTTTTCCCACTGACTTACTCGATTAAATGCCTATGGCAATCTGATGCTAAAATGTTTCTCATATAAAACGTAAGTGCAAAATTGAGGGTAAGTATCCCCGTCACCACAATTCTATACAAGGAAGGTTTTCAGAAGCTAACAACTCCTGAAAGCAAGCACTGCATCAGGCTCTAATTATCCACAGCCACACTAAGCACAATATGCTGCTGGGTTAAACCTTCCTTCTATTGCTTTGCTCACTGCTCTTAGCAGGTACTGCAGCGGAGAGAATGTAATTTCAAGCATTGTGTTCCACACTGTTTTTTCCTTCTGTATTATAACTATTTTGTAGTTAAACAGAAGACTTCATTCTTTAGGACTATCATTCGAGGTCTCAGGAGCGTAAGGTTCATCGAAATGTGTGAATGGGGCAAAACACAGAGTAATTAAATTAACTATGAATTTTACTTCTAATGTGGCTACAACTGCATCCTGCTCTAGTTTCAATAATCATTGCCAATTTCAGTTGGAAAATAGATATGAAGACATAGACTTAAAAAAAAGAAAAAAAGAAGATGATTAGTCCTTACCTGTATAAGAGCTTAAAATGTGATCTGCATGTATTTTATGCAACAGTGGAGGAAATACAGTTGTTTAAAACTGTCTTCTAATCAGAAAATCAAGATACAGTATTCACAACTTGAACCCCTTTGTTCCTGTCCCAGTTGCTTTTTACCAGCTCAGGACTGTAAGCGACACATAAGTTATGTCAGCCAGCAACTAAGATCATAAAAGGGAAAATATGCAAAGAGAATTATTGCTTACAAGAACTCCCTTCTCACTACAACAGCTATGATTTTCAATAATTTCCAATCTATGCTAATAAGTAGATCCTATAAAAGCACTGATGGTAGCAATGGAGATGTATGTCCAGTACCAAATTATTATTATACTGCTAGGTTATTTGAAATTTCAGCTTGAAAGAATTGTGCAACAACTTCAATGACAGAAGAAGTATGTATTATAAAGTAAAAACCCATTCAAAGTCTCAAACCTTCTCAGCAGAGAGACATACATTAAAATTTTTTCTGTGCTTCCAGCTAGCAAGGCTCACAAAAATATCATATGCTAAACTACTAGAGGTCAACTTCAAATGCCAGAAACAGTAATATTAGATCCTGATGACACCTTCTATGCTTCTCTAGGTGTATATAACATTACAATATAATTCATACTTGTTACTTCAGTGAGATGGATCTTGCTCTTCCTATTTGAATATTAAAAAAAGGAAAATAATAATGAATTGCATTTGAACAAGCTGTAGCTACTAACACTGGTATTGCAAAAGAGTTGTTTTAGAACTGGAGTAAAATGTCATTTTTGCAACAAGTTTCCTCTAAATTACCTAAATACTTGACTTTCATAGCCAGTAATTTTTATAATTTCCAAGCTTTCAATAATTCAATAATTTCAATCATTTCATTTTTTGCTTGTTTTGCTAGACGCAAATCCTACAGTTTATTTATACTTTCTGGCTAAAAGAAGGAATATGACTAGCACAAAGAGACTGCAGAGAAAGAATGAAGTATCATTTATTTTTTGCCTACTGAGAAAAATTCCACCACTTCTTCATACTTCCTTTTCAAAACCAAGGTCATAAGATTATTATCAGAACAGTAAGATAGCTATGAAGCCCATCTTCAAAACTGTCTTCTCTGTCAGGGTGGTCAAAGAAGTTTTTATGATCTTTGAAATCAGCCTAGTCACGCTAATTTGTAAATCTTTCCCTATTTTTGGAGAATGTTCTGGGTGTTAAAAACAATATAATGTATGAGGTTCTGCTTACTAGTATTCCATTAACTCAAAGAGAGATTGTCTCTTTAAAACTAGAAAGCAAATTCAGAATAAATTCAGTCTAATCAAGTTATCTTTGCACCTTCAAAAGTCAATATCACACCTTCAGCTCACTGGGAAGGAATATTTCACTTTACTATCACCTCATCTCTCATCATCAACTGACAATTCATGGAAGGCAAGCAATTCCTGGGGGTTGTTTCATTGCTTTTAATCTCTGGATATTGTGGCAGCCTTATCTGTGAATTTTCCTACATTGCCTACCTCCTCAAAACCTCTAACATGATTTCAGCATAGATTTTGATTGATATTTTAATTTCCTTTATTAAAATATAACATATAAAGGGAAAGGAATTTTTTAAGCTCCCAACCAACAATGAAATTATACCTACATCATCATAGCGAGCTAACTTCCTATTAATACAATTGTATTTGACATTTCCATTAAAAAATCTTCTAGTGTTATATTATTCTGTCTGTGACAGCTCACTGTGGGTTCTATGGTTACATACTGATTTTAGATTATCACTTTACTGCATTTCTTTTAACATACATAAGAGGTCCACTTTGGAAAAACATTAATTTGTTTTTGCTCCAAAGGGGTAGTGAAAAGATATTTACTGAATTCAATTAAACTTTTGCATAATAAGTGTGATGCTTTTAATTTAAAGAAATTTCAAGAACCTTATGCTTAAGGGAAAATTGAAATTAAGCTCTGAAGTGGTATAAAACATTTTGCTAATTTTATTAGCCAGTTAAATGTGAGCTTTTGGACAATGTAAAGGAATACCTCTCAAGAGACACTATGAAACAGAGGAAGCTGGGTATAAATGAAAAAAGAATATGCAAGGAAAGGCACTAGACTGGCCAGATAAAATCCCAGAAGCAGCTAAGTTTTGCTTAAATTGTTGAGAATATGATTTCTGTCATGTTCCCATTATAAGACACTTTTAAGCACAGACACCAGCACAGAAAACAAAGCCTTAGGTTTCAAAATCATGAGACCTTTAAACGTGTCTAACAATAGAATTTTTGACTTTAGTAGCAACATATGATTTCAAGTAGTACCTTATAAAGCAACTCAGACAACAATTTAAAGAGTGTTAACAGTAACATCACAAGGTCAGGTAGGTACCTCAATAGCAAAAATTAGTTTTCATAGAGTATCATTTACAAACAAATTATTTATTCAGCTACACGATATATTCTGTCTGGGAGCTTGACCTCTGCATTGCCATCTGGTGATTGCAAATTTTGTGAAAAACACTGCGCCAACCTCAGATTTTTGCTTGTTCAGAAGATTATCCTTCCTACATTATTTAACTACCTGTCATTTGACCTTGTCTTGAAAATCATTGTATGCTTCTCATGTCACTGCATTCACTGTTGACAGCTGGTGTTTATCACTAGAAGCTGTGGGGGGAAAATTACTCAGTGTACAGCCTAGCCCACTTAAAAAAGCAGATCAAATAAAAAATAAATAGAAATGAGGAGTCCCTAAATACCAGCAGCTAACACTTTGCCAAACAGGGGGAATGTACAGTGGTTAGATCAGGTTTCAGCGTACAGCTGCTGTCAGCATTCCTACTGCTCAAGAAAACAGCTGAGGTGGTACCTGTGGTTTCTAAAGCACTAGCTTTAAAATATGTCAAAATGCAGCATGTTAGTCTGCAGTACAGCTATTTTCTGTGGTGGGCTAAAACCTAAACAAGGTAGTGAGTGATCACTGTTTGTCCCACACTTGTAATCATCCATTACTGGCAACTGTCAAGACAAATTCTGGGCAAGATAGACCTCTGTGCTCAGCCGTATGGCTGCTCCTCTGTTGTGATAAAACACCTGTCAGATGTAGAAAGCAGCATCAGGATGGTGATGTGGAGGACATCTTATTTCAGGTGTGAAATACAATATCAGACCTGGCCAAGCTTGCTTAGTAAAACTACACTACACGTTTTCATTTAAAGGCATCAGCTCTTGTATCATAGACAAATCCAGGAATTTACCCTTTGGTAACTGCAAATACACTTGGTTGCAGCTCAATGGGGTATCCAGCTGAGTTCCTGCCCATCTTTTTGTACTGATGACATGAGCTGCTGGAACAGCCACATTTCAGTGAAGGTACAATAGATAATTATATTTAGTTTTCATATTTATATGTTTAGTTTATTTTGAAAGCTCACTAATGTTGTGTAGAAACAGAAGGGCAAACTTTTAAAACAGGTTCTCTAAATTCTTTTTCCTATACTTGGGAGGTCCCTCTCCTTCATTTGCACTAATCAAGGTTCATTATCTTCTTCAGAATCCAGTCCCAATTTTACCTTTCTATCATCTGAAAGATATGAATTACATATGCAAGGGGCCAAAAAGAAGCCTATGGGTGCAAATGAAAATCTACTAAGAGACTTAATGCAAAGACAATATCCTCCTCTTATGTAGTACCTGATTATGGATCAGATCAGGTTGTTGGGAAACAATGTGAAGTACTGCAAGAGCTTGATCTAAAAGAGTATAAAACAACTCATATTCTTCCATGAATGCCCAATTCATGACGGCTGTGTAGTTCTTTCTTTTGACACTATAAAGCTTTTGACACATTAAAGAGAATGTGAAATTATATTCTCTCCACTAAGCTTTAGTTCCACTTTCTTGACTCATCTTATTTGTTTATATTACACCTGATTTAGGCTTTCAAACTGTTTCTGACACCGTGAAGCCTGCCTTGCTTCTACAGAACAACAAAAGACTAATTCTATATCCAACCATAAAACTAATTAGGCTTTATGAAAAATTCTTGGATTATCACACAAATAATTAAGCTGGGATGGGCAGACATTACTTTGAACATGCAAAGCTGTGAAACTACAGAAGGCTGCACATTGCATGGCTTGCATAAAGCAGTACTAACTCTGAGAGGCTCAGCCACTGAAACAGGTAATCCTGTGTATAATAATACTCACGCAGCACTCACTCCTAGTCAGTGAGTAAAATTAGAACAAAGAAGGGATAAAGAAATGATTGATGAGTATTCTTGCACATTAAAGGCTAGTGGGTTCACTCACATGTGACTTTCAATAGATTTTTCAATCTTGTGGACTGTGGGCTTGTGGAAAGTGAACAAGTGGCACAGAACGCAATTCCTGTTGTAGGAAATAAACAGAAGTTTTAATTCTTTTTTTAAAATATGCTCATCTGAATAACGTGATCTTTAAGATGATCCTATGTATCTGGCTCTTTCATTAAATATGCTAAAAGTATTCCATAAGAGATAAAACAGCTATTAATTAACAAGATTTTTAAAATATCATTGGCAAAAACATCCCACTGCCTTTTCATTTGCTTACAGAACAGAAGTTTTGGAAACCTGCGTCACTAGCAAAAAATTTGCATTTCATACAATGCTTCAAACATACTTTTAAAAGAGGAAATAACACTTGTATGTTTCCTTGAAATGAATTTAAGTCTTCTCAAATAACATTTTGATTAATAACATGTAAATGAATGCCAAGTTTATAAAGGGATTTCTTCAGTTGTCAAGGTGATTTTTAATTAACATAAAATGGGAGTCTCTTTCCTGGTTTGCATCAGTACTTATGATGCTACTGGAGAAACTACAGTTCATAAGGCTCACTTAATGCTTTAAGTATTTATGTAGTTTATTCAAATATAGAAATTAGGAAAATAAACACTATGGAATTTGTCTGTTTTTACATAAGAAATAGTGCTATCAATTCACAGCATCCTAATTCATCACATAATAAAAATTTAGTTAATCCTGTATAAACTGTGGCTAGACACAGCAGCAAAACCATCTTAAAAGAGCAAGTTTGACCAGACAGCTTCAGCTTCCTGACAAAACCTTCAAATGTCTCAGCTCATCTTTCTAGGAAATTTTCAACATGAAATTATTTAATTTAACTTAAAAAAAAAAAACAAAAAAACTGACATCTGATAATTGTGATATTTTCTTACAAATATGAATCCAATATATTTTTTTACTAACACACATATAAAGACAGATCTAGAAGCTGATTTAATTAGATGACAACATTACATACTGCTGAGCTCTGATGATCAGCAAAAAGAAGTCATTTTTTGTATTTATTTGGGCTATAATTAAAAAGCTTAGGCATGTGGGATGAAATTAGCAAATACAAGGAAATGTTTGTCTTCTTCAGCAGACCAATATTTCATTCACTTTTTTCTTGGGGTTTAGATTCCCGTGTCAGTTCCAAAATCTGTGAGCTCTTCTTTCAGTGTCCTCTTCACAGAGGTTTAAGATTTAAAGGCCAGAAGGAACTCTTACAGTCATCTGGTCTTTTCATAACACAGGCTGTAAAAAAGTCATGCCGTAATTCAGGAATTAAGGGCTTCATTTCTTAGGGTTATTGTATGAGTCTGAGAAAAATGTCGTGGCTTGAATTTAAAGTCATGGTGTTACTACCAAATCACTGAACACATTTTCCCAGAGACTTCATGTGAAAGTATATTGCCTTTATCTAGACTGATCTTTTATCTAAGTTTCAGTTTCCATGTACAGGCTATTTTCACTTCTGCTATATTATAGAGCTGTTTATTGCCTGAAATAATTTGGATCAAATTCTTTTGGAGCCTTAGAATGAGACACCCTTCACTTTCTATTTGTTAAACTAGAGAGCTATTTTAAATTCATAATATGAGAGATAAATCTGAATTTAACCATTCTTTTAATCCTCTCATAATTCACCTCCATCAACAGCTTTTAAAGCATCATCACCAGAACTGAATGCAGTACTTCACCAACGTCGCTGATGTAAATACTAAGTAATACTCCTTCTGTAGTCCTGCATTAGTACCTAATTGTCAACACTGACCTCAAGATCCTTTTCAGTGTCATTACATATGAGGATACATCTAGCGGATACAACACTCAGTGTTAATTTTAATCAATGTTTTTTTAATATATTTGACTGCACTATAGCAGATACTCCTCAAATAAAACTGCAGTTCTAAGACCAAAGATAACTGATCATTCCATGGTTATTTCTTCTCTCTATTTTGTATTTCTCTTTTTTTTTTCTTCTTTTTTTTTTCTGTTTCATTTTCTCCCAGGTTAGAAAAAGGTTCTGAATAATGTAGAATCACATGCCCCACTTTGTAATACATCACTTTTGTAACATCTAAGTTATCCAAATGCTATTTGAGGATTTATTAGTAAAAAAAATGTTGTTTTTTAAAATAAACTGTCTTTTTAGGAGGAGCACTACAGCCCTTCTTCTTGTCCACTTCTTGGAAGGAATTTGACAGGACCCTCCATCCATGCTTTTTCTTTGTCAAAGCAATCTTCATCCCAAAACCCTCCTTCTACTGCAATATCTTCTTCCTTGGAGATAAGGCACAAGCCACAGTGACCTCAATCCCCCATAAACTCGGGGATGGCACTTCAACAGCAAAAAAAGGCTTGACACATTCTTCATCTGATGAGGGTCAGATCCTGGGTC
>VWZT01013496.1:0-11641 GCA_013397055.1 Pachycephala philippinensis
TTTTTTTCTTTCTCTCTCTCTTTTATCGTTTTCTCTCCCACACTTTCTCTCTAGTCCTGGTCTCTCAATTCTATTCACTTTCTTTTACAGGTCTTACTGTAGAAAACCATTGCATAAATGCTTAGAATTCATGGTTGACAGGAATATATTATAAAGGACTTATATAACTAATATAATTCCACACACGAAATCATACTCCGATTTTCATGAGATGCAGTCTTGGAAATAACACCTATGTTTAAATTTCTGGAATATTTTCAGAATTTATGTTTTCTATAAACTCACCAAAATTTAATGACATTAACCTGAACTGCTCTATATTCAGTTATTTGAAATTTATCCATCTAAACCTGTGCATTTTTTCTGAGACAAAGCTTGAAGGACCTATACATGACTTAAAAACTACTGCTGTTTACCTGAGGAATCCTACTTTTCCTGCTTTGAGGCAATGGTTTTGAGTGTCACTGGATGTCTGGAAGCAGTCTGAGCCTGAAAGAAGTAGGGCTGCCTAAGGCGCCTGGCTACAACTGCATCTTGAGACATGGGACTACTCACAGTATGTGTTTGTACTAATGCTAATTTGGGAACACCTTCCATCATCCAGCAGATTATGTCTTTTGCTGTCCTCATTTTTTTTCCTGATTTTCTCACTTCCTAAAATTGCCTTATACATGTTTAAAAAAACTGCAGAGGTCTGTTAAAGTTTGCCAATGAAATTTGCTGAAAATGGTGTCTGTTTTACATTGTGGAATTTGGCCAAGACTTTGCTTCCAAATATGAATCTGGATTTCAGATGCCATGAGAGAAGATAACATTCATAAAGACAACCAGGAGAGCTGCTGTGCTGTCAGTGAGGAGTGTGTCTGTGGAACGGGAAAGAAGAGAGCAGTGAACAAAGGAGAGCTATACGGCCTGGAGGTGAAGAAGAAAACAGGCTGGCACTCAGAGAGTAAGGAATGGAGAAGAAGTAGCATGAGAGTGTCCTGTGGTAAGGAGGGAGATAAGAGAACTGGAGCAGAAGGGAGTAAGTATGGGAGACCCTCAGAGCAAAAAAGCTGGGATGATTGGGAGGACAAGTAGGTAAGGGACAAAATGAGACAGATGCATCCTGTGAAAACTTTATAAAAATATTGTTGTGAAGACAAATTGAATAATGCTTTATAAGTACCAGCTGTTCTGGTAATGAAATCCATAAAACATCAAGATGTCAATAATCATGCTTCAGTGCAGAGTTCAGATAACATGTGGTAAATAAACTCCAGGGCCACATATTGAATGATAAGAGAAAAGAGAAATATTGAAAAATTGTCTAAGATATAAGCATGTGCCCTGAGTGAGACAGGTGTCCTGTGGAAGAACTAAAGATTGTATCCAAAAAGTTAAAGACTATCATAATATATGCTCACGAAGGTTAGCAAATAACATTTGCATGGGCAATCTTAATTCTGACATTTCCTAAATATAAGTGTTTGATTGTGCAATCTTAGTGTTCTTACTGGCAGTAAAATTAGAAAACAGTTAAGCTGGGTTAAACATAGAATCAATGAAATCTTAACTGCAAGTACTTGTGCTTCCCAGATGGTTTGAAGCTATTGGTATACCTAGCTCAAACAAACAAACAAAAAGAGATGTTGCTTTATTCCTTAGATGTAAAACACTGATGCTTTAAAAATAAGCACAGCATGAGAAGTTCTGCTGAAGATCTAATTAGTCTCTGAAGTTTTAAATCTGTCTTGTGGTGTCTCACATTTCTGTGCAGAAACTCAAGAAATAATAGCATTGCACTCAGTTTGCTTCACTGCCTTCAGAAATCTGTATTTCATGCTGCAGAGTTAAACTGTCATTAATTTGATTCACATCATGTAACTACACTTCAGGAAGAATAATACAAACTTGATCTGACATTCTTATTTTCTTTTCCAGCACCTTCCTTTTTTTCTAGCTTTTATAGTCCTCTGGGCTCCTGTTCTACAGCACAGTCTGATTATATCAGTTCTTTGACTCTTTCAGCTTTCAACCTGACTTCCTTAAGACATTTAAATAATGGGTCTATAGGGGAAATTAGCTAATTTGCCATGTCTTTCTCAGGTTCTGATTTTACCCTCTATTTCCATTCTTTCTTGAAGAAAACATCCCCATTCTTAAGAATAGCAATGAAAAATCGAGTTTCAGATACAATTTATAATGACCTCCTGGACATTACGTAATTTTATGTTGTAACTAAATAGGGAACTTAGATTTTTTAACTGCTACAGCAGAAGGGGATAAAAGAGAGAAAATGCTCTTAGAATAATGTGGTTTTGATGCTTTGAAGTGTTGAACTAAGAAGAGCAACTAGATGGATTTGGAGATGAAGAACTTTTAAAATTATTTCTTGAATCTCAAAAAAATTCCGCAGCTAATCCCTAAATGAGCCCTTAAAACAACTTGTAAACAGCATATTCCTGGAACATGTTTTCTTGTCTATCTTTTACAGTAGTACATTTTCTAGCATGCATTATTTAATGTAGTATGAATGTTTCACCATAATTTCCAACACATCACTAAAAAATTACTATCTCTCAATAAGTAACAGAACTCCTTGTGATTTAAATTCTTAAATGCCAAAATGCCCTTTTATCTTAGTTAGGTGAATTACATATTTGAAAATACAACTCTTCAGTCCAACTGTTCATTTGTATCACCTCCAAGAAATCTCTTTCTCTAACTCCACCAGTCTACTTGGTTTTAATTCTCAGTCTGGAAAAAGACACATGGCTAAGAGAGGTAGAAACTAGATATTACAAGATATCTTTCTCGTAATGAACTAGTTATTAAATTTCTATGGCCTAGGAAATATTTTGAATGTTTAAAAGGAAATCCCCTTAGGCTTTAGAAAGAAAAAACCCACTGAGTGTGTGGCAAATGATATTATTTTTAGTGATAAACTGTTATGTATCATTCCACTAAATAAAGAGTTAAATGAAAAAGCTTACTTAATGCTGTTTCAAAGTAAAACATGCTAGCAGTAATCACAGGAAAATAATATGATTAAACAACCACTAACATAAACCTTGAGAAAAGTAAGAATGAATTCAAGATGGTTACTGAAGTAGTGAAGAAATTTTCATTGAAATACTGATGTCTGACATGACAAACTGCAACAATTTCACTTTTTACACACTTATGCATATACCGTTGAATGTCTTGTCAATGGAAATTGCTGTGTCAGTAGGGACCAACAGAATGGAATTAAGATGGAAAGGAAAAGAAAATTAAAACCAGTATTTGTATAATGAAACTCAAAAACAATAAATGAGATATAATGCACTCTAAATTAGCATTAGGCCAAACCTAATAGCTATGGCATTGTAGAAAAGAAAATTTTTCCTGGATATATCATTTAAACAGGCAGACAAAATTATTGAAAATAAAACTCATGAGCAGGTGCTGGTTTTCTGTGGGCTTTTTATATCCAATAAATAAATATATCCTAAAATCCCATAGACTTTGGTACTTTCAGCCCTAAGAAGAAACGTAATAAAAATAAAGAGCAGGTACTACATGTGTATTGTCACTTTTTCTGACAGGAGGTAATGAAACTGAATATGAAAAAAATGAAAATGGTTATATAAGAATGACAGAACACAAGTTTATGAGAAGGATGGCTTCCTGGTTATCTGTGCTAAGAGGCTTTGGGTTCTAAGAGATCTCTTTTAGTGGAGTTGTCTTGCACTGTCAAATACAAATTTGGAGGACAGAGCTAGTAAAAATCTGCTAACAGATTAGAAAATCAATAATGACAGTATTGAACTGCACAATTTAAAAAAAAACAAAAAACCATCTTTTCCAACATATCCCTGATATAGGTCAAGCTCCTACAGTCAAATAGAATTAGCATTGTTGTATAAATGGCTGTGGTAGTTCAAATAGAACTGCAGATATGAGAAACAAAGAGACAGCCAAAGTACAGATTCACAGAAAGTGGTTGTAAGGATTCACAGAATCTTCTGAGTTGGAAGAGACCCACAAGGATCATCAAGTTCAACCCTTAAATAAACGGCCTCTAACAGTGATTGACCTCACTACCTTGGTATTATTAGCACCATACTCCAACCAACTGAGCTAAACTCACGGTGGTACTAAAAGGGAAAAGAAATAGAAAAGAGACCAGAATAAATAATAAAATAAAGAAGAAACCAAAAAAAAAAAAANTATAGGTCAAGCTCCTACAGTCAAATAGAATTAGCATTGTTGTATAAATGGCTGTGGTAGTTCAAATAGAACTGCAGATATGAGAAACAAAGAGACAGCCAAAGTACAGATTCACAGAAAGTGGTTGTAAGGATTCACAGAATCTTCTGAGTTGGAAGAGACCCACAAGGATCATCAAGTTCAACCCTTAAATAAACGGCCTCTAACAGTGATTGACCTCACTACCTTGGTATTATTAGCACCATACTCCAACCAACTGAGCTAAACTCACGGTGGTACTAAAAGGGAAAAGAAATAGAAAAGAGACCAGAATAAATAATAAAATAAAGAAGAAACAAAAAAAACCCAAAAAAAAAAAAAAAAAAAAAAAAAAAAANAACCAAAACAAAACAAAAAAACAAAAAAAAAAACCAAAAAAAAAACAGAGAAAGATTTTGTCTCATATGTAAAATGAGACGAGTAAACTTTGTCTCATATGTAAGAAGAAAACCTATATAGAAGGTAGTACAGCAAAAACCAAAGTCTGTTAGCAAAGCTACTAAATCAGAATTCAAGGTGTTTTGTTTGGAGCCTTTTGGAAGGAGGGGGGACAGGTGAATATGATGCAATCCAGCATGTAAGAAAGGAAAAGTACAGGTTTCCCTTACTGATGGTTACTCTATTCAGAATTCAGAACCAATATTCAGACTGCCTTACAAAGGAAGTCAGCTACATAAACTATTGATGGTTATATGCACTGCAAGAGATTGAAACTTTTAAATATTATCTGCTGAATTGTTTAGGTACATCATGTAAGCAGCATTATTAGTTTAATTGTGGTGCTCTTGAACTGATTTTTCTTTGCAGATTGAACACTGCATATTGTGTCTATCCCTTAGGGCTTTCATTCTATTATTTGTTCATGTCACTGAACAAGAGCAAAACAAGAGCAAGAGAAACAAAGACAGGCATCCTTTTTGAGGTCCTATGCTCCCTGGTAGAGCAAAGAAGGATGAAAGGAAATAAACTGCGTCTTCAAAGACATACATGTTACTGAGAAAAGGTGCACTTGATTATTCCATGCAAAAGTGTCCACGAAGATGAGTGCAAAGCTATCAGCAAGTAACACCCAAAAGAACATATCATGGTGATAAAAAGGAAGCTATTTGTTGACAGAACTACTATAAAAAGGATGTCACTGAGTCCTGCCAAGGATATAAAAAAGTGTCAGTGACATTTTAAGTTACCTAAAAGGTAACTAAAATCACAGCTAGTACTTACTGCATTTATAAGCAATACACAGTCAAATACCTCTGAGAGATGTTTTGAAGGACAAATGATGAAATTTTATGTTTCATAATGTAACTGGATGCCTTTTAGGCTTAAACCCTCTCCCTGACAGAGGGTCATTGCTCTGTTTCCAAAGCTAGAAAGTTTAGTGTAGCAAAAGCTTTGAGATTATGTTGTAAGAGAGATTTGAGTATGGAAATCGAGTTATTCTATAGTTAGAACTGTAGTGTAGCTCTTTATCAGAGTTATGCCTACATTCACACCCAGTGTATCAAGTCATTAGTTCTCTAGGTAGTCCAGGAATGTGCCAAAGATTCTGTGCACAGATGTGAAAATGGACTGGCTTGAAACAATAGATAGATGTGAAACCAGGTCATTGACTGAACTCCAAGACAGACATTAAATTAAGTATCTGACTGATTGCATCAAGAAGCTCTCCAGCTGTGAATTTCAAAGAGTCTAGAGAATCTCCCAAGACTGTCCATAGGCCAGTTTGTGTGCTTAAATGCATTGATTAGCACCCTGGATAATGAATATGGCCATTCCCTCTGGACACTCTCTTAGTCATTTCCTCCTGTAAAATTGATCAAACTGTATATAAATAAGACTCAGGTAATGATCCAATAAAACCTTGTGGATTGTGACTGGATGCTAAGTGCCCACCCAGCTGCTCTGTCACTGCCGTCCTCATATGGCCAGTGGAGTTAAGAAAAAGCAAAAGTCTTATGGGTAAGGACAGTGGGAGATCACTTCCCAGTTACAATCACAAGCAAAACAAACCTGATTTGGGAAAATTAATTGAATCTATTACCAATCAAATCAGACAAGCATAATGAGAAATAAACCCAAATTTAAGAAACACCTTCTCTCTACCCATCCCTTTTTTCTGAACTTAACTTCACTCATGGTTTCCCTACCCACTCCTCCACAGCAGTGCAGAGGGATGGGGAATGGGAACTGTGGTCGATTCATCATATAATTCTGCTCCTGCCCCTGAGGAGAGGACTCCTCACATCTTTCTCTGCTCCAGTGTGGGGTTCCTCCCAGAGGAGACAGTCCTCCAGAAACTTCTCCAAAATGATTTTTTCCCATGGGCAGCAGTTCCTCATTAACAGCTCCACTGTGGGTCCCTCCCATGGGTACAGTCCTTCAGGAACAGCCTGCTCCAGCATGGGCCCCCTGGGGTCACAGGTCCTGCCAGCAAACCCACTCCAGTGTGGGCTCCTCTTTCTGCTCATCCACAGGTCCTGCCTGGAGCCTGCTCCAGCACAAGCTTCCCACAGGGCCACAGGCTCTTTTGGGTGTCCACCTGCCCTGGCACTGGGTCCTCCACAGGCTGCAGGTCTGTTTCTCCTCCACCAGGAATCTCCATGGGATGCAGGAGGCCAGCTGTCCTCCCCATGGTCTGCACCATGGACTGCAGAGGAATCTCAGCTCCTGCTCCTGGAGCACCTCCTGCTCCTCCCGCTTCACTGACCTTGGTGTCTGCAGGGCTGTTGCTCTCACACATTCTCACTCCTTTTTTGCCCTGTTGCAACTGTTGTTGTGCAGCAACGTTTTACCTTTTTTTAAATATATCACGTGTTGATTGATTTGATCTTGGCCAGCAGTGGTTGCATCTTGTAGCCAGCTGGAATTGGCTCTCTTGGATATGGGGGGAAACTTTCAGCAGCTTCTTACAGAAGCGACTCTTGTAGCCCCTCTTCCCCCCTCAAACCTTGCCACACAAACCCATTCCTGAAGATACAGTAAAGGTCACATCTTTTCTAGGTAGTTAAGGGACATTTAGGAGGTGTTTTGTGTTTAGTTCAGATAATCAGTAGAAATAAATCTTGCAGAAATAAATCCTCCTCCTTGTGCTGGAGGACCATGAGAAAACTGGATTATAAGAATTTATCGGAAGAGCAACTTGGGAGCGTCATACAAACTAGATGAAGATGCAGACTCCTATTGTGATCTGGGCACTAATCAACCATCCTGTTAAAGAAAATTGATTTGATCTTAAGAATTCTTTTTATTTTTTATTTTTTTTTATTAATTTTAACAACTGCTATTTGTGGATGTGTGACCAACGTCAGTGTGGAAGACTCAGGATAGTAAAAAATATGGTGCTATCACAGCTTACTTAATTATTTGAATTATGCAAGTCCTTGAAGAGTCATTCTCTTCACCGTCTTACTGGAGTGTCTTCTAATCACAGGTAATGAACATTCCCTTGGGGCTTGTTGTTCTAGGGCTTTATTATCCCAGCAGCTTACTTTATGTGGTTTAGAGTGGGGGTGGTTAATTCCAGGTGATCAAGAGAATATTTTAAGCACTAAGTTATTGCACTTCTGAGGTGTGTGTCCTTTTCATTCTTCAGTTTCATGATAGCGTTGATGAAATTGTACCCTCCATATTTCCTGTTTGAGCAATTTATGTCTAGCAAAAAGTAATCACATATTGTCACAATAAGTACTGGAAACCCTCTCTACTCCATTATGAGTAAATGCCCTAAACATCAGAGAGTAGAATTCTTCCTTCCCCTCATCCCACCCCTGTCCCAAATGCACCGTTTTTTCCCCTTTCTTTGTCTTACTGAGTAATATCAAAATTAAACAGCTCCCACTGGAGGGTCTGAGAAAAAAACAAAGCAAGCTTTACAACCCAGTGGGATCAGGCTAGTAAAGGCAGGAATATGAGTTAAAATTCTTTCTCTAGAGCTGATAGGAGATTCATGAACCTAGCTATTTCCTTCAAAAAGTTAGTGCTGCAGTTAGAAAGCAAAGAGAAAGGCAGAGTTGTCCCATTTCTCTGTGTGAAAAGGCAAAAGGCTGTCACATTCAGCTCTCAAAAAACTTTGCAAAAAATTTTCAAGGTTCTTCAAAATCTTCTGTATAAAAATTATGGCAAGAGTCAACAAAATTAAAAATGGATAAATTAGCTTTTACCCACTTCTTTGATATTACCTAGAAGCTAGCTTAAAAATACATTATGGCTGTGAGTGGTAAACGTGAAGTAAAAGAAATCAAAGCTGTCAAGGAAACTGATAAGAAAACAGACAACTTCTGTCAGCTGGGCATCCTAAAAGGGTGAACTTACATCTTTTCCCCTGAAACTGCAGGTTCAACATGTCACCACTGTTACTTGACTCTTCTTGTTGAAACAAAATTGATATCAGGTTCTTGTTTGAAGCCAAGTCACCGAATAGCCCTCTCTTGGTCAGGGGCTCGGGAGATGTTAACTGGGCTAGTTCAGTGGAACCTGGGTTGCCCGTTCACCTACAATGTGGTTTGGTATACACAGAAAAACTGTGTGCAGAAAACCACATAATTTTTTTACTAAACTTAAGTAAGACCTAGTGACTTACAGTGCCAAGGGCAGAACAGTAATAGATACCGATACTTAAAATGGAATCTTTATCTCCCATTTAAGGAATTCATATCTGGGAAGTAGAGCATGAATGTCAGTACTTCAGGGAGAGATGGGTAAATTCAAGCAGATATTATTTTAGTCATGACAATCAGGCATATTTAATAAATAAATGGGGTCAGGAGACATCAACACTGGGAAGAGAGAAGGTGAAGAATGGAGAGAGAAATCAATAAAGAAACATCAAGAACTCTGGGATTTTTTTATCCCTAACTTTATTTTATTTTAGTTCCTGCAGGGCATAATATGAATTCAGGCATAATTGCAGAGAAACACTGAAGTACTACTGGGCCATGAACTGCATTTGTGAGGAAACAGAAGGTCATGGTTCTTAAATAGCAAACTTGCCAGGCCACCAACAAGAATGTTATAAGCTCAGTCCAGCCTAGCTATAATCAGCCAGTAACTGTTTATATTGTCAAATCCACTTTTCCATCTGGAAAAAACAACAACAAAAACATATACAACAAAGCAAACAACCCCCCCCCCCGAGATCTGTTCATAACAACACAGTTATACAGGCTAGAATTTTCTTTCAGAAGTAACAAGTGACTCAATTTGCAAGGCACCCAATGTACAGGTGGTGAATACAGAGCATGTTCCATAAAGTCGGCACACAATAATTTTGCTGAAAGAAAATTAGCAAATTTTTCTGATTGCTCTTATGTATGAGTTTATTCTCACTGCTATTTGTTTTCCCAGACGTCTGTATGCTTATGTTGCCATCAGAATTTAGTACTCTGTTTTTAAGGTGTTCTGTGGGAGGAAATGAAATGACCACTTCCAGCATTTTCTGAAACATATAAAAAAGTCTGTCTCACCTGACTATTGTAGAATCTTAGAGAATTCAGACAAATAATATACTCATATGAAATCTATTTTATAAACTAGTTAAGCCAGATAAACCGATTAAAGCTCTGGCAACATCTGACTACAAATTCGCGATGACAAATGGAACTGATACTACCTGACTGACTTAACAATTCTCATGATTTTAGAAAGTGTAACCCAGAATGTACAATCACTCACCCGGTCAGGTGAGGGCTCTCCAGGAGTTGCCTTAGGCAGCATCCCAGCCCATGGGGAGAGACCCCATCAGCAGACCCACTGTTCTGAGGAGACCAGCTCAGGTGCCCCCCTGCTCCAGCAGTGCCATATCTGATGATTGCTCACACAGGGTCATGTCACTGTCACGCTGTCACTGCCTGAGGTCTGGCCTCACGCCCCACAGCAGCCACCCTGCAAACCTGATGGACATTGTGCTGCCCGAGGTCAGTCGCGGGTCACTCTCTGCAGTGCTTGGCACGCTGACATGGTTATATTGCTTCTGATTACAGATCAGCCGTGACTAAGCAAGGTCTCAAGGTGCCATGATTCATCCTTTGTCTTCTGGAATGCACAGGGCAAATGGAAACACTTTGCTCCAAAGCACTCTTGTGCTTTGTCTTGGTCACATCAGTTCTTATGCAAGTCGTTCAGGGCAAAGAGACAGTGAGCTTTGTGTGTGACCTCCAGAGCAGGGCTGAGTCTCCTGAGAAAGGTTACAACTAAAACTCTTTCACACATCAGTGTTTCAAATTCACAGTATTTTTTTGATGAGACTATTTTTTATGAGTATACTAATCACGGGGGAAAAAAAAATCAGGTTAACTTCCACCGTGAAAACATTTTGCTGTAACAACTGAAAATATGTGAACAGTGATAAACCAGTTAAGCTTCATTGCTAAATAAATAACACATGAGTTATTGCACTGTCTGCATTCTTCATTTTTCACTGAAATAATTTAAAAGACACTGTTTAAAAATAAGTAATTTGATGACACCCTGACAAAAATTTGGATGCTAAACATGATTTTTTACAATCCGAGAGCAAAGGAAAGGGTTAGGGTCCAAAATGACAGTGGAAAGTATCAGTACATTTTATATATGCTGTTGATTTTTTTATCATGTGAAATGTATACAACATAATCATGATGGAGTCTGAGAACTCCTGCAAATGGCACTTCTCAAGTCCAATAACAAATGGACTACCAGAAGAAAATGTCATTGAAATATCTGTGGAGTCCTGTTCTGAATATATGACATGAAAATTGATATGTTGCTGGCCATTCTTTGTCATTCCTGAGCTCTGATTCATTAAAAAGATATTTTACAGCAACAAACAAGCAGGGCTGTGGCTAATGAGCATGTGTGAGTTGACACAGGCAGCCAGAACAACCACAAAATTGTGGCTGGAACGTAAAGAGTAAATTTATTCCATTAGCTTGCTAAGTGAGGGATCCCTGAAGCAGCACCTGGGCAAAGGATAAAACCAGAGACACAGGCACTGTTAAGCTCTGTCCATGCCAGAGGATCACTTGGCCTGATGTTCACACAGGCTTGTCAAGAGTTTTTCCCAGCTACAGTGTCACTCAAGTGACTTGCTAGTCTTCCACTTTTTAACCCTTTTCTCCCAATAGAGAAGTTAAAATAAAAGGCCTACCCCAACAATAGCTGAAAAAAGGATATATGCACCTTTTAAAATACTGGTGGTCCTGGAGTTTATTTCTTTACATGGTATTTGGTTATGCACAGTCTAGATAAAAGCAAGGATGATTTTTCTGTCATCATGGCAGAATCTTTCTGAGGCCTTAGACAAGTTACCAAAATACTTTCACTCTATTTCTCTTCTGACAAATATATTCCATAAATACCAATATATAATTGGATGAAATAAATTAAATTATTTATATATATATATTTTATATACATATATATATATGTATGT
>VWZT01013496.1:11648-73399 GCA_013397055.1 Pachycephala philippinensis
GGTGATTGCAAAATGATCTGAATACTGTGGTCTTCATTATCAATATCTATTTCTTGGACTCCTGGTCCCACACATCTGAAAACCTTCATATTTACACTTTTGCTAGGTACACTGTCCAAAATCCAGAAAAAAATCATTCCTGAGAAAGCCAAGAGAGGTGGTTTGGCTTGGTTTGGTTTGGTTTGGTTTGGTTTGGTTTGGTTTGGTTTGGTTTGGTTTGGTTTGGTTTGGTTTGGTGTGGTTTGCTTTGCTTTGCTTTGCCTTGCTTTGCTTTGCTTTGCTTTGCTTTGCTTTGCTTTGCTTTGCTTTGCTTTGCTTTGCTTTGCTTTGGTGGTGTGTGTACATATCTGGGTTTTTTTTAACAGGACCATTTGACCACAATTCTTGAACTGACCAGAAAAAACAGGGTCTGGTTTTAGCAGCCAGAGGAAGAGGCATTGTTTATCTGTTTATCTGCTATGATCTGTCAGGAACATTCCCATCATATCTGGGACCACGTCCTCACCAATGGGTGGGCGAGCCCCATCCTCGGAGATTCTACCATTCCTTCTTGTACACAAGTATTTTTAGTTGACTTTGGGTTGAACAAATGCATTCCTGTACTTTGATAAACTGCAGTTGACTTTGTTGAACTGAAATCTTTAAATGCACATTTTTATAGGAAGCAGATAGTTCCCGTACCATGTGTGGATTACCATGAGTAAAATTGCCTATAAGCTACATTTATCTTCTTAAGTGGTCTTCTGAATATTTCTGCTTTCTCTCACTGGCTGAGTGGCAAGGACTACTATTGATCTAATTAATGTCTTCCTAACAAAGGTAATGTCATGCTTAAGTAAGGTTTCTAAGTCCCTTTAAGAGTTTTGGAAAATCTAGGAAAACTTCTAAAGAAATCTATCAGGAGACTGTCCTGGTTATTCTGGATTCATAAAATATCACAGTCAAAGGAATATTCATTGACATATAGTCTTAAAATAAATTGCATGGCAGAATGGTACTGTGATAATCTTGGGTTTATATGTAATTTATGAGATAATTACAGCATACTGCTTATGGTTTGGGCTTTTTTTTCTATTTTTTTTCCTCACAGCTCCTCCTGTCTTCTACAGCCTAGATCTTTTAGTGGGTGTGGGTATCTCCACTGTTACAGAAACTAAGGAATACTATTTATGTCTTCCTAGCACAGAGTCCCTTGAACAGATACTAGCTGGGGTGAAATATGAGTAAATTACAACATCTTTTGAGAACTTGTGAATTTACTGAAAGATGAAGAATGCATGGGTTTAAACATATGACCTTTTCCTTCACCCATTAATATCTTCAGTAAATTTCCACAATATAGCTGAGACAGACAAAATAACAGAACTCATGAAATTAGTTTATTACAATTCATTTTTCAGCACTCAAATGCTATTTTCATAGTCTCATAAAAATTCAGTCAACAAGCATTCTTTTTTTCCTACTATACTCCTGAACATAATGCAGTCTTATGGAGGTATGCTATTAAATGTAAACTTTTTTTTCAATACTCAAATAGTTGCTGAAATTTTTTTTAAAACACTTATTTTAACATGTGAGAAAATTCTTCTTTCTTAAAAATGGCTGAACTACTTTTCCAACACCTGTGAGACAGTTTCCTTTCAAAGAGAGCAGAAGCTTGGTGTATTTTAAAAGAAAAGGTAACAGTTGCATAAGACTAGAAGCCAGTGAAAAGTGACTATTGGAATGACGACGTGTATGCAACCTTAACTACAGATGTTCCTACTGACCCTGCATAGAAAATCCCATGGAATTGATGAATCAAAGAAAAAAAACCCAAAACAACTCTTTCCTTATCAACGAAAGTATATTTCAAAATATGCATCTGCAGTTTTCTTTAATTTTGTTCATATTTTGCAGCAGAAAAGTTGCTGAGGTAGGGAAAGTAACGGCACTGAAAATTTTTCAGTGATCATGATCATATGTAATTTGCAAAACTCTAAATCTGTACCTGAATGCTACCCAGCATGCACACGTATACTGTGTATAAATGTAAAAAAGAAGGAATTTTCCAGATACCTTTTCAATATCAGCAAACAATATTAAATCCTTAGGATGATATCTTTATAGGTATTGATAAGAAAGAACATTATCAGGCTCTCTAATCTACATAGCCCTCTTTCTATTCCAAGACTGATGTGGTCACTGCTAAAGAGTTGAACTTGGCAGGCACAAGACAAAGAAAATGTGCTTAAAATTTTTTTCCAGCAGTGGCAGCTGTGTTTTGTGTTGACTTTCTGTCTGATTCTGCTTTCAATTTTTATGACAGATACAAATAGCTATTGGTCGCTGAGAGTTTATAGCATTTGAAGAACAATTTTTCAGATGTCACTCTGTACATTTTTTCTATAATGTTCAAATAAGGCATTTGCTGCAGATAATCTAGATATTCTTTAGATATTCCAGAATAAGCACAAGAGAACTTGTTTCCATTACCTATGACTCTATTACTGTTTTTGGCAAGAGTATTCATGCTGGTTGCACTCAGTTATTTTTCTAGTAATACTTTTTGTTTCCTCTAAATTTCTTCTGGAATTGAAATGTCTGGTTACTAACATAATTTGATTTGTATTAACATGTAGGTTGGGTTGGGATTTTTTGGTTTGTACTTTGGTTTGGGTTTATTTTTTCTGTGTTTGTATCACCATAGTTTAAAAATTATTTGAAAATAAATGTAAATGAGAAGTACTTCTAGTTGAAAATGTCCTTCTCAAAATATGTATATTTTTCTTCTACTGGATCAAAATAATTTTAATAGACAACTGAAAAGGAATTCCACTAATACATAAAGGATGTGGTTTCCCCCACACACTTGTTGTTAGGCAGTTTCCACTACTAGTAGTGTTATCAGTCAGATCCTACTATTAGTATTATAGAATCATAGAATAGTTTAAGCTGGAAGGGACTTTTAAAGGTCATATAGTCAAACCCCCTCTAGTAGTGCCTGAATGAAGAATATCAGGGCCTTCTGATACAACAAATGACAATCAGCAAGGCCTCTCTATATATTCTATTCAGTTTTATACTTACTGGTACAAAAATTTATACTTCCAAAGTGTCATTTTTTATATGCCTCTGTCCAGGAGCTGAAAATCACAGTTTGTGAGCCCAAAGTATACCTAACAGGCTGAGTTAAAATTGATAACTGGAACCAAAGTTATTTAAGCCAAAATTGGCTGCTGGTCATCAATGATTAATTACAGAAGAGACCTAAGGGCTACATCATTTTAAGGAAAAAGGATATCTATGAGGAAACCTTACCATCACTGACACATTGATACAGCATGAGAAAACTTACGACAGCTGTGAAATTCCTTATCAAGAACTGCAGGAAGCTGTCATTTTCCCATCCTCTCTTTGATGCCTCTGGAGTTGCCGTAGCTCAGGCTTTGCACCATTCTGCCTTCTCCTCCTGGGCTGGCCCCAAGTGGCAGCCATAATCCCACCCACTATCTCTGGCTGACCTCAGAAGGTTTGCGGAAGGAAATAGAAAGAGCACTAAAAACAAAGTCCAGGGATCAAGATGTGAAATAGTTCATAAATTACCTGATTTTTTGAAAATAATCATATTTATTGAAAAAAACACCTGAAACACCCAAACATTAAAGTATATGGCAGACACCTTTCCTCCAGCTTTCCCATGCTTGACTTTATTCCGAACTCTTTTCCTTTCCTCTTTCCTCCATCCTGCTATTGTGGTAGGTTACACTCAGTTATTTCAGTGAGGCAATGCACAGCACAGGACGGGACAGGAGGATGTTAAGGTCAGAACGTAGTGGCTTCTCTCTTTCACTCCTTCTTCTTTTTTTCTGCTCTTGCAAGGGCTTTCCACGGGTGGCAGTTCCTTCAGGAACATCCATCAGCCCTGGTGCTAGTCCTCCACAGGCTGCAAAGAACACCTGCTCCAGCATGGAGAACGTTCTCCTCCTCCTCCTCCTCCTTCTCCTCCTCCTCTGATACTTGTGTTCCCTCTGCTGATTTTCACTTTCTTTTTTTTTTTTCGTTTTCTTCTGTCCCTGTAGTACTTTGTCCCTTAAATATGTTTTCACAGTTGACACCAGCTTGGCTGATGGACTCAGCTGTGTCCTGTGGTGGGTTCATTTTGAAGGTAGCTGGAAACATCTGTGTTCAGTGAAGGGCAGCCCATGTCTTCTCCTTGCAGAGGCCACCCCTGCAACCCTCTGTTACCAACAACCTAATATACACAATACACAATCTTACCCCTTTTTTAATTCAAATGCCCTCAGAAGAAGCAGAATTATCAGTGATACTGAAAGTTCTGCTCTAGTTGAACTGGTGGAATATATACAGCTTTGAAAAAGAGATCCCTTATTGAATTGTTTAAATCTGATATTCATAATCTATTTTCTAAAACCTTGGAAATCTGATAGTATTAAAGGCAACAGCTGAACAGTATGCCTCAAATGTAATTGTGTGACTACAGAAGTATTAGTGAGCATCCTCTTGGATAAATAACACATTAATATTAGATCTGCCTTTGTTTAGCTAGTTACTAAAAGTTCTAGATTAATTGTATTTACTTTAAGTAATATAGAATTCATTAATATTATTAATTTCTATAATAATTTTAACATTCCATGAAAATATTATTATATATAAAATATTACTTTAAATGTATATATATATAAATTGTGCCTTCCCTGTAGCTTATAAAATTGTTCCTTCTTTTATTGACTTAATTTTTGAAAGAAAATATTTTGAAATTGACTATTTATAATAAGGCAATGATCATGCTATAAAATGTGCTGCCTCTACTACCCTTGTACTGTCCTTGTTACTGCCTACAAAACACCCAGTTCTCTGCTAGCTGTGACAGAGCTTACAGGAAATAACTTTGGAAACCTATTTCTCTTGCATTTTTATATGTTGCACCCATTGTCTCTAAATAGAAGACAATATATGTCAAAGTATGTAACATGAGGTAATGCATTGAATTATACTGCTATGCCACCTACAGCCACATGTATGCATTTCTGCCAGAAAAGCTTTTTCCCTAAGTAAAAATAATTACACAAAAAGCAATCTTATCTAAACATGCAGTGTCTTCTGTGTGTGTTCCCTATTTTCCATGCAAACATAACACTGATGAAAACATACTGAGCTTTCAGTGGTTTTAGAGGAAAAGGTATTGATTGGTTTGATTATCTTTCCAATCACAAAAGCCTGGAAGAAAAAAATAAAACAAAACCTCCCTAAATACCCTAAAGACTGCTTCTGTATTGTTTTTATGCAACGAATAAAGTTTTAAGGCTTTAATGTTGTTGTCTTAAAATTGGTTATCTTTGCAGTGCTCATTTACTGGGTACATAAGACTGATAGAAACAGATAGAAAACTTCAAAGGTTTTAGATACTGTGTGCCATGCACACTTTAAATGAGTGATGTCTGAATAAATATTTGGAGTATTTGATGTGTCAGAATTTTTTTCACACTCACCATCTTTTCTGTGTTGGATATAACATTAAATGTTATGTAAAAGATTTACTATAGCAATTTTGCAGCCAATTACTTTTAAGACATTTTCTTCCCTTAAAATATAATTGCCTGAAGAGAAATGCAGCCTAGAATAATATAAACTTAAAGCGGCGTTCCTTATAATTTCACAAAGATGGTCAGTCTCTTCCTAGCAACAAGACAGAGCTCTAGCTATCCTAGCATTACTGCCTGTTGTGATTCTCATGAGCTGCTGCTAGTGCTGTGATTTCTCTTCCTCAAATGCCCTGAAAAACACTCTCAGGATTGAAAGTACAGTTCCTTAAAAATATATTGGTTTCCTTTACAAAAAAAAGTATGTCTCTGAATATGAAATGTTTAAAATTTTGCAAGTAGTGGAATTTACAAAGGAACTTTTTTTTTTTTTTTGGCTGGAATAGGCTTAGTTTGCAGAACTGCAAAGATGCAACCCTCAACCAATGTGGGGCTTGGTGTTTCTGATTTTCATTGTATTAAAATTTCCAGGATGCATTTCCATAGTACGCTGTAAAAATATAAAATTCATTTTTCCTTCCCCCCCTTCCTTCCCTTCCCTCCTCCCTTCTTTCTGCATGGAGCACAAGAGCATCTTTAATACTCTCTGCTTACAATACAGATTTAGAGTTGCTGTGTAAGGAACTCCTGAATCTCCACATCAAAGAGGGAAGGCTGATAGCTTTAAGAAAATGTCAATGTAGCAGTGATGTACTTAAAAGAAGATCTGGTAGCACAGCCATGTCTGAGGTCCCAGTGAGCCTGGTAAATGGCTGGAAAGTGTCACTCAAGCTGCGAGCTGCAGCCAGGCAGGAGTCAAATGTCAGCACTGTTAGTACTGTGCTGGAGCAGAGCACCGGGGGAGCGGTGCTCAAGCACTGCTTAAGGCCATTTTGTACTAGGTGTGCAAACAGTGTGGGCAGTCACTTCCACATCACTGCAAATTGTACCTGTTGAATGAAAAAATTCTGGGGACTTCTACAAGCTTAAAGACATTCAGAGAGTTTGACTTGAAATGAAATAGAAAAGCTTTTACATCAAATGTATTTGAAGAGGAGACAACGAGTAGGGAGTAGGGAAAGAGTGAGGTAGTCATGCTCCGATAAGACCCAGTTATTTTTTCAGCCACAGGTACTTCAGAGCTCATTGCTGTCACTGTGTATTCGGGAAGTTGTTCAAGGGACACAGAGACATGGAGTCTTCCAAAAGTGAAAAGAACATGCTATGGGAATAGAAGGGAAGACAAAAGATTGCAAATGAAAAAAAAAAAAAAAATAGATACATTCACTGGTACACCTCTAAGGAAAAGGAACTTGTGCAAAATACACGTGAGGACAAAAGAATTGCCTCACGTGTATTTTGGTGTAATAGGTGTAATGCAGATGAGACAAATCACAGAATCACAGAAAGCTGGAGTTAGAAGGAACCCCTGGAGGTCATCTAGCCCAAACCCCCAGCTAAGGCAAATTCACTTAGAGCAGTTTGCAAAGGATTGCATCCAGGTGGGCTTTGAATATCTTCAGAGATGGCTACCACACAAACTCTTTGGGCAGCCTGTTCCAATGCTCTGTCATTTTCAAAGTAAAGATTTTTTACCTCAAATTCAAATGAACCTCCGATGTTTTCAGTTTGTGTCCATTGCCCCTAGTCTTGTCACTGAGCACCACTGCAGAGTCTGACCCCATTCTCTTGACATCCACCTTTTAAATATTTGCATGCATAATGCTCTTGAATTGCTGAATGTAAATGAAATTTTAAAAAAGGCACAAATGCTTCTTATAGAGGAAACAGAATGATGGAGCTTTGAGGGTAGAGGTTAATGGGACATACTCTGGAGGTGAGTAGCAAGTGGAGTACTACCATGCTCTGCCCTGGGGCCTGTCCTGTTTTGAACATTTTTAACAAGGACATTGGGGCAATGATTCCCTGTTAAAAAGTTTTACAGACAACTACAAAATGAAAGGACATCTGCTGTTAAGGAAGACCAAGACAGGCCACAGGAATAGGCCAAAAGGAGCTACAAGCAATTCACCCAGGGCAGGGCAGAGACTCCCTGACAGTGCTGCAGGTTTGGGCACTGAGGGGCTGGGAAGCCAACCTGCAGAAAAGGCCCTGTATCAGGAGGGCTCAGAAGCTGAGGTGACCAACATCAATAACAGCAGTGAGGCAAGCAGAGCAAACAAAGGGATTGTATCACCCCACTCAGCACTCCTGAGACCACATCTGGGTGTTGCACCTGGTTTTAGGTCCCCCAGTACACGAAAGGCATCAATAAACATGGTCTCCTGTGGAGACCACAAAGGTTGATGGGGCTGGAGCACTTGCAGGTAATGTATACTTGATAACTAAATAAAAATACTCAGGGAATAGAGACATTTTGCCCAGAAATATTACAAGACCAGATATACGGCAGTCATAGTCATTGTAGGGCTTGGCAAGCAAGTCAGAATCATCAATAAAGCTGTTTCCAGCCCTTCAGATTCTGAGATAATGAAAAAACTGGGAGATGAAGACATACAGATACAGAATCCTCTTTTAGAAACAAAAGTTCACAGCTTCATCTTTGAAGTTGAATAAACTTTTAGCTCTCAAGAGCAATTTTTTGGACACATAATCTTAATTTGAGATTTCAAACTCATTGAAATAAAATCTCTTTTACTCGAAATGGTAACATTTTTGAGATTCAGACTTTATAAACTGTTCTAGTCACTTTATCTTCCTTGGAGGACACGAAAATCTTCAGTAAAGGATAGAGCACGGAGTGCCTGTGGAATGGACTCATAGCAAGATAAGGTTAGGAACAAGAGGAACAATGGGTAGAAATTTTATTCCAGTAGAATTAGATTGTAGATAATGGTATTATTTTTTTTCATCATGTTTCCCTCTTTCTTTGACTTAAATCATACTTTCTGGCTGCCTGTGGGTAAATTTGAAAACTCGTAAGCTTGTTTTTTCTTCTCCTGTCAGGGAAAAAGAATTCATAGGCTAACCTATCCTATTACAAAACCTATGTCTGTCTTCAATGTCTTTCATAACTTTCTCTTGGGCAAGGTTCAGAATCAATATTCCACCCTTGCTTTCCTTAGTTTATTAGATGACCTTTAGCCCACGAGCTAGTACTTTATGGTTAATTTTGTCTTTCTATTAGGTTCCATATTTTTGTCCCATCCTAATTCTGCTACCATTTCAAGTGCCTCTTTGAATTCTACTCAAGGTATCCCCAAAATTTCTGCAATAGGTCACTAATATTTTCTTCTGGAACTCTGGACTCCTTTCCATCATAATTTTCACTTGAACAAATTCATTCAGTTCCTCCCGTTTTCTGGGTCTGACTCCCTGTGCCTGAGATAAAATTTGCATGTAGGGTCAAATCAAAATTCCTAAATTTCATTTAAAGACAGCTCTTCTCCCTCATTTCACAGATACTGTGAACACCATCAACATCTTGTCAATCTGAGATTACTGCTGAGATGTGACGCGTTACTTCTTCAGGGACTGCAATTTTTCTACATATCATTAATAAAATGTGTATTTTCATTGCTGTCTCACTTGCCTTTTCAGGCCTTTATTATCTCACATTTCAATTTATATTCTGTCTGCTGTTGCCTGAAAACGTTTAATTGTACCTAGAGCAATATATCAATTATCAGCAGTCAATCAATGCCCAGCTGTTTTCCTGCCTCTCAGATGTTCAGAATATACAAGAAGAGTATATTAGTGAGATTATCCTTTTAAATACTCAGATAATCACTTCCTTGACTTATCTTATATTGTGTCTAAATTCTCTCTCTTGCTGTGATATTTATATGGACTGTTCCATGCTAACAGCCACAGACAGAGAATAATAAGATCCTCCTCTGACAATTTAATTTACTATACTTTGCCAGATTTTAATTTCTTTGCTATAGCAAATTGTTGCCCGTCCCTTCATACTGAAGTTGTGAGTTAGTCCTTTCTTGAGTTTTTGGCAAATATCTGCACCATGTCTAACACAGCCAACATTTTTTAGGATAAATAAAAAGTAACAGTACTACCGCTATTGCTATTAATAGCACTATTAGGGTCTACGGTAAAGATTTACAGAAGTAGAGGAAAATAATTTTCAGAACAAATTACTACATTGTGGATTTGTTTTAGAAGAGATTAGAGTGTGTTCTTTTCTTACCCTGTCATAGAGCAGAAAAGAATTACCTACATTTATCATAAGCTCCTATCTACAAGCAACAAAAGGTGGTGAAAATTAAAGTAGATGGGGAACAAGAAAAGGAAAGAGTTGGGAGAGAAAAGGAGAGAGAGGATCATAGAGAATCTCTTGACAAGTTTTTCTGACATGTTCTAGTCATTCCTAAGTGCAGATGGCATTTAATCCCTTACCTTTGATTACATTATTAATTCTGAGAAGACATATTTGAACTCAACAGCAGAAAACTAGAAGTGCCACCCTGAGAACCCTTAGGTTCATTTCATTCTACCAAAAAAATTTTTTAAAAAAACTTTTATTCTGCTTCTTCAGCTCTTAAGAAACACAAAATAACAATCTTCATTGAGAATTAATAACTCATTATCTTGAAGTAAACCCACAAATGTCTAATGTCCGAGTGTAGCACAAATTCCATTGTGTTTTCTAGATCAATCAGAATATGGATTTATAGATCATTCACAGCAGGCTTTCCAGTGATAAATACTGGGAAGGATTTCTTTCTTTCATGGATTTGGTGAAGATCCTCACTTTCTTATCCATTTCTAATCATTCCAGCATGAATGTCCTATGCCAGGATGGCGACTGTCAAAACATTTGCTGACTGACATAGCCTGAAGTGTATTTCAATACAGGTAAAATCATGCATAATAACATTCTTCATTGTGTTCATTGTAATTTATTGGGTAAATTATCTTCTGTTATTGCTTTTTTACCTGTGATTAAGTAGTTTGATATAGATTAAGGCTTTGCTGTTTAACCGTGGCATGTAAGCCATGTCAAGCTAATGAAATCATAAAAGACGTATTCAGTTACAAAGACATCTCTGAAACTAAAATGCCCTTTTGTCAGGGGACATATTAGTAAATCAGTATATCTACTGGATGTCCTTCAGGGATACAACAAGACATTTATGCTCTCCTAGGGATTATATGAATTCACTAAATAGTCTAATACTATGTATTTACATATGACAGAGGGGACAAAAAATAATTTACAACACAGAAGTCACTTACACCACAATAATGTTGTAAGATTTGCCTTAGCAGATCATGGTCCAAATACATGCCAACAAAAAAATCTGTTGCTAATGTGAAAAAACACACTTGAAAAGCAAAGTTAAAAACAAAGAGAATATAAACCCACCCGTTCTGTCTGCTTACCCTAAGATGCTGATCTGTTTGTTTTGGTCCACAAACACCAGTTTCCCTGTGTGTTGAAACACAAGGCTGAGCTCCAGTGAGGAAGTGAATGACTCTTGTTCTCTGCCTATCAGTTACAGAAGGATGGTATCAAACTGGGGAGAAAATTGAACAGCACCTTATTTCCAAAGGAGGCACAACAGCTGCACCGAGGCAGCCTCAGGTGTTCTTGAATGAAGCAGGCAAAGCAAGGATTACATAAAAAGCCTCGGGAGGGTAACACTGTTTCCAGAGAAGCAGAAGGATAGGGGATGCTCTTTGGGAAGTGCTGGTGTGTTATTGAGCCCTTAGCACAGGACCCTCTGGGTGACAGATACAGACAGATCAGATTGCCTGCACAATCAGGCTTTGCTGGTCTGAGTGTACAGTGGAAATTTCCAAGCACTACAGAGAGATAATAGTGACAAGCAGGACCTTACCTCTGGTGCTGAAACACTTCTGGCCAGGTGGCAGAAAGTTTCCTGAGAGGCGTGGATCAGGGTTGATGGCTTTTCATGCACACCTGCAGTCCCTTAACCATTTTTGTGAAGATGTCAGATGGTGCTGCTGTTAGGGAGAAAATGGAACTCATATGTAAGAGCATGAAACAACTATTCTAGCATCTGTTCTTGAATTCAAGGGTTACTTTATTTTCAAAATTAGGATGTTTGCTTCCATTCAGTTATACCAGTTACTTGCCTGTATTTTGGAGAAATTTAATTTAAAAAGAACGTTATAGAGCCTTCAACATGCGTACAGGACTTTCCGTGTCCCAAGGGAGGTTTATGCTTTTGTGAGAATGGAAAAATAAATCCACTGACCCTTTCCAAAGAGAAGCTACTATGGGAGGTATTTAAGATGGCTTAAATCATCTGGCTTTTTCAGTGACTGTCATCAGCAAAGACATTAAGACATCATTTGCAAGCTTTATCCTTAATGTAAAATGGCAGCAATTGATATTTAAAACTGTCTGATAAAAAACCCTGTACGATAGTAGGAGAAGCCACAAGAATCTCTTATGTCGAATGAAAACTTATTTCTTTCAGCCAAAACTAAGAAGGGTTTGAGAAATGTATGCCTCTTAGCTTGAATTTCAAAACCAGAGCTACTCAGGGGTTGGGTAATTTATGTTTTTGATTGTGTTTTATAAGATAATAGGGAGTTGAACATAGGATAAGATGCTCCCTGTCCCAGTTTATTATTCAATAGAGGCTTTTATTACAGTGTAGAGAACTTCTAGCAAAAGGTTTTAAAATTGCTCGCAGATTAATGATTTCATTTTCTTCTATATCTTTAGATTTGAATCATTACTGTTTCCAGCATGAGCTGTCAGTAGGACCAAAGAAAATCCAGGCAAATGAGTCTTGTGTTTAGTTTTTATAAGCTTAATCTCATAATGATCATGGTCTCAGTTAATACTTAACAAGCACAGGTAAGAAAATATTCCTCAGTGATCACACTTCTCATTAAAAAAGTACTGATAGTTAAGCTGTCATAGTGCAACTTTTTTCTCGTCATGATTAAGACAGAAATGCAGCTGTAAGTGCTCATTTTTTTCCCTTTTCTTTTTGACTTGTGCATTGCCCTCCTTAATTAACTGCTTCATCTTGATGTTTCAGGAGCATATCTGTGCGCATGTGTGTGCCTGTGTCACCTATTTGGAACACAGGACTGATAACAGCAGCTGCTCAGAGAGAGCATTCCACCGCATCAATTAATGTTTCATGCTAAATAAAAAATGTACGTCCTCCACACCAGTCTTGTAATAAAATAATTAATTTGATTCAAGTGCTAAATTAAGTATGGCAAGGAGGTTTTCGGAATAAAGTTAAGGAGGAAATAGACTGCAGCTTTGGGAAGCCTAGAGCATGTTTTGTACCGCACCTTGAAACAAACAGCTTGACTAAAGAGTAAGTTAGTCTATCTCTTTGATGGCTGCATTACCAAGTCAAAGTCTTCAGGGCCTCGTGAGGGTTCAATGACAGAGAATATTGTAGTAGCTAGATGTAGGACACATAGAATTTAGGCTTTTTGATCAAGTTGTAATAAACAGCTTTAATTAACTGGGCTTCCCAGAGGGGATTAAAGAGCAGTGAAGAACTCTTTGTTTTATTATTTAAGATTCAAACTATTGCTTCCATTAGGCATATTCAGAGTTTACAGCTAGGATCCATTATGGGTTCATTGCAGCGGAGATTGTACGTGCAGTATACCTGATACGTTTTCCTTCTTTGGCTTGGTCAAAATAAAAACCTTCACATTCCATCTGTGTTTCAGAACAGCTATTAAATAGTCATGCTCTTCATTCCCTTCTGACACACATCTGTCGACTCACATGTAAAGACAAGAGAAAAAGAAAGAGAAAATAAGAAATTTATACTGGTGATGTGCTGCATTCCCATTTTGAAATCTACTTTAATTTGAATCTCTCTTCTATTGGGTAACCAACCACTGGTCAAAGGCACCATGGGAGTCTGATTAGAAATCACCCCGTGAGTTACTAGAGCAAGCAAAACCCATTATTCTCCCAATGAACATGTAAAAAGCAATGCAGTGCTGTCTCCTTAGCTAATCAATGTTTTGAAACAGCCTTACATGGATCACTCCTAGGGGCTTAGCTCCATCACTTGTTGCCTCGCTTTGCAAGTACAAAGGCACTTGATTTTGCATACATACTGACAATTCAATAACCTGAACCACAGTCCTGATAACAGCAATAGCTTTTAAGAACTAACAGCTGACATATGTTCTGAAAAGCAAAAAATTCCAAACCTTCTGACATCTTTTCATAGATAATTTATTAAGCTGTTTAAAAAGTGTTTTCATCCCATTGTACACTAAAAATAGAAATTTACTAGTAAGCATGGCTAAATACAGCTTGAAACAGGGGACTCCAAGGGGGTTTGTCAGCTGTCAATTGACCAGAATTGCTAGACACCCTTAAAGACACACCAACTAATTTTCAAATGTAAAATATGTTACAGTAACTACTAGCTCCCTTCTCAAAGAGAATTTTTTTAAGCTGTAGCAAAGGGTTAAAATACTCAGAGGAAAAAGAAATAAATAAAACAAAAAGAGTAGACTTACAAATCTATCCCAGGTCACATTTCTTTAAAGACATAAATTCAGTGTGAAACATCAAAATAATGGAGCTCTATTGATCCTACCAAAAAAGTTTCAAAATGGTAATGAGGAATACTGTCCCAGCAGAATTAGACTGTTCAAACACAACAATCAGAACACAAGACAAGGCAGGTAAAAATTTAAACCAAAGCGAAAAAAATTAGAAAGTTTTATTTTATAGTGAATCAGAGAATTAAAAAAACCCCACACCACTATTGATCCCTTCATAAACCACAGCACTACTTGTTTTATGAATGACTTTCTTACAGTAAAAGTTTTGATTTTCCAACCTGTATGAAATTGTTTCACTTTTAATTATTAAAGAGCAACTTAATGGGACTAAGGCTAGTTAACATATAAATAGATATACAAATCAAAACCAGGTCACAATAAGATATGCATATAAAAAAAGTGAAGTTAAGTTAAAATTTTCCTTCTTAATATTGCATTTTTGCTTTTGAACTGTGCTTACCAGGGATTGGTACTCATTTAAGCCTGTTCTCATTGAAGTCAAACCTCTTCCTGGCTCCAGGAGCACAAAACAAGCTGAGGAGCATCCGGAGACTCACTAAAGGAATGTGACACTTTCATTCTGTGTAGTGTTGGTGTTTTTTTGATACTGGAGTTACAGCATCAGAAAGCCCACTTGTGATTGGTATCTTCACATCACACACTTTAAGACACAAATACTTTTCCCAAGGCAAAAATGGCTGAGAAATAAGAGGAAAATGGGACTGGAAAACAGAGATAAAGTGACTTGCTCAAAGTCTTGAAGCAAGGCAGTGGAAGATCGGAGAAAGATCCTCCTGAGCAACGATACCTGCTGGACAACACAGCCCCCTCGTACCAGCCCTCACAGACTACAGCTGCACATGCTCCAAAATAGGGATACCAAAAACATAGACTGAGATAAATTTTAATCCTGAAAGAGGAAGCTGGCATGGTGAAATGTCAGTGGTCGAAGAAATAGTGCTTACACAGACCAAAAAATTTGTAGCAGTGATGTCAGACAAGCTTGCAAAACAAAAGCAACCAGAAAGTTATTTGGCCTGAATTATTTAATGTTAAGCAGAATATTCAGAAGCCTTTTTCAGTGAAATTTTCCAAAATAATTTCACAGAATTTCTCTATTTTTTTAAACTTTTTTTATTTTTAAGGTTAAAAAATCTATCAACATATATTTCTTGACAGAGCCCTTCTAGAAATCAACGAGCACATAAACAAACCAGCATATAATCCATTAAGAACTGCAATATTTTTAAAAGATACACATACTCCTGTACCAATTTGAATATAGAGAAAAGTTTATTAAATGGGCTGTATTATTTAGTAGAACAGACAGATACAGAGGAAAAAAGCTGTGTCATAGTTCAAAACAAATAGATAAATTACTGTCTTAATAGGAACCATTATGACAAAATAAAAATAAATACCTTAAAAAAATAATGCTAAAGGAAAAAAAACTATGCATATTGACCAGGAAGAAGGAGAATTTTACTGGAATTGCAGAAAAAGGGAAAGACTTTAATTTTGGGGTTTAATGGTTTTACAGGTGAGAAAAGGATAGAAAACCAAAACCAAAAAACCACGCAATTAATAAAAACCTCACTCCTCTCTCTCCCAACTTTTCTCCAAAATGTCTTCTTCCTTTTGAGTCAGTTTGCATCAGAAATGAAGAATAATATTCTGCTTTAAAGATGGGAATAAACTACGATAATAAATACTTGTTTTACTAAAACTCTTCTCTGTGATCTTGGGAAAGTTATTTAGCTTCCTTTTGGTTTAACTGCCTGGGCTATTAAATAAGAATGCCCTGTTTTCCTACTAGGAGTCCTTCAGAATATGAGGAAACAACCCCATATCATGGAAGAATATTGCTTCAAAAATATCACCTTTCCAAGGATAATTTAAAAAGTATAGTCTCTATATATTCATCAACAGTATCATAAACTAGATCTCTGTTTAAGAGTTAATAGGGAGCCAACCAGAATAAGACAAAATTAAAACTCATAAACCATTTTTACACTCTGTTTAGAAGGAATGGTTTAAATGTGGAAATGATAGGTTAATGGATACAAACAAAACAAGGTTTATAGTGGAAGAAGATATGTTTACTATGACAAATTGATGTTTTCAAAGAGATATACAACAAGCAATCTTTTCAACATGGAAGCAAACTTGTGTGACTGTTGTTTTCTCCAATCACTTCAGATGGTCTCATAAAAACTATTATCCATTCCTACAAATCTTTTCTTGCTTATAAACCATGGTCGAATGTAATTCCTGAAAACTTGTTTTCAGGAACAGTTAGACTAACTACCATAGGAACTCCTAAACAGTTAAGCTTGCAGATCAGCCTAATCAGAAATAAGTAGAAAGTAACAATAAACTCACAAGGTTATTATTCAGAAACTTGTATTACTGAGGTCTGAAATAAATCAGACAACACAACAGGACCACCAGTTCTGTGCTTATGATGTTTTGATTTTACTGGACAGCCTCAAAGCCCTCTGAGTAGTTGATTAGAACTAATGTCCCTTCACTTATTTAAGATTTGACGAAGCAGTTAAGTCTTTCCTATTTGCAAATCTGGTTGCCACAATCTCTGGTTCTTAAAAAAAAGTATTCAGGTTTTTTTGATAAAAGCTTTATTACATTAGTTAAAAAAAAAAAAAAAAATCGGGTTATTTAGGAAAACAGTGTCCTTTTTCTGTGGTGCTGGGAATTGGCTGCTGCCAATGATCCTGCCTGTCTCTGTCCAATGGATGGAAAACATTCCCTAAGAAAAATAAGAGAAAAATGCAACTTGTTGCACTTGCATATTTTATGACGTTGCTCTTGTAAAAGAAAAAAAGCAAGCAATTACAAAACAAAACAAAATTAAGCATTTCATGGTTTAGTTTTGAAAAGGGCCCAAGATTTTCCTGACCCAGAAGTCCACTAATCTATCTGTGATAAATTCGCTCACTTTCTTTGTCTAAGAAAACTTTCTAGCAGATATTTTCTTGTTCAATGTCTGACAAAGTACTGGTTGACAGTCTTGCTGTCTGCTGGGAGAAACAGAGAAGGGACAGTGTTCCTGCAGGCTGCAAGCCCAATGAGAGACATTCCCCAGGAACATGGCATTCTCCTGACTATACAGATTCTCCCCAGCCACAAGCTGTCACATCCCTCACATCCCTGTCCCGGTTCCTCTCATCCCAAGGGTATGGGTCTCTGAGCTGTCCCTTTCACTGCACCTCATTTCATTGCAATCCATTTGGTTGTATTCACTCCATTTCCAAATTTTCTTATTTTTTTCAATTGCATTCTATTTGATCATATCTCCTTTCCAGACAGTTTGTCACACTTTCTTCTCTGTTTTCAAGATTTCATTTCCTTTCCTGGCAGGAAAAATTTTGTTCCAGGAAAGGAAGTGAAATCTTGCGATATCAATTATGATCAATTCGGCAAGCTTTGGTCCATTTCCCTGCATTTCATGTCATCCCATTGTTTTCCCTTCAGTGCAGAACTTTTTTTTTTTTTAAGCATTTAATTTCATCAATTTCTTCTCCTCCTGTCTTTCCGTTTGACTTCATTCCCTGACTTTGGGATTTCAGTAAGTATAATTTTACAGGATTTTGTCCAGTTCACTTCAAAAAAAGAACACCTCACTGCCCAAAGACTGGTCTCTTCACACCTTTCTTCTTTATACCACTCATGTGCTGGGCACCTCAGTAAAAGGCTGCTTTTACTGCTCCACATGAGGTTAGGCATGCCCTGGGGATTAGGTTTGAAATAAGCACAAAGCCTAGAGTTCCAGGAACACTGCAACTACAAAAGGCATGCCAAACGGAGCAGGGCACTGCCCCAACATTGCTCCCTCAACATGTTTCTCCTTGGGACCAGTCTCACAAATATGTGGCTTTTAATGCTCCGGTTAGGGTTACAGTTAGGGTTAGGGCTGAGAAAACCACAAAGCCCAGAGCTCCAGGGGCACTGCAACTACAAAAGGCATGCCAGGGGGAGCCCGGTGCTGCCCCAACATTGCTCTCTCAGCAGATTTCTAATTGGTACCACTCATATGCTGGGCACCACTCATGTGCTTGGCACCTCAGCAAAAGGCAGCTTTTACTGCGCCGCTTAGGGTTAGGCTTATGTTCAAGGGCAGGCTTGAGAAAACCACAAAGCTGAGACATCCAGGGACATGGCAACTAAAAAAGGCATGCAAAGGGCAGCGCTTCATGTCATTTCATTACATTTAGTTACAATCGTTTAATTTCAGAATTTTCCTTTATTTCTTTCCACTGAATTTCATTTCTTTGGAAGTCCAGCGCAGTCAGTTTGTTTTAATTTGTTCTCTGACTTTGAGATTTTATTTCCTTTCCTGAAAGGAAGAATTTCCTTTCAGGAAAGGAAATGCAATCTTGAAAACGGAGAAGAAAGTGTGACAAACACTCAGGAAATGAGATATAATAAAATAGAATGCAATTGAAAAAAACAAGAAAATTTGGAAATGAGTGACTACAGCCAAATGGATTGCAATGAAATGAGGTGCAGTGAAAAGGACCAAAACTTGCCCAAATTAACCTTAGGGATATCCCAAAATCAAGGAATGAAGTCAAATGAAAAGACAGGAGAAGAAATTGATGAAATGAAATGCTTAAAAAAAAAATAATTTGTGTACCAAAGGGAAAACAATAAAATGACACAGGATGACATGAAGTGCAGGGAAATGGACCAAAGCTTGCCAAATTGATCCTCATTGAAATTGCAAGATTTCATTTCCTTTCATGAATGGCCAGAGACCAAAGCCTGGTTCCCATGAAGCATATCTCTACAGCCAGAGCTTAAACTTCTGAGAAAGTTTCTAGGTTGGAAAAAAAACAACCTGCAATAAAATCTTCAGAGAGGAGCAAGGAAAGGTTAAGAAAAACAGTGAGAGTTGCAGACAGAAAACTTACTATAAAAAAAAGGGCAGTTCTCAAGCCAGGAATGCAAGAGGGTAAGTACTACCAGAAAATATTTAGGGCACTAAAGAAATAAAACAGGGATCTGGAAGACTGCAACTCAGCAACACTGAGGATGTGTTGATGCTGACCCATCCCTACCTGAGTGACAACTTCCTAGAGAGTAAACTCATTTTGTGTGCTATAATGGCCTTAGGGAAACATGTTAGTATTTATCCTAGTAGTTCATTCTTCCTTAATGTCTATTGCTTGTATCATTCAATAATTACTTCATACTTTGAAGCTGGGTGGCTCCTGCTTTCAAACTGTCTTCAAGCAATACAAGCTGTCTGAACAAACTACCCCAAAGAGAAAGGGGCAGGAAAAAACCTTCTTATCTATTCTACAGAGTTGGGAGGATATCATACCATTATTATTGTCATTTGTTTGTTATCCCCTGCTGCTGTCTTGGTAGCAAATTGTTCCCCTTACAGAACAGCTGCCGTGCTGCACTGGGGATGGAAATCATATCCACACAGAGCACAAGGCCAAGAGGAATTGTTTAATTTCTCCTACAGCCTCCTCCCTGCAGATTCATGTGTAGCAAAGCTTTGGGCATAAAACTGGAAAGAGGTCAGGGTCACTATGGAGTGCAACACCTATGAAGTCCTACTGATGACTAGAAAATTAAATACCACTGATGCTCAGTGAAACATCTGGTTGTTCGTTAGAAAAACATCAGGAAGCCATTTATCCCATGTGTTGCACAGGACTGATTTTTGCCGTTCTCTTAGATGAGGATTATCATTTATTGTGAGTTTAGTCATCAATCAGACACAGGGCCACTGCCCTGACTGAGGCTTCTACTTGCTAATAATGTGCAAAAGATAGAGGTGTTTGATGTTTGTCTCTGCCTTGCAAGATTTTTGTGAACACAATGGGTAGAAGCATCAGTCAGGTCACCAGGACTCACTAAATTAAATTGTTTGACATTGAGATTCCACTTATTTTAATGAGTATTGCACAAATGGTTCAGTGGCAGAGTATATCCTGGCACATTGAAAACAACAGATTTAAATGGGTTTTTACTTTGAAGGGAAAGCTGTTGAGGCAGGCTGCATCTCCCAAATCTGGCTTGAGAGTTACGAAGTAAAAAATATTAAGCCATAGATTGGATAGTTTGAAAGCTTCTTTTAAAATTTTAGATACATGTTTTTGGGTTTTTTCTGACTTTTGATGGCTAGAAATATTCTTTGGCACATATAACTTTAATTGCTGTAACACCTTTAAAAATTTTTTTGTCTTTTTTGAGTTTTGTCTCTACTATCACCTGAATCCAACAAACAAAAGCACTGTTACGGCCTTTATAAATTATTTTAGTATTTCAAAATAAAACAGTAAAGTCAATACCAGGATTAAAAAAATTATATCAATAATATACATGTATCATAATGTGAAATAAAAAATTACTTTCTACACACCTCTTTCTTTCCTTCAGCAACATAAATGCTCCATTTCTGTAGTACATTAACCAGAACGTGCATAGCAAGATATCAAAGATAAATATCTGTCAATAACAGGAAGATGAAAATTGGTTTGAAAACAATATTTAAAGGTGTTTAAAGTATTTACCACTTCAACATCCCACTTCTAATGTAATTGAGAACTAGAATAGAACAGCATATATTAAACGGTTATTTCAGGCAAAATAATAGCTAGCATTTAAGCAATTTCTTAAAAAATCATTTCCTAAAAGTGTTTTTCCCAAGGTACTAATGGCTGTTAAAAAAAAAAAAAAATTGCCAAATGTGCATATAAATTAAAAATTTAAAATATTTTGAGAGGAGTAATACATTTATACCCCTAAAGGAATTAGCTTACTTTGATTGTGTAATTGATTTGTACCCAAACAGGTGAAATCACTAATTATTTCACACCTAGTACAGTACATTTTTTAGTAATTATAAAATATGACTGATAGTTTGACATTTAAATTCTAGTTTCTAGTGAAATATTTTGAACTACCTCTAGTGAAATAAAATTATATATATAGTGGAATAACATTTTGGTTTTAACATCACAAAAAATAATTCCCAGGCACAATATCCAGTTGAACATTCATAAGATGAAATTGAGATGTTGGAGGCAATGTGAAATACACAGATGTGAAACACAAACAGCATCACAGAGGACTTCATAACATTTTGTGTGAAATTCTAATTGCAATTAATTCTAGTTCTATAAAAGTGCATGAAAATAAGAGTACATGTTAGTACATGTAAGAGTGGTTTTTCCCTCTAAATGTGGAATAGAAGAGAAGAGTGCTTGTTTGGGTTTTGAGCTTTTCTTTCTGTGGTAGATAGTGCAACATAACTTTATGGGAGGAGGAAGGATTTAACAGAAAAGTCATCATAGAGTTATAGAATCATATCCTGAGTTGGAAGGGACACACAAGGATCCCCAAGTCCTAACTTAGACCTGCACAGAACATCCCCAAGAGTCACACCATGTGTCTGAGCGTTGTCCAAACAGTACTTGAACTCTGTCACGCTTGGTGCTGTGACACCTTCCCTAAGGAGCCTGTTCCAGTGTCCAACCCCCTCTGGGTGAAGAACCTTTTCCTGATATCTGACCTAAATATCCCCTGAACAGTTCCGTGCAGTTTCTTCAAGTCCTGTCACTGGCTGGGAGACTGAAGTGATCAGTACCTGCTCATCTATTTCCCCTTGTGAAGATGTTGAAGACTGCAATGAGGTCTCCCCTCAGTCTTCTCCAGGCTGAACAGACCAAGCGACCTCAGCTGCTCCTCTCACAGCTTCTCCTCCTGACCCTTCACCATCTTTGTGGTCCTCCTCTGGACCTCTAACAGCTTAACGTCTTTTTTACATAGTGACACCTAAAACTGCCCCCAGCACTCGAGGTGAGGCCACCCCAGAGCAGAGAGGGACAATCCCCTCCCTTGCCTGGCTGGCGATGCTGTGCCTGATGCCCCCAGGAGCGGGGTGGCCCTCCGGNCTATCTCCCCAGTCCTCTAATTTGTCAAGATCTCTCTACAGGGCCTCTCTGCGCACTTGAGGGAGCCAACAGGTCCTCCCAGTTATCATCAGCAAACTTAGTATCCCTTCGAGTCCTGTATCCAAGTCATTAATGAAATGAAATCTCTCTGTTGAAGAGACCTGGGCCGAGGATGGATCCCTGTGGAACCCTACAAGTGACCAGACACCAGCCTGATGTCACCCCATTCACTGTCACTCTTTGTGTCTGATCTGTGAGCCAGTTGCTCACCCACCACGTAACACGGTTATCCACGGCTGCTGGGCGTTTGATCCAGAAGGATCCTGTGACAGTTACAGAAGCTTTGCTGAACTTCAAAAAGATTACACCTACTGGCTTTCCTAGATCAACTAGGTAAGCTACCCTGTCATAGAAGGGAATCATGTTCAACAAGCAGTACTTTCCTCTCATGAGGCCATACTGGCGATGACCAATGACTGAGTTGTCCTCCAGGTGTTTTTCAATGCCTCCCAGAATAATTTTTTTCATGATTTTACTGGGCACTGAAGTGAGACTGACAGGCCTGTAGTTCATGGGGTCCTCCTTCTTGCCCTTTTTGAAAATTGGGATGTTCACCAGCTTCCAGTCAGCTGGGAGGTCTCTGGATTCCTGAGACCACTCAAAAATTATCAAGAGAGGCTTTATGATGACATAAGCAGCTCTTTGATGATTCTCGGGTGAATTCTATCAGAATGCCATAGATTTTTAGAGATCTAACTGAAGGAGCAGATCCTACAAAAGTTCAGGGTCAACTGAAAGTTGATCAATCTCATAGTCATGGTCCTCCAGCTCAGGACATTGAGACCCCCTTGGTCCACCCTCCTTGTTGAAGATGGAGGCAAAGACTGAGTTAAACACCTCTGTCTTGTCCATGTCCCTGTTTGTGATGTGACCATCTCCATTCTGTAATGGACTGATGTTATTTCTTTAGTGCTTTTTGCCATCAATATATTTGAGGAAACTCTGTTTACTGTCCCATATGGTTCTTTCCATCTTCAACTCCAGCTGAGCTTTGGATGCACAAATTTGCTCCCCACACTGGCAAGCAACATGTATGTATTCTTCCTATGTCACCTAACCTTGTTTTCACTCAGCATATATCTTCCATTTCTACCTTATTTCCAAGAGAAGATCCCTGCTCAGCCAAGCTGGCCTTCTGCCTTGTCTCCATGAATTTCAGCATTTAGGAATTTCCTGCTCCTGTGCCCTTAGGAGGTGATGTTTAAAAAGTGACCAGCACTGATAGGCCCAGCATGTGCAAAAATATTATGTCAGGGGACTTTACTTACTCATTCCCTGAGCTTCTTTCCTCTTGTCCAGAGCTGAGGTCTTGCTGCACTTTTCTTCCTGTAAATAGGGATTTTAAGCTTGGTCACTTCATGGTCACTGTGGCCAAGATGGCCACCAAACTCCACTTTGCTCACGAGATCCTCTCTGTTGACAAACAGTAGATCAAAGGAGGGCATCCTTCTGAATCAGCTCCCTCAGTACTCGTTCCATCAAGCTGTCATCTAATTTTTTAGGAATCTACTGGCCTGGATTGTGCCAGCTGTGTGATCCTCTCAGCCTATTTTATCAAGTTGAGATCCCCCATAAGGACAAGGACAGTTGAATTGGAAGTGTCCCTTGGTTCCTCAAAGTCTGAACTAACTAGAAATTATTTATTTTAAAATGCATTATTTTTTTCACACAGATCAACACCTATGAATAGGCACATTTTTCTTTATGAGCTTGCAATAATATACAATTTGATTTGAGAAATTTCTAGAAAAAAAATATAGCAGTTTATATAGAATAGCCCTTTTTTATTAAACTAGTCCAACCTGTTTCATAAAGCTGAAAAATCAATATTTGTAAATTTGTTACATCTGATAATAATAGCTGGTAAGGGCACAATTTAAACTATGTGGTATTTCAGGATTAAGTGTTTTTCTAAGTTTGCAAATTATATGAAGGCAAAACTACAAACACTTTGCCAATAGGGAGTTATACATGTTAATGAGGAAGAAAATAAAATTGTCTTTTATGTAGGTAATCTACAGCTTGGAAAAAGCTGACTTGCTGAGTTGTAACCACCAAAAGGAAAAGCAGCTGCATCTGACCTTCCCTTTCTGCATACCTGGTAGGTTTCCAGATGACACCTTCCATCCTTTGCTCCAGATCCAGAATTCAGAGGTCATCTTGAGAAGGTTCATTAAGAGTGAGGAGGAATTCTTCTACACAGGAGAATTGTCTGTCAGAAAGAGGATGGCTAGGGATATTTACTTGTGTGACTTGTCAGAACACTCACCTACTGGCTCTAAATGTGGTCTAGGCAGGAAATCGCAAAGACGATAATGGGCAGAAAGTTAGAGATTTAGGGAACATTCAGTTAACAAAAGGTGACACCCTGTTTAGTTTCTAAATATAGGGAACTGGTAAGCATAGACTTCGTGCCTGAAGCCCACTGAAATCCTGCTTGAAAGGATATTTCTTCATTATTTTTATCTTTATTGAGAGCTTTTTCTACTCTTTTAAGAAGTTATTTCTGCTTTGAAATAATTTTAAAGGCTTATACTTCAATAGCTGACTTTTATACGCACACATTTGCTAAGTTTGTTCTGGGAAAAGAACAAGGAACAGAAGTATCAGTCCTAAGGATAATCTGCTGCAATAACTCCAATGTTATGGAAAAATGAAATCAGGCCATTGCATTTCAGATGACTGCCACTGACCCATGACAGTGAATGCTTAATCATAACCTCACACAAAGGAGTTCTCTTACTTGGGAACACCAAATTACTAAATACTCATCTATTTCAATGGGGGTGTTGCTGATGATTCTTCATTCTGTATTTCTGGTTTGAATAGTCTTAATCTCCTAAACTGCCTCCTAATAAAGCTTGTAGATTACCAAACGGGTTGGAGGGATCATTATTCCTTACTCATGTAAGAACCCTAACAAATGTCATTCTGTTCATACTTCAGTAACACTTTGACAAGATCATCAAACCAATAATGTTTAATGAAATTTAATTTTACTAAAGAACTTTGAAAAGATTTAGTAGAACTTCATTTTTGGTAATTATTTTATAATGAGGCAAACAGTATACAAGCTGTGTTCTACCATTTTAAAATATCTATAGTGTATTTCAGAATACGTGTTTGTTTAAATGATCTATGACTCCAGTTATTACAGTTATAACAGCTATAACAGTTTTAGCTGTTAACTTAAAATTAGACTCGTGGTTAATTTGTATTGTTTTGATCTGATGTCCTGTGGAGAACAGTTGTAGATTTTTCGTCTACAAGATTTAGAAATGAAATATTAAAGACTTTATTTTGCCTTTGATGAAAAAGAGCACTGCAATTTGAAAGCAAATTGTTCTCATTATTTAAGTCCAATATGCATTTATACTTTATTATATAATCCATTTCTTTCAATCAGCTTGCTTATTTAATCCATCTGCTCTCTTTCTGAGGAACTATGCTAGTTGAATAATTATAGAGAAAGGGAACTCAGAAAAAGAGTCTTGGAGAAAATCTTACATTTACAAGTGATGAACATAATGCTCTGTCATCAGAATGTATATCAGGTATCTAATGGGGAATGGAAATACCTCTACGAATTAAAAAAAAATAAAAAGAGAGATTTTATTTTTAGTTGTTCTTACCATTTCTATAGTTTGTGCTTTTAGATCGTGAAGGAAATACTGTTCCTATAGGAGTGTCTTAAAGGATTTCAAGATAATTTTCAGAAAATATAAATGAACAATTTTGCTTTTTTTTTCTTCGTAATTTTGAAACAACTTTAACCCTATTGTTTATATAAGAACAAGTTGTGACCCACATGGAGTGTCTGAGTTATGCAGGGCCTACATGTTTAGAAAGAGCAGCTCTAGTTCCTGTTCTTGTTGAATTTTAAAGACTCTGTCCAGTTAAGTGTGCTGGCTGTGTGGGAGCTGGAATCTTCAAATATATGAATGAGCAGAGTACGTCTATATTTTTCCAAAAAGACAACTTAAGAATTTGAGGACAAATGAATGTTGGAGAGAGCTGAGCAGGGAAGAAAAATAGTGGTTTGTTCTTTCATTGTTATGTTAGGACTCTGGTGAACCACAGAAGACAGAGACAAATTAGAAAGAGGAAAGAGCCCTTGTGGTGTAGTAGGGCTCTCGAATATTGCTAAAAAGAGGAAGATAAAGCAGGAGAGGGAAACAAAAGTCTTGAGAAACATGGGTATGGGGAGACCTACACGGAGCAGTGTAGTGGAGTTGTATTAAGGATCTCTACACAGGCTGTGACCTGGGGCTCTCCGACTGCACCTACAAATAGTACTGAACAAATAACACTTGCAACCATGTTGTGTTTTCCAGGCATTATCAAGAAAACAAGTGCTGTTTCAAATACTGAAGAATTCTCCTATGCAGTTATTTCCAGTAGCATATAGCTAAAAAAAATGAAACCTACAGTATCAAAAAAATTATTTCTTGTACAAAAAGCCAGAATTTGAATGGAATTTAACTATCTATAAGATGACTGTTTTACCCTAATATCACAAAATAAACAAATAAACACATTAAAAATCAGAGGTATTTTAAGGTATTTTCACAGAATATATCAGGGAAGTGAAAATATAACTATAACAGAGTAAAACCAGGTCTTTTCTCACATCACCACTGCATTAAGATATTCCATTCTTTCTTATACTGAAGACAAATAATGGTATAGGAAAACAGGTAATTCCAGCTTGGATCTATCACACAAAGCAAATATTTTTTCTCTCTGGGAATCCTTATGCAAGCTGTATAACTTTATTCTGTTTGCAGGCAGAAATTAATAAGATGATCATAACCAGAACTTGAAGAGCACTGAAAGCCACAAGTGAGCTAATTAGTAAAATGATAGTGAATTACAATATCTTTGTAATGAAGGTCTCTCTGCCATATATCACGTATCACTCACTTTAGTGTAAATTGAGGAAATCAGAGCAATGAGGATGAAGCTTTGGCTCTAAACTATTTCTTATGATAAATGTCAGCTCTAATAATCACCTACTGTCTCTCTTCCTGCAGCTGCTGAATATTCTTCCTCCCTGTCCCCCTTTTTTGTTTTCCCTTGGTTCAAAATGCTGCTGTAGCACAGCAGGCTGATATGAAAGTGGGCTGAAAGTGAAGAGGCAACCTGCCCAGTCACTTCCACCCCATCTATGCATTCATAAGCCAGAGCCTTTTCACACCCAGTAACAGTGTCATTGCCTTCCTGTACTGGCAGCAGAGACATCTGTGTGAATAAAAGTGGGCTGCCTTTGTCAATACCACCACAATTTCTTTCTCAGGGCTATTTCCCTGTCAGGTTGCTTTCTCAGCTGATGACAACATCCCCAGCATCTTCTCCTTCTATTGCCATGTTTCTGCATTTATTATTTGAGAACAAATTTATGTTTAATGAATGTGGCAGCAGTGTGTTCGCCTCACATTTGTGGATCATAAATACAGCTGCTCTTAAAGTACCTCAAGATCTTGGTGGGAAGCAGTATAAAACTAGCTGTTGTTACAGTCATTATAATTATTAAGGGTTTCTTTTGCAGTTCTTTGTTTTAAGAACACCAATCAGACAACCTGCAACATAGAATAAAACCATGCACAGAAAACAAGTTCTGATATATTTAAAATTAACTATTTTCAATTGTTTCATAAGTTCAAGTATGCTGTGTACCTTGAGGGGATAAAAAAATTACATATGCAGCTTAATTGCTACATAGCATACCGACACTATTTCTGCCACTATTCGTACTAAGGGATTCACAGGAACTCGGTTTAATGTATCTATTTTTCCACTCACAGATCTGTTTTAGCAACATTACTGAGCTGAAATGGAGGAAGAAGAGAAGACAAAGCCTTGTACATCCAGTACCCTGGATGGAGGGAATTTCATTTCTTGTGAAGGCCAAAATATACCCCAGGTTTGCATTGTTGCAGTCCTGTCCTACAATAACCTCCAAAGGCCAGCGTGTTGTCTCCTCCTTTTCCATACTCCTTTCCCCTTTCTTCCCCACCTTCCCCCTCTTCACCCTTATGTATGCTCTAGAAAGGTTCAAGTAAATAAGGTACAATAAGGTTTTTACATTATAATGATGGCCAGAAATCTCTTGTGAGATAAATTCCTTGGCAAAAAATCCAATTAATTCACAGGAGATTTGCCCCACCTGACATCAGCAATTCTTTTGGATTTGGGAATAGATTGGAGCACAAACTTAAATCTCAGAAATGGTTTATTTTCTTTCAGTTTCCTTTCTTCTTAGAACATCTTTCTTCTGAGCGTTTTTTGTCAAGATAAGAAAAAATATTTCTAGTTCAATTTGTTTTTCAAATGTCTATTATTGTTGTTATTCCAGACTTTTCATAGCATAATGAATAATATTTTGGTGATTAAAAAGAATGATGAGCGATTACAAAGAATTGAAAATCATACCTCTAGCTGAAAAGCTCTTTGCTGAAATTATTTTCTGAAAGTATAAATTATCATGTTTTTTAAAAGAAGTGCTAATTCCCAGTAGCTAAAGGAGTAACATTGTTGAGATCGTGTTGCAGCACGTTTTTGAGTTAATAATTTTAGTTCTGTAAAGATAAAGGCAACACTTATGATTTGGTTAGGCTTAGGTTATGTATTTAAAAATAAAGTCGGCTTGTTTTTCAGTAGTAGCCATCTAAAAAGCAGGATAAATCCTTAGTTTGATGGGCTCCTTAGATTTGACCAAGTATATAAAGGAGAGCTGAGAAACTATGAGAAAAATTTACTTCATATCAAGAAGCAGCCAGATAACTGAACTTTGCCTAAATGCAGTATTTTTGTACTCTCACTCTGATCAGTAGATATGTACTACTGGCTTCATTTGTAAATGACAAATGGTCTGAAAAAGGAGATGTATCCCACGTGAATTACCTCCATATGGGCCTGTGCAAAATGGGCAGATGCCAATGGCAAACTTTTAGTAGGATTTTCAAATTACTTTTAGTAGGATTTTAAAATTTTCTGTCATTTTCATAAAGAACAGGAGAAGTTAAGAAAAATCCAGTTGTTAAATATTGTTTAACGTATTATTCAACATATCACAGGTTGAAATCCAATACATGCTAACAAAAACTCTCTGCTCTCCTAAAGCACCTCTGTCTTGGGGTGACTTTATGATGTTTTATCATCTATCACTGCTCTATGCCCAGACATGGTTCCTGTGCCTTTCTGTGTCTTTAAAACTGGGTGCAAGAGAAGCAGAAAAAAACCAGACAAACTTTTCAAAGTGGTTTTTTGCTCCAAGGTCACTGCTACTCCTCTGTGTGTTTCTGCGGCAGCAAGAGCGGAGGAAGCACCCTTTTCCTGCTTTTCAGCCAGCTTTCAGCTCTGTTTTCTCCAGAGAGAAGACAGAGAGTTAAACTTTCTTTTCTCTGGGACTTTGGCTTCTTCTTCTTTTCTACTGGAGCTGTGCAACAACACCAAAATATCATCTGGGACACCCAGAGGAAGCCCAGGCCAAAAAATCCAGCTCCAAAGAGGAGGAGAGAGACCATACCCACAGAAAGGACTCTAAAATCTTCCCAGGTTTCTCTGTTCTATTATTTAGAATTATTATTCTTTTCCTGTGTGTTAGTTAAATAAATAGGTTTTTTTTCCTTCACTTTCCTCCAAGGAATTTCTTCCCAAACCTGGTGGGGCAGGGGTGGCTGTAACCTGCCTTCTATCAGAGGACGTTCAAATGCGGATGTTCCTCCGAATTTGTCTCAAACCGGGACAACCTCTCCTGTGAAAAGCATAAGAACATGAAGTCCTATTGGAAAATATTGCTACCTAGGCAATAGAGTCCAGAAAGTTTAAGAACTGACTTATTTTAAAGTATTACTTCCTCCAAAACTCCTTTGGAAATCCAGTCTACAAAGACTCTTTTATGGGAGTGATGAAACAGCCTAAAGTCATACATGCCTGAAATTGCTTATTTAAACACTTGGATGACGTGCCATTCCCAAGAAAATGGATTTCAGCTGGCCACTTGAGACCACACTGTGTGATGGTTGCTGCCTCTGGATCCTTTGCTGCATAGCTCCAAGTGGAAAATGATGCCAAACCTCAAGAAAGAGTCAACAGCAGAGTCTGTACGCAGAAATATCTGTATATTTTAATAGATCATCACAGGGAATGTTTTATTCTTTTTAAGGATTTTCCTCTTTCCCTTTGTCATGTTTACCTAATGATCAGTCCAATATGAATTTATAACTTGTAGTATAAAATTGTATCAAGATATCTTCCTAACTCATTTTTTCTGTATGTCTTTAGCATGCAATTAGATGCATTATTAGTGCACCTATCAGAAAAGCATCCCCACCCCACTTTACATGCCTTCATTTTGTATCTGTGTACTATTTATAGATTGTTCCATACTCTTTGACTCTCCCTCTCCCACAAAATTGTCTACGTTGACACAAACATTTACCTGTATTAGTATGATGACAGAGTAGAATATCTGCAATCTCTGAGTCTTTTCTTTCTTTCTTTATTATATATTTCCTAACAGTGTGATTATGGTTAATGAAAATAAATGTTGTAATTAAGGAAAGAAGAAGAGTTAATGTTTTATTATCTTTTAGTAGTACATCAGGTTTTCTGAAAGCCTGATAGAGATTTATGCCAAATACATTTAGGGCAAAATAAATTTCTTGTAATTCAACTCCTTTGTGCTCTCACAGTATGAAATATACTATTGTAGATTAGTTTTCCTGGCTTTCTTTTTGTTCTTTTTCTGTTAGAGAGTGATGCATGTGGACTTACATCGTGAAAGAGAAAGAACAACCAGTACCTGAATAAAATCCATCACCATACATAACACGGCATTACAAAGCTCTTCAAATATATTACAAAATATCTGTAACTAATATAAGTTCCTACATCCTCTCCCTGATGGCTAGATTTCTGCCTAAGGCTGTGCCAGACAGGTTATACCCACTTCTGTCTGAGGGTGAAAGCTAACATTTTGTCAATACTTAGGTGGCTGCCCAGCTGAGAATACTGAATACAACTGATGTTGAAGGCACAGTCAGGTATTATGCTGCTTGTGCCCGATCTGGATTAAGTGCTGCTCCTTCTAAAAGTATGCCTTCCTTATGCCAGCATTAAGAGGAGCAATACAGAATTTAATGATGAACAGAAAATGAGTAAGAGAAAAAAGGAAAACAAAATCATATTTTTCCAGAAGTGAATGGAGTTAAGTATAATCCAGAAACATTTATTTAAAACTGCAAAATGTGTTACCAGAAAAATCATTAAAAATATCTTATCCTTATTTGGAATCATTACTCTAATTGTTCTGCTTAATAATGGGATATAAAACTATTCCATTTAAAATTCAGGTAGTTGATGCTTGAAGCTAAAGAACAGCTAATTTCATACACTAAACTTCCTGTATTGAAAAGAAAATTTGAGGAAAATAGAGATTATTTGAGTTGTAATCAAAGTCTTCTGTATATATTTTCTCTATTCTTCTCTGAAACCATTTGTCATTAATAGAGATAAAAGAAGTAAGAAAGTGCAATTTTTATTTCCTATGAGAAATCCTTCATTGTTTTTGGCACTGCAGAAGTTCAAACAAAACAATAGTCTCACCTTCGTTACTCAAACGAGATATGCAACAAGGAAAAAAAACTGAGATGGAGAAGATTTCTAAGCAAGACTCCCGAACTTGTCTCTCCCATATAATTTCCATGAAGCAAGCATCAATAACAGTATTTCTGACCTCCTTCAGGGGACATGACTCGTGCTTCATCAAGACCCAAATTCATCCTGTGAAACCCCGGAAGCTACTTATTAGATTTGGAATTAGTCTACCTCAGTACAATGGAGAAAGACATCCTCTCCCAGCTGCAGCTGTGCTGACTGATGTCGAGAGGAGCAATGCCACCTCACCCCATCTGATCTTTCCCACCTCCCTGGTGGAAGTAACCACCCCTTCCCTTCTCATCTGCCAGATGAGCTGTTCCAGTGAACAGCCCCTTCTCCATTTCCACCAAAATTAGCTGGGGAGGGTGTTGGAACACTTCTAATAGTGGATTCTCTTTAAGCACCTTCATCTGTGCTGAAGTAGGATAGGAAATGCAGAAAGGTCACTTAATAAATTGAAGACCGCTGCCCACCCAGAGGAGGGTGTGAGACATGAGAGATGACAGACAGCAACTGTTCAGCCCCCATGCTGCAGATTCAGGGAGATATCTCTCTGCTGCAGGGCTGTGACTGCAGTAGGATGTCATCCCAGGGTATATGGGAAGTGGCAGAAGTAAAAGGTCATGCCATGTTCTGCCTTGACACGCTTGGCTTAGGAAGATCCCCACCCTAGCAAAGACTCCTCCTCACCTCAGTGCCCTGCATCACCCCATTGCAGTGTAAGTGCAAAGGATTCTGGACGGAGAGGAAAACTACCTTTTTGGGATGGTGTGAGCATAGTTTTCTCTGGCTTACATTGCTCTTGAATTTGCTGCCAGCCCTGACCAAAATCAGTGGACTTCCCCCCTTAGTCACTGACTCTGCAGCACCAAGATGAGTTCCCAGCAGGAGATCAAACGAGTGCATCAATTTCACAGACCACATTTGAAAATAAACCATTTTCTTATTTTTTTTCCCCAGCATCCTACATCTTGAATGTTGCTTTGGAGAGCACTCAGAGAACAAAAACATGCTACAGGCATGAAATCGATGTGCCCCTTCAGTCACAGGCTGCTCTTAGATCTGCTTGTATTAGTGGTGCTACTGCACTCCAGCTTAGCATTTGAAGGGGTATGACTAGTGCACCTCATCCAGTGCAGGAATAAACATTTGAATGCTCTCTGAATCACTCCTGCAAAAGCAGTCACCATTAAGATCTTAAAATGTTTGCTGGAAGCTTTCTTGCCTGTAATAATAAAAAAAATATTTGAGTAGCACCAAGCATAGAAATACAAGTTTCAGTAGAGAATTACTGTGAGAATGAATCAGAAGTGTGAAGTGAAACACCCTCAGACCTTTAACAGATATGTGATAAGTCATTAAGGCAGAGAACCCTGCTGTGAAAGGCAGAGGAAGTTTCCATGACAAAGGATGTGCTCTAAATTGTAAGCCACAGCATCTGTTGGCTTTTAATGGCAGTGATTATCCACGTTCCGAGTGTGTGACTATATGTAAGATAAGTGACATCAAAAATAATTTTCGTTTGTATCAAAATCAGTGGCAGTTCTTGTTCAGAAGCACGTTCTTACTGAACTGACTGCAAATGTAAGTGAACTGTCATAGCACACTGATTGGTAGTGCTGATTAGTGGTACCATGTATTTTTAAGCAATCCAGCCAGCAGGTCTGATTATTAATCAGCTTCTGATCATCCAGTTCTAAATTACATTAAAATATGCTGGTAAATCTGTGGCGAAAATCTAGATTCCTGGTCAAAATCCAGTTTTCCAGAACATGTTTTTATATACTGCTGTGTATAAAGGCATCAGGGCACTGAAAATTGAGAGCAAAAGGAAGGACGTTTCTTACAGGGATTTTTGTGCCGTAATTCTGGGTCAGAATTTATTCATGTATCAAAAATGAAAGATTGCAGAAATACACAGTCAAAAGCAGAACAGTAAACTCTGAGTTGACTGGGACTTTCAGTGTCTAGTATTTTTCCTCAATGATTCCAATAACTATGCAAGTTTGAAATTAGCAAATCTAATATTCATACTCACACTTTCCAGAAGGCAATTTATGACCTCTCCTGTACATCTCTTTCAGAAGCCCTGAAAAAATCATAGGCAATAATTTTCTGTATTTGCTCAACACACATAATCAATACAAATTAATTCTTCATATATTAATGCAATTTAACTGTGTATACATTTGTACAATAGTTTATTACTAACAATATTCAGAACCTAATGTAACTATATTCTACAGGAAAAAGAAACAGAAGGCATGGATCTCTAAGACTGTTGTGGGAGAGAATTATTTTAAAATTGTACCCTTGGTAGTCATGCTGTACAAAGTAGTTACAATGAAGTTTCATCTTTTGTGTTTCTCTCTGTCTATTTGTTTCTCTGCTTCCTGCCAGAATTGAGCAGGAAAATGCAGTACTAAGTCCACGGCACTCCAAGGCAAATCAACAGGTTACTGCTTCAGTGACATTCTTCAGGAGCAAGAATACAAAGGGAAATATGTAACAGAGAAATCATCCTTTCAAGTTTTCATTGGTAAGGGGAATTTTATAGGCTGGAAGCCAATCTTCTAGACAAGCCTTGTTTAGTCACCTGATTACAGGGATAAGCAGAATTGGTTTTATAGAACTAAAGTAAATTAGCACAGTTGAATAATAAATTCTGCATTGAACACCAGCAGCAGTTAACTTGTAAAATTCATGTATGATATGAATTTAAGAAACAAATCATCTTCAAATCAGGGTGTGTAATGTATCTCAGTCCAAGATGTGTAGGATAAATTGAGCATATACAACAAAGAAAAATGAATGCTTTACTGGAGTGCCCTGACCTGAAGAAGGGATGAGAGAATGGACACCCAAAGTATTAGCACCTCCTCTCTGCACTTCTTGTATACACCAGCCCTTAGAAGTATGCAAGCTGTATATTTTATTACAAATTTGGATGATTACCTGATTTTGTATGATTTCAAAGGGATCAACATCAACTTATGTAACTTTAGTATCAGACTCATTTAACAAATAAATTAATAAAGCAATAAAAGCTTGCACACACTTCAGAACAATGTCAGTAACTTCAAAAATCCTTAATATCTTATGTTTTCCTGAAATCCACGAGTAACTGATATCATGTACTTTTTTCTTTCAGCAATTTATCTGTGTACCCCTACCTGCACCTCTGCTGTACATACCTGTGGTACATAAAAGAAGTTGACGGAATGGCAGCTCCACCTCCACCACTTTCTTTTCTCTCTCTGCAACTGGTCTGAAAATCTCCCCTTTCTTAAATTATTTTAAAACCTCATAATAACAGCTTCATTTAAATCAATACATATTTTGCTACTGATTTCAGCAAGTCAGAATTTCACCAATAACAACATACACTCAGATATGGGAATGATATATTTATGTTAAATCCTTCATTCAAAATAGAAGAACTGGGGCTCCGTGTGCAACCCTGCACCTCTGGTTATAAAGATGTATGAAAAAGGCTTATAATAGCACTGTTAGGCAAATTCTCTGATACTGAACCCTGCCTATTATTATGATTTATGGATGAATAAATCATTATTTCTTTGCACTAAATTATTTAATTTTAAAACGTGTGGAAATATGTTGTTATTTTTGATTATACTGGGACAGTTAAATATATATTAATTGGAATTTTCTTAATGATTAATGTACTAATGAAGTAAAAGTGGCCTGTTTTTAACAATAAGCATTTCAAAAAACTGTGAACACTATGTAGTTCAAATCAGAAAGCATTACACATTTTTTTTTTTTTTTATTTACCTGGAAAATAAAAGTCAATTTATAGTAAAACCTAAAAATGATTTTATCTTCTCAGGTCATAAGGTCAGTGTCAACATGATATTAATGACAAATCTGGAATTTGATTTCCTTATTTACAATAAAATATCTGTGTTAGAGTTACATGAAATGTATATAATAGATAAAAAATGTGGTTTAAATGGATAAATTTTCATTTACTTCAGATGGAAATCTTGGCAAAACATTGCTTCTAAATCTTCTGTGCCCCTCCTGCACTTTGACAATTGCTATGAACCCCACTACAAATGTCATTTTCTATGTATCCATATTCTGCAATGTTTACACCGTAATTTTGCTTTTCTACTACCACATTATACTCTAATGAAAGTTTACTTTTCAAATTATTCCATAATCTGAGTGGCAAAGTTTACAGTGAAAGATGCTGCATCAGCTCCTTGATGTTTGATACAGTGCTTTGTAAGTGCAGCTGTCAGCTTTCAGGTGACAGCTTCTTGAAGTTTAATGTCACCATCGAATTAAAAAAAAAAAGGAATGCAGATAAGCTTACACAATTTGGGACCATTATTTGCTCAGCGAATTTGCATCAGACATAGAATAAAGACTATCATAAAACCAAAGCTGTATCTCCTTGGTAATGAAACCTTGCATTTGACCTGGGTTCCACCTGTCACAAAAAGCTGTGCATGGAATGTTAATAAGGGAAATAAAAAACTCACTTTTCTTCTAAGCCAAAGCCTCAGCGAGGTGGGGGTTTGCCTGGTTTCACTGTAAATACCTGATCTGTACTCACAATTGCTGAACCTCCCACAAATTAAGCAAGCAAACAAAGCTTGATGCCACTCTTAATTTCCATGACACTGTCACTACCACTAGTGCAGAAGAAGACTGAGCAAGGGAATCTACTGCAAGCAAAGTGAATGCTTCAATTTTAAATATTCCTCTTTTTTTTTTATTATTTCTGTTTCAGGATATTTCAGTTTCCTAAAGCCTAAGCTGCGGCTATCATAATTGTCTGTTCTACATTAAAAGAGACAATTGTCTCCCTCAAGTTGTGGTATTTATTTTCAGAGTACACTTGATGGTCAGACATGTAAAAGCTGAAAAATAAAGAGGTAAATATACAGAGGGAATATAAAGGGGTATATATATAAGAGGAAAATAGCAGAACGTTGCTTTTCTTTCTAAATTCTCCCACCATTAAAGCGAAAATACACAGTAAACAAGATCTGAGAAATAAATTAGGGAAAGCAAAAATCATATTTCTGTTCATTTTAATTTGATCGTTGACAGTGGCAGACTATAAATAGGAATACATAGGCTTTTTCTATTTAAAGAAACAAGTGATGGATATTCTAAGAATTCTGTCCTCCTAAAACACCATCCCGTCCCATGGTGTAAAGTTTGTTGTTTTAAACATGTAGGTCAATTCACAACAGGATATATCTTTCCCTTGAGAATGTCTCAAGACTCTCTCTTTTTCCTGCTCTGTGATCTTTCCCTTCTATTCTTCTGACTGTGATAGGCTGAATTCAAAGAACTGATATGTGAGGAACTTCTTACCACAATATGAAGGATGTGAAGCACATATTGCTGACTGATCAACAGCTTACTCTGGATGTAGATGAGTTCAGGATTGTGGCTCATAGTGATGGATTTGAAAATGCCAGCAATTGCACAAGAGCTTTATCCAACAGACCCCTCTCATGTGAGGAGGAGTTTGTCATGCAGACACTGTCCCTTCACCTCTGGAAATGACACAATTCAGTATATCCCAAGGGAGAATATAAGCTCCTATTTAGTTGTAATGTTGCTTGCAAATAAGGGTAAGAGCTGAGCCTCTGTTGCTACAAATGCTTTCCAAGTTCTGCCAGCCAATTTAATTATTGAAGAAACAGAAGCAGTGCTGCTCAACTGTCTCTCTTGAAAAATAGCTAAGCATTTGTAAGGTTTTGTCTACATTCATCTGCTAAAATTTAAATTGTTGTTATTACTGAAAGTATTAGCTGTCATGGCATAACTTAGTGGGAACTTACATTTTGAACAAAATTTTCAAAGATATTTCAAATCAGAAATCTATTCAAATCTAAAATTATTTTACCATGAACAACATCCACACTATTTTACAGACTATCCCAGGAAAGCACTTTGTCTCCTTCCATCCCTTTCTTCCTTCCCTCCTTCTTTCCCTACTCCCAAAACTCCTTTCCTGCTTACCCCACTCCTTGCTTTCCTTCTGTTCCGTTCCTCTCTCTCTTTCTTTCTCTCCATGCACCTGAGGCATCCAAAACCGAAGAAGCACATAAAACCTTCTTCTGCATTTCTTTGTTCTCTCTTACAAGAACATAAATACAGCCAAGTAACTGCAAGTACCTTCAAGATAGCAATTGGATTGCCCTCAAAGCATAGCACACATAAAATGTGCTGAAAGTACACTAAATATATACACAAAACAAGAATGAAAGTTACTTACGTACCATCTTCACAGGATTTGGAAAATAGGGGAGAGTGAAGAGGATAAAGGACAAAAATAGAAAAGTTATTTTGATATCTGACATTTTGATATTGCCACTAAGCACGAAAACTGAAACCTTGGAGATCCGTTCTACCTTGCAAATAACAGAGGCTGGTGTAAATAAATAATCTGCTCATCAAATAACCTAAAAATATGTGGCAAATATTAAAACCAAAATGTATGAATGTCTGTCATGGTTTAATCCCAGCTGGCCACTAAGCACCACACATTTGCTCATTCCCTCACCAGCAGGATGGGGGAGACTGTTGAAAGGGTAACAGTTGGAAAACTCCGGGGTGAAGTTTGATAGGTAAAGCAAAAGCTGTGTGCACAAGCAAAGCAAAACAATAAATTCATCAAGCACTTCCATGGGCAGGCAGCTGCTCAGCCGTCCCAGAAGAACAGGGTTCCCTCTTGCTTTACAGTGACTTGGGATGGCAAACACCATAACTCTGAACATCCCCACTTGCTCCTGTTTTCCTGCTCTTTCTATCCTGAGCATGATGCAGAATGGAATATCCCTTGGGTCAGTTTGGATCTCGTGTCCCAGCTGTGTCTTCCCCCACCTTCCCAAGCACCCCCAACCCCCTCCCCAGTGAGGCAGTACCAGAAACAGAAAAGGACTTGGCTCTGTGTAAGCCCTGCTTAGCAATGACAAAAACACCTTTCAATTGCCAACAGTTTCCAGCACAAATCCAAAACACAGCCCCATACCAGCCACAGTGAAGAAAATTTACTCTACTCCAGCCAAAACCAGAATACCACCTTGCCTGTCTTGAACAAAATATTGGTAAATCATATATAACTCAGGAATATTTCTGGCCCTATATATAATTTTACAAATTTTCCTGGAAAAATCATTCAAACCTCACCAGGCAAGATTTTAAAAACAGGAAACCTTGTTACATGAATCTATGTAATGTAATCTGGAAATAAAAACCAAAAAGCAAACACCTCTGTGTGAAATCCTATTCTCACTCTAGCCAGTGTACACACTAAATCTGTACATAAAAGCATTATTTTAAGTGGTATTTTAGTGTGATGGAACGGTCAAATAAAAGATCACTTGTTTTTACAGAAACAGACTACAGGGAACAGAACACTGCCAGCATATTCTCATCAAGAAATTATAATTAGTGGCAATTCTGATTGTTTCTTTTCTGTTTGTGTAGTTGTAGCAACAAACATCACTTTTATTTGTCTAATAAAATTTAATGGAACTATTAGAACACTGCTTTTTGTGGATTTTTTTTTTTTTTTTCCCGTGCTGGGTGTCTGGAGGAAAAGGAAGGCAGGCTGCAGGATACTCTGTGTTCTGTGTAGGACACAGGAATATACTTTTTACAACACCTTTGGTGTGAAAACATAATTTTTCTGTTTGAATCTCTGCCAGCACTAAATAAATAAATAATTTATTGATTTAAAGAAATAAAATACTAGGATGTAAAGTTATTTTAATGTGAGACTCTAGTAAAAATAAAACTTTATGGTTACAGATATCCAGGCAAATATCTATCTTTGAAGACAAGGAAATGGTAGCTCATATTAATGGAATACCAATCTGGTGCTGAATACTCATCTAGTCATTCTCACCTCCTACGTTCTGTCATCCTCCTTTAATGGCATATTCAAGGAAAGGATTATATAAAAGAAGTTTATTATAAAATAGGATAGAATGACTCACCAAAGGATACTTAAAACCAGCCTGTCCAACAAGGTGGTAATGTTGTCCTACTTAATTTGCTTGCTTATGAATTATATGTCATCTGTGCTAAAAGAACAAGCATAATACAGTTCCAGCTTTATATTGGTATGTTGATCTATATTTACTCCTCTCCCAAATGTGCAGGTAACATTGGATGCTCATTGCGTCTTAAAAGATTAAGGTCTTAAAAATAGTGGCTCTGAATCAACACTGTATTTTAGCAAAACTGAACTTTGTCAGTGGAAATGACTCACGTATTTCAAGTTAGGAACATACTAAGCATTACCCTTTGATCAAGGTCTTTGTCAAGGAATAGCTCTCTGCTTCAACCAGACTTTGATGAAATTAATTTTCCTTTTCTGTGTATGGATTTTGTCTTTTATAGGTGAAAACTGTGAGCAATAAAAATAAAAGTGAAACATGACTCTTGCTTCATTCATTGTGCAAAATTAACTTCATACAAGTAAGATGTAAGAAAGGGATATCAGCTAGGAATCCAATGATGGCATTTGTTTAAGAGATCAGATTTTCTGGAATAAAAGATATAATGTGGTGCCTACAGTCAAGACAAATACTCTTCATTCATAAGGAATTCTAACACAGTTGACATTCAATTAAAATTTTATAAGAACTAAAATATACTTTCAGCAAGTCAGAGGAGCAGCAGATTTTTTCTTTCAATCACTCCACTAATTCTTTGTGACACTCCATTCTTGCTAAATATCTTTTTTTTAAATATAAATAAATTCACCCTGGCACTATCTTAGCTTAGATGTTTATTTTAGAAGGGTTAAATGGTTATTCCATTGTTATTGATAGTTAAATAAATAAGTAAACAAATAAAATCATCTATATCTATATCTATATCTATATCATCTATATCTATATCTATATCTATATCTATATCTATATCTATATCTTCTTAAAGGCATAGCTCATTATTCTCCATAGGCCGGAATATTCTTTAGAGGCCTTGCTTTTGCTATCCACTCCCATGTCTATTCAAGTAAAAAAACAGTCTAAAGCAAGTTATAGTAATTATATTTTCATCACGCATGCCTTTTCTCCAATGAATGACTTATGTAGGTACTCAGAGTGGATGGAGAATGTTTAAAGATACACCTGGTTAATTTGAGGCATTGTGCTCCTTTGGAAGGGTGATTGTCTTGAATACGGCAGTTGCCAAAACTTGTTCAGGAAACATTCAGCCAAGTAAAATTGATATAACGTAATGTCATTTATATATGCTGTCATTTCTGAAAAAGAATAGGCATCTGCATCTATGGTAGTCACACATATTTTAACTGTGCTTTGATGTTTATTATTATTCTAAGATATTTTCTTTCTCTACGGCAGCTCTTAAAAATATCTTCTGTTCTCAGATCTGATGATAAAAAACAGGCTCCAAAATAGTAAAGGCCAACCCTGAATAGGTCTGGGGACATATTTTTTCTTTTTCTTTTCATTCCTTTGGATAACTTGCAGATACAAGAATAAAGCTACTCCAGGCTAACATTCTTTGATCTAAATTTCAGGCTGAAAATCGAGCAGGAACAGAAACACTTCTATGTTTTCTTTTCCTCTTTGTTTTATGTTGGTCAAACAGAATATCAAAATCCAAATGTGCACATTCTATGAAAGAAGACCACTGCTAAGTGGGAAAGAAAATTTATGCCCCCTCATTTTGCTTAACTTCCCATGTATTGAGATGAAAAAACCCCACAACAAAATGCCATCTGGTGTTTCAGTAAACTACAGTAAGTAGGCAACTGACTTTTCACTCATAAAGGTTTCGGCACCTGAAGATATTTACTTTGGCATGATGGTCTGAGCATTTAGCTCATGATTTCCTTAAAATCCTTCTGCAAGGCATCTCCCAAGTCACCTCCAATCCCAGACTGGCCCACATGAATCACAAAATTAGTCTTGGGAGCTAAAAAAAAGAAGGAACTAAAAAAGAAGGAAAATCCCCAATCCCCACAACCACACTGTCAGATAAAACTGTACCTGGTTTTTTTGGTAAGGATTTTAGTAGCCCAACTGGGATGTGGGAGATAAGGTTACATTCACTCCAGTGACAGAGAGAATTTGAATTCTTATTCCCTAACAGACAAATTCTTGGCATTACATTTTCCGTGGTGGGACTCCGTTTTTCCCACTATAGTTGTTCTATTTTATACAACAAAAGGAATATTGTTTGGTAAAGACAGAAGACGTCACACATAAAAATAATTTGGTTTTATTTGTCTCTGGCGTAGTTCATGAAAAATGCTGATTGAAATATTTGATAAAGAAGGAAGCATAAAATGATTAATAGGTCTTAATAGCACTCCTAAGTAGGCCATACCAGCACTACTTAACTCTGAAGAAAAAAAAAGGCCTGAAGATTGGAAGAAGTCAAAAGGAGTTTGCAAAATACCATTCAAAGATATTTCAGTGCAAAGAACCTAAACAAGGTAAAAAAATGCTCTTTTAGGGGAACTAAGTATTTCAGTAATGATACCCATCGTCATAATAAACTCATGGATTTCATTAAATGTTGTTTCAGGCAGTTACCTAAATGGCAAAAAATCCTCATTGGACAGAATATAACTCCCAAATTCTAAAGAGAAAGAGCAGCTTTTTTCTGGTCTCTTCATGCTATTTAACTATTTAGCATCACAATTTTTCTTTGGAAAAATCCAGGATCTAAGTTTGTGGTGGTTTAGTTCTACTCATTCATGTATTACATACCTTGCTTTGGTGATTAGAACTTTGATTTGGGAATTTTTTAAACAGAAAAATATCTACAAGTTGGTATTAAAATATTCAGTATTTGCTTACAATGTGTCTACTGTTTACTCACAAAGACTAGATAAAATATGAAAATTTACATTTTAATTAAAGTCATAAAATGTATCATATGTTAAAGGAAAATACTATAAACCCTCAGAGAAGTAAAATATCTTTATTCCAATTTTAGCTGATGGTTTGTTTATCTATGAAAATATTTATGAAACAGAATATTCACAAAGGCAATCCTTATTCCTGCAGTTCACAAGTGTGCTTCAGTTATTCCTTTTGCATTATTATTCTTTCAAGAAACCCTCAAGTTGGACTAAGAACAATTGATATATCTGGCAAAGCAGATACTGCAACTTTGCTCCTATGTACAGATTATCTAGCATATATAATATATATGTGATTAAAATGATGATATATGGTGAATCCTCTACGTGCTAGTAAATTTTGCAATTGTTTTTTATAGTCCACTGTTTATAAACAAAGAATTTCCAAACGTAAAATAGGGAGACCCATACTGAGATATGACACATTTGTAGCAGTGTTTGTCAAATTCTAAATGGGTGTCACTAATGGTAACCAAACAGATCATGAAGGCTAAAAGACTGAGTCTTCCTGGAAAATTAAAACAGGAGAGTTCAAAATAAATACAGGAAAAAATAAAACAACTTTCTGTCACAAATCAAAATTCTGGTAAAAGAATTACTTTAGCACAATCTGATATGAGGAATATTTACACACAAAAAAATCAAAGTTCTGGAAATCATAGAAAAAATAAAAAACTACTTAGGGTAATTCTGTGAACAATTGTGGCATGGGTAAGGACGCTAAGACAGTGATTTAGAGAAGCTATATGCAAACACTGAGAGAAAAAAAGAATAGGGAGGAAAGAAGATAACAGAAGTGGATGAAGTCTCTCTTAAAATTCCTATAGATTCCTTTCCATCAGATATATCTGTAGAATGAACATGTATAACAGAAAAGTAATTTGAAACAAGGAATTAGAGAGGTATCAGATTAAAATTCATCTAAGTCATGAAATTCATGAGGACTAGAATTTTGAAATGTAACAGATTCTTTTTGTACATATTCAAGATAAAAGAGATGTAAAACTTGACCTATATACTTCATCTGTCCACTCTGTCTTGAATACCTGAGATGACAAGTATATTTAAAAATAGGAGATTTACAAAGACAAAAATGGGGAATACACTAATCATCTATAGTGCTGGAAATTTACTGAAGTCATAATTACAAAATAGTGATGTATTTAGGGTACTTTAATAATTCATTGTAAAAAAAGCCTTATCCCAAAACCCAAGTATACACATCACCTGTATTCCTGAAAGAAGGCCATGATTATTTATATGCCTTCATTATACTATTTTCACTTCAGGATAACTTAAAAGATTTTGTTCTGAAGATCTTTATTAGAAACAAACAAACAAAAAAACAAATCCCACCACACTAAAAATAAACATAAGATGCCAAGATCCATTTTGTGATGATGGCTTAAAAAAAAAAATTAGAAAATCAAACCCACAATGTTTCCATAGCTTATCTCAGTGAATGTATCACAAAGATGCGAAAACATTTTTATAAGAGAGCCTTTGAAGTTTATATTTTCATTATCTCTCTTCTTGAGAATTATAGATGTGTCATCAGTATAGCAGCTGCATTCAGAATGATAATGTGGATATCATAATCTGAACTGCTGCTCTGTTTTGAATAAGAGAAATGTTCTCCACTAAAACAAAAGTTACTACCATTTTGATGGTCTTGGAAGCTGCTAATAAAAGTATCCATGAAGTAGGATATATTCTTCAGGATTTGTGTTTAGGAATGGTAATTTGGAGAAGCAGAGTTTCTTTTCAATTATTGACATATGGAATGGTTATCTTTCTGTTTCAATTAATTTATGTGGGTGTGTGTGGGTGTATGGGTGTGGATATCTATAGAAACAAAAAGTTTATTGCTGGGGTTATTACAGTGTCCCATGAAGGAACATGCTGGAGTCCCATGGCATGGAAGTTTCAGAGAAGCCAGGGCTAGTCTGGCTCTTTTTGCCATCAGTGATATTCACATTGTATCACATAGAGAGAGTTCTTAAAACTAAATGTTAACAGAAACCTGTTCCTTCTAGCAACATCACTATAACCTTTGGTGAACTAGAGAAAACTATCTGCTTGAAAAAATACCAATTTGGGTTTTTCTTATGATATAAGATATTATCTCCTTATTCCCATAGCAAGTTGAACGTAATTCTAGAAAGAGTTTCCTGGGTTTAACCATAGATATGGCAACATAAACGTTCAACATTTCATGAATCATGAGTATGCCTCATTAAACACTTTAGTAGTATAATTTAATTTAATTTATTTTTTCCTGCCAACATCCTTCCAGAGCGTTCCCTTCTGGCTTCCTCTTGCTACATTGACTTGAAAAGATTGAATTTACCCACTATATACCCTGAAAATTTTCATTAACCCCTGTCCAGATGACAGTTGCAATTAATTACATCTTCACCTAAGTGATAGATACAAATATGTGTTGTTGAAATATTGATTTCAATTATTTAGTGTTGTCTTAAAGCTGGAGGTCAACATTGGAGTACTATGGTAATGCCACCATGTCAAAGTCCCTGAAAAGGAAGAAATCATTGTGGTTGCAATATTTTCTTTCTTCTTAGAATAGCTGCAAATTTATAACCACTTTTTCAAACTCCAAAGGTCTTCTAAGTAGGCAGGGGATTTCCTAATATCAAAGAAAAATGAAAAATAAAGCAAAAACAGAAAATACCCCAGGCTTGAACTACATCACTGCTAGATCTGTTGGTACAGGAAAATCTGGTGGATAGTAGCCGGCAAATGAAGGGCCTGTTCTTATAAGCAGTTGCAACAAAAATTAACTTAGATACAACATAACCACATATTTGTGTGCAGTAGAATTGAATCATGTTGAAGAAAGGACAGAAACAAGAGTTATGGTATGGATAATGCATGAAAATCCAACCACAGATTTTAGTCAAAAGGACTGAGGAGAAAAAAATGAGTAAATGGTCAATGTTTGCAAGAGTAAAGTTCTGAGACATCTGGTCTCCAGTTTCTTGCTTTTAAGTACTTTCTTCAAAGATTCCCAAGTATGTGTAGAGAGACATACCAATAGGCATAGATTTAAGAATAATTCTATTTGCCTTCAAAGTTACTTGTTCAGTGTTAGAAGGAAATTGTTATGATCCTTCTTAAGTATTTTCATGCTAATTATCATATTAAAAGGCATAATGTATTTGGGATACATTTAACACTTTATATTTGAATAGAGAACAAATTATAAAGAACAGACAGATCTTTAGACACCATTTTTTATTCAGAAAGCTTTCTGTGCCTTAGCATGCACCACAAGTGCATACATGAAGAGGGTGTACAAAGCTCTTTATGGTTTTTAAGTTAATATTCTTCTTCTGCTCTTATGGAACCTCTTGTAAGCAAACCCAAATGCAGAGGATATTCATTTTTCCCGATACTCTCTTGGCTTGACTGATTCAGCCTCTTTAATGAGAATCCTTGCAGTTTTCCCCTGTTTCTATAGTTTGCACTTAAAACTATAGGGATAAACTAAGAACAGCCAATGGAAAGTTTATGTTTTAAACATTTCAATAACTGTAAGGCCAGCAAACACAGCGAAGTGTTCCCCCTGTTAGACATGTCAAGTTCAATAAATGTCACCTATTTGCATAGGCCCTGAAGTTCTACTTGTATTCAATTGCTGTCATATACTTTTGTCACTACAGGATGAATCTTTCTGATGAGAAATGTTCAATACACCCTTCACCTAGAGATCTGAGGAAGTCAGTAATACATTACCAGCAGAACTGAACACATGTTTTTTAAGACATCATTTACAATAATCAATGAAATGATTGGTTTGGGTGCTCTGTTCAGGAGTATATTATATTGCAGTTTCCTCCTGGGTAATGGATGTTCTTTCCACTCTGATGTAAGAATACAGAAGGTCACTTAACCTCTGATTCTCTTATTATTAGATTTACAATGGAAAAGCGAAAGGAGCTTTAGCTGTGGATGGCTTGTGAAATTTGTAAGTGCAGCTACTGAATGGGCTGATGATAACCTGAGAAAATTACTGTCAAATCTTATTTTTGGCAGTGGAAAAAAAAAAGTGACAACAAAATTTCTTCCTAGAGATGAACTGAGAAAACTGGGCTACGGGACTTTGGCAAAATGAAACAGATGTATTCACTGGCCAGTAGCACCTTGCAGGAGATGAGGACAGATTTTCAAGTTACTTTAGAAGTCTATTTCATGGAGCTAGAGAGCTAGTACTTATTTGCTTTTTAAAATTATTTATTTATTTAATAAGAGAATTGCAGAGGCAAGAAGGTGATCTGTGTATTTTTTTTTTCTTACAGGAATTGCTCACTTTCTTAATATAATCCTGGGGTGCATTACAGTGAGGGGACAGTGTGATCAACCATTCTTGCATCCGAGTACTGTGCAGTTTGCTGTACAACCATGAATGTGTAGCTATGAAGGCAGATTTTTACTTTCAGATATACTGTTCTGGCTACATACATTCTCTTTATCAACAGAAAAGTTCTGAAAGATACAGCATAATCAGCATGTACTTTTAACCTTGCAGAACACAGCTACTTAAGTGATTTCTAGATGGAAGAAGAGCAGTATAATTGGACTGAGTTTTCACATAAATCACTTCCAGCAGGAAATGTAGATCTCTTATTGATAATATACGGAAGGCTTATTACTGAACAATGTTGGTGAAAGAAATTAATTATTCCCAAGTATGTATAGAGAGACATAGCAATAGGCATAGATTTAAGAATAATTCTATTTGCCTTCAAAGTTACTTGTTCAGTGTTAGAAGGAAATTGTTATGATCCTTAAGTATTTTCATGATAATTATCACATTAAAAGGCATAATCCATCAAAAACATTACTGTGAATGTATTTTGTATTTTCCAGGGCACACTGTAAGTTTATACACACACACAGATACATCATAAATGTATGTTTATGAAAATTCATACATTTTTTATAATTAATTATGTTAGTATAAAAAAAAGCATTTGAATTTTTTTTTTAAATAGCAAATGATATCTTTAACTAAGTGGAACAGAAGACAAGTGTAATCAGCAAGGTAATATATATCTTGTTAAAATTATCTTCATGTCCATTTGCTGGGCCTGCTCCACTGTGTCACTGTCTGCCTTGACCTGAAGAGCCAGCACAGGAAACAGAAATGGCCCACCAGGGTATAATGGAGAGGAAGGATGATCTCTCTCAACCTGCTAGTAATCCTCTGCCTAATGCAGCACAAGATGCTGTTGTGATCCTTCACTGCTGCAAGGACACATCACTGGCTCATGGTCAGCATGGTGTCCACCAGGTGCTTCTCTCCAAAACTGCTCTTCAGCCAGGCTGTGCTGGTGCCTGGCTTTATTCCTTCCAGGGGCAGGACTTGGTGTGTGCCTTTGTTGAAGTTCTGGAGGTTCCTACTGGCCCGTTTTTCCAGCCTGTCAAGGCTCCTCTGAATTGAAAGACAACCATCTGGTGCATCAACTAAATCTAATTTTGTAACATCTGCAAGCTTGCTGAAATTTATTCATCAAATTTTAAAGGTCGAAGCTACTAAACCTATGTTTTTATAATTTATCATACAAATCTTCATCTTGCATTCACTTTGAGTAGTATTATGTATTAAAAGACCTCCAATAAATTAGTTACACTACTTGGTGAATAAAAGAATTGGGTCTTATTCATTATGCACAAAGGTTTCAGAATCTGACTGTACATTATTTATTCTCAAAGTACTTTCAAATACTGCATGTACAATTTGTTTCTACCTCTCCTATATGGTCATTTATTTGACAAAAAATAATGTGTTTTATTCTAAACTGAAATCAATATTACATGCTACAAGAAGTAAAACATTGTGTGGAGGTGCCACTTAGAAAGATAGAACTTCAGGGCAGTTTAGGGGGGAAAACCCTGTTTTGGAGAACGAAGTGAACAGTGTAAGCATGAGACACTCCTTGACACTAAACAACAATGTCAGGGAACAGCCTTGGCCACATTTAGCTTGGTAGCATAAATAAAACAGCCATGGACCAGGGATCCCATTATGCTGAACACCAAAGCAGGCACAAGTTCCGGTGTTCTCATGGCCCAAGTCAGAGCAGCTCCTGCTTAAGACTGTGGATAATCCTGTTTGAGCTACTTCAGGTTTAAACACTGTATGTAAAACCTGGAGACATGTTTAAAGGGGCTTCAGGCCTCTAGAGACTTGAGAACTAGACATTACATTAAGCAGTAATTATGTAGTAATTAATTTGCAACAATTAATACAACAAGGCAAATAAATAAATATTTTTATGCTTCTGTTGCCATGTGAACTGCATTTTTTTACCTTTGTTTTTTGGGATTTTTCCCCTTTGCGTGTCCTCTGTTTTCATGTCTTTCTCTCCTTCAAAATGCCTTTACATTTATGAAAAAATCCAATTCTTATAACAGAAATTATCTGACAGGAATTCAAATTCCGACTTGAGAACTCCTATTCCAGTTTTGAATTGTGGCAGAATTAAGGATTCCTCAGATCCTGATTCCTGTCATTCTTCTGTTTTTCTTTTTTCCTACACAGAATTGAGCCCTGTGGATTTAGCCACAATTAAACAAGCTTAGAAGTCTTTCTCGCACACATAAATTTATGTATAAACTTTCCATTATGTATAGATGAACACACAACACAGACACACTGCATTGCAGAGAGGAATTGGAGATACAGGAGTTATTTTTCCATTAGAAAGCCTTTCAGTCACTGTCCAAGACAATAAAAAGCGAATTTACATTCTATAAAACCCATAAAAGGCTCAGCAGGTTATTACTAAAGAAAACATATGCTTGATTTTCTATGGATGCTTTCAGGGTACGATAATGATGCAAATATGACAAAAACACTAGATGATACATGCACTTCTTTAATTATGGAAGCATTTCTAAGATAAATATTAAAATTATTCATGCTTAATATATTCATCCTAAATATATTGACTCAATGTAATCCTCTTCCAGGACAGTGATTCACCTAGAGCTGTGAATCAAAATCTAATAGCTGAAGACGTTTGTGCTTTTCCCTGTGCATGCTTCTGCACTGATGGCTGTTGCTTTTCAGAGTGACATCCCTGAAGAGTGCTTGCAGAAGACTCTAACCACCTTCTGTATTAAACGAGGCTGAAAATCACGCCTAGGAGCAGGAGTTTGGGAGGCTCCAGCGTTGGCCAGGCAGCCCCTGCACCTGTGAGCAATCAGCAGCAGCTGCCATGCACAGTCCAGAGGATCCAAGGGACACCTCAGGGACAGGGCTGGAGATTGTCCCTGCTGTGGCATCGCAGGGACGGGGGCTGATGTGGGGTCCTGGGCTGTGGGATGAGTGGGTGAAGCCCCAGGAGAAGTCCCAAGGGGGAGCTGTCTGGGACCAGCCTAGCTAGAGCCCTCAGGTCCTAAAACTTTGCTGGTTTTCAGGTGAGAGAAAGCTAAACACACTTCATAATTTCGTGAATAGGGCATTTTGACAGTCATAGTAATGTGTTGATGCATTTCTATTCTCCTCCTTTGAAAGCAAATGGAGGATAGCAGAGGAGGGAACTAGGTTAAGATGAATGCTTGTATTATCTCTCTTCTCGTAACACTGAAAATGTTTTCATATGAACTCTATTACTTTGAACTGGGGTGACCAAAGACCGAAAATTAGCGTTCCCCTTTTCTATTGAAGCATTCTCAAAACTTTTTTATGCACACCTTTTTAAAACAAAGAAAGAAAGAACAGAGAACTCCTCATACTTTTGTTTTCACACAGAGAGGCTCATGACAGTTCAATTGTTTCAATCCAAGAGGAATGACGGAAAAGGAAATGAGGAAAGCTCAGGTGGAAAGCTGCAAAATGAATGTGTTGTGATTTGTATATCAATAATTAGAAACTGAGCAGAGCAGACGACAGAATGGTCATTTGTTAAATGTCAGACAGAGGAGAGTGTTGCTTCTGTACATGCAAACAAAGGCACCTTTATTCTGCTACAAGAAAAAAAAGAAGAAAAATAACTACTGTATGAATAAGTATTACTCAGGAAAATTGTTAGCTGAGGAGGAGATTTGAGGATGCAAATTATGACAGACAGCAGAGGGCCAGAATATTCACAGTTTGAGGCTTCTTAAATTTGCCTAAGCAGCAGAGCTTCAGCTGAAACCTCATTTTCACAGTATGCCCGAGGTTATACTGAAGGAGCAGAAAACCTGCACATAATGCATGAAACAGGAAAGCCCAAGGTTGCTAGGAGAGACTGGTATTCAGAAAAAAGGCAGACTTTACCCCAGCATTGCTGCACCTGGCTCTAAAGCTTTTGTTAGGGCACAGAAGCAAAGATAACAGCGAGAAATTAAATACGGCAAGGAACCCCTCATTTCACCTTTGTTCACAACTACTCCATTTAACTTGTAAAATGATGTAATGAGCAACTCAGAAACATAATTATGATTTTCCCAATATTTCTTTCAAAAAAATTCAAGATGGTAAAAACCAATATATTGGGGAAAGATAAAAGAACAGAAAGGAAATTTAGTGCATGCAAGCTCTGATACTTAAAGGGAATAACAGTGAGGGAGAAAGGCAAGAGAGAATTTAGGGACAAAAGTTGATTATTATAATTTCTATTAGTTCATTTCTGGCCACTGACACTTATTATTAGCGGAAGAAAAGAGGCAGAATACTACAACAGCAGTTTGCTCCTCACTATTAAAGAAACATCTGAAGAGGTAGATCAAATCATCTGAAATAAACAAGCAGAATGTTGTCTAAAAATTAGTTACAATTAGTTATTAAATTAAAATTTAACAAAGAATAGTTGATGGAATATATATTCTTTAGAAAAAAACTCATTTTTCTCTGATTTAAACTTTTATTTTGAATTTTTTGAGTTCAGCTATATTTTTCAGCGGAAAATGCTCTAGCAATTTGTTTCAGTAACTTATTTTTTCTATGTTTTGAGCTAATATTTGAACATAAAGCTTTAATTATTCCATATCAACAGATATCTTTTAGATAATTTCTAGTAGTTTCTGTAGAAGAATTTGACTGCGAGGAATAGTGATATTCTGACTTATGATCCAAACTGGAACAAAATTATATTTTGGAATGAAAATTTTATTCAAGAAAAAAAAAAAAAATCAAGGTCCAAATCTTTTCTGTGCTATTCTTAAAATTTTTAGGGTGCTCATGGAAATTCAAAGCAGGTGGATAGGGTTAAGAATAATGTGTATTAGAGTAGGAAAGTACCAAATAGAAAATAAGAATGGTCTGCTTGCTTTTAGACAAACTTAATTAAAACTTTTTCAGACATCCAACCAGAAAGTGTTCATATTAGAGCTAAATAGTTACATGAAGCCTAAGTCAGTCATCAAATATTAACATGAGTACAAGCATGAATTTTGCACATAAAATGTGTGAACATTCTTTTGGAGGACAAAGTATCACTTCTAGTGAGGAAAAGAGTGATATTGTATAAGAAAAAACAAATATATTAAAGAACGTGTAAGTTAAACCTTTATGTGTATAAAATTTAAAAAATATGGAGTTAATATTTCTAAACAAGCAGAAAGTGTATTTATACATTCATTCATAATTATTTTATTTAATTATAGTTGTAGTCATTTGGACTTCTGTGAACTTTATCAGCAGTAACTTAAGTTCAGTCACAACACTTTCGGACAACAGGAAAAAAAAAACTCTGTCTTTTCCTGAGGGTTTAATTAACTCAGCTGATTTCTGCAAAACATTTGTGGATGCATTGTTAAAAATGGGTTTAGAAATTTATAAATTAATGGTTGTCAGTACATCTCAGTGGAGTTTTTCTTTATTTAAAAGTTTTCATTTAGAGTCCTAACTTTTCTACTCACTGAAGAAAGGTAATTTTGACTACTAATTTTAAAATTAGTTTGTATGACTGCTTGAGGTCTAGCCTTGTGCTCTTTCCTTCCTTGCTGCAGGCAAGTTCAATCACTTAGGTAAATGAACACTAAATAATAATTGCATTTGGTGAAAGCACACGGGGCCAAATGGTAGCAAGCTAATTTCTGGTCATTAGCTCCTCTCTGAATTCCATTTTGGATTTTAACATCAAGCAAAAAATAATGGAAATGCTGAATGATCTGGATTTTTTTATGTAGTCTTTTGTGAGAAAATGTCACCAGTATTTCCACTTCATGTACAACTTTTTCACAGAAGCTTAATTGTTCATAAATTTAAGTCTGTGATGATTTGTATTCAATACTTTGTGCAACTACACTGTTCTTAAGTAAATAATATTCTTTCAGGCTGAAGTATTTGCAATTCATCAAAAAGGAAAATTATTTATTTATTGAATATCCATTAAATTGACATATATAAATCTCTTTAATTGGCTTATCTGCATGTCTGTGAGGAATGATTATTTTCCCATGGTAGGTTAATTGCTATTGTGACAATATTATCAGTATATTTCCTACCCAAAATGATATTTTTCTCTTCACTTTAGTATATATCATGATCCCATTATAAGACTGGAGAGCTAGTCACTCAAGGGTTGATGAATTATGAGGAGTAAATACCTTTGAACGCTTGGTAGGTTCAAGTCTTTCAGGTTAAAAGGTTAATTAAGGCTGAAATTAATCACAAGCAATTGGTTTATTTTTTATTATGCAGTGAATGACTATGTATGAGTAGCCATGACTATCTAAAGAAGATGATGAGGTCTTTCCATAATATTATGAGTTTATCAAGGGAAATATCCAGGAATAAGTTAAGGATAAGAAGGGCTGACACTTTCACCTCACTTTCAGTGGCAGGATTGCCATCAAGAAGGTGCTGGCTGTACCAACCTTGCTTCAGTCCTCTGGAAAATTTGCAATATGAAGTTTTCAGCTTCTTACCGATGGAAGGTCAAGATGGAAAGCATCCTTTCTGTACAATGCTGTACTCAGTGGGGACTTTCAACTACTTTTAAAATGGAAAAGATAATTAAAAAAATAATAATTTCCAGCAATTCTGGTCTATGAGCCCTTCCAGAAGTGCTAATAGAGTATTTGGGTAACTGGGGTTTCTCCTCTTGCCAAATAGTGATTATTCTGCTTTAATCAATTAATTAAAGACTTATTTTAAGCAAAATGAAACCTATATTATTTTAAACTCTTTTGTATGCTTTACCATCTTGAGATAATGGTTAATGTCAGGACCCATCTTATTTAGGGCAGTCACTTAGATTTTCATTCACTTTACATTTGAGAATAATTTTGAAAATTGCCTAGTGATAATAGATATAATAATAATTGTGCATCATTCTATATATATAATTTGTACATGTGCAATGGATATTATATAATACTTGCAAAGGATATCATATAATAATTATATTTTATAATGTAAAAACCTTGGTTTTATACATGATATATGGTTTATATTTCAGACGCCAATATGAGTTTATGTGTCTTTGTTCCTGTGTGTGCAGCGTCTACTGTAAGAAACCTGTACTGAAAAATAATTTGAAACTATTCATTCCTTTAAGTAGACATCTTATTCCAAAGGAGAATATTACAGTGAATCACTGACTCTACTACTCATGGAAGTGTTACATTCTTAATTTTTCTCCTGATACATGTCATAATCTTAGACTAAAAGTAAAATGCGTGTTTTATCTTTGTGTTTAAGAAAATGAGCTGCTGATTTCTGCCAATACATTTTGTCTCAGAAAACAAAAGCAAAAAGCTCATTAACAGCTTTGCTTCTGCTGCCTCTTAGAAGAGAATTGTTCATTACAATGAAAATGGAAATACAATTTGGCAAAGCTTGTTGCAACTCTTACAAATGGATGCAATAAATTACTGAAGAAGGAAGGGTATAGCTCTTCATGTCATATTAAAGTCAGCATCTGTCATATATTCAGCTGTGCAAGAAAGTTATGTAACAGAACTGAGGGTCAGCAGGCCTCTTAGATTTCAGAAACATTGTAAGACTAAAAAAATTAAAAGGTCTCAAAAAAAAAAAAGAATACCACCTGAAGGAGGCCCTTTTATTTTATATAATATGATTGTAAATAATATTATGAATAATGATATCAATGATAATAATAATTTTATAAATATATATAGATTTAATGAAGCTTTTACAGAGCAAAGTTGTAATAGAAGTCACACTAATTCTAGAAAGGGAGTAGAAATAATCAACTCAGAAAACCTGTTCTAAATACATTTTATACTGCATGAATAACTTTAAACATCTGTTTTGCCTTACTGAAAGCATTTGAACTTAAGAATTAATATAATTTTTAGCATGTGTTTTATTATATGCAAATAACAAAGTGTTTTCTGTAATTAGGACTTTAAAATGGTGGTTTAATTAGAACTTGATTTATAGTAATTCTGAGAAGAGACAAGTAATTTGCTTTTGAATATCTTGCTCACTAAAATAAAACAATGGCCATTTCTAAAAAAAATTACTGTTACGTGAGCAGCTGGTGAAGAGTTTAGCAACTTCAATTTTTTATCTTAGAGTCACATTGCTAAAAATAAGGAATGAACTCAAGAAATGGGTGTTCCAATTGAATTCTGAAGTGAACACTTCGACAGTAGTAATCAAAATTACACTACACAATAATGAAAAATAGAACCTCCACCACTTCATAACTCCAAAATGTGTGTCTTCATTATGTATTTACAAAGCAGTTTAACCCAATTTTCTTTTTTGTCTTTTATTTTCCTATTAAAATATCCATGCTTTGCTTGAATTCAGGTTTTTCCTTACAGACATTGCAAAGTAATGGTCCTAAGTGAAGGGACATCAATTCTCATACTCTTCCCACTTAAATTCTGTTGGAAATGAGTATTATCTTTAAAACCTATCTGCTGAAATATGATGGTATTTTTCCTCATTAAATACTTGGGAATGTAACTAGCTTACTCTATAAATTTGTTAGAAGCCAGTATATTAAATATTTAATGAAAATATAGTTACAAACATGCTCTCAGATTTATTAACCCTGAAGTGGCAGAGAGTTGTCAGATATTTATACTAAAAATTATACCAGGAATAGAAAACTAACTTTCTGTAGTTTCTGAAAATATCCAATGTATTTCTTAAAAAATTTTTTTGTGTTACAAAATTATAAATAATTTATTATTAGAGAAAAAATATTACTGGTAATCTATATTTTTAAACTCTCACACAAGAACAGGTCTATCTTTCATTTCAGGTTTGTTAAGATTCTTTCCTGCTGGCAAAGCTGCTAATTAAAAGACTCTATCACTTCATGATCTTTCACTAAAACATTACAGCTTTTAGTCACCATATACAGATGTGCCCAATCAATTCCACTGGGAGTGCATCTGTTCCAGTGTTTGGTGTTCCATACAGAAACTCATGTTTCGTTATGTATTGATTTTGGCTGAGTTATTGGCCATGTACCAGCCAGTGTGGTGCCACATTTTGGATCTGTGGCCAAGTGTTGGTAACACGGCAGTGTTTTGGTTATTGCTGAGCAGGGCTTGCACGGCATCCAGGCCTTTTCTGTCTTCACACCATCCTCACGGGAGTGAGGAGGGAGCACACCTGGGACAGCTGAGCCCAGCTGACCACAGGCACATATTCCAAAACATCCATGTCACGCTCAGCATATGAACAGATGAAAGACAACAGAACCTAGGGACATAGGGAGTGACGATGTTTGGCTTCCTACTTCCCAAGTCACCGTTACTTGTGATGGAGCCCAGCTTTCCAGGAGATGGCTGAACACCTGCCTGCCCTTGGGAAGTGGTGAATTAATTCCTTGTTTTGCTTTGCTAGAGCATGCAGCTTTTGCTTTGCCTGTTAAGCTGTCTTTATCTCAGTCCACAAGACTTTCACCCTTCTAGTTCTCTCCCCATTTCACTGTAAGGAAGTGAGCAAGAGGCTTCACGATTCTGAGCTGCCCACTGGCATTAAACCACAACACAGAACTAATTGCAACAGTGTTTCTTGAGAATGGAGAAGAAGGGAATAATTGTTTAAGCAATTAGTGCTTGTAGGACTAGTGTCTTTACAGGCAGAAAATCAAAATATAGTGAGAATATGTTTAAAAAACACTAGCTCCAATTTTAGAATCATTACTCCACTTTTAGAGCTAACCTGTGTTTTACTGTAGTTCATTTTATAAAAAAGTAGAGAAGCAAATAACTTTAGTCAAGAAAATGATTTATCTAGAAGCAAAATGAAGCTGTGTGGATTGGCTTTTCCTTCCAGGAGAGTTATGTTGATTTATACTAGTAAAGATTATCAAGGTATTGGTCATGGTAGTTTATCTAAACTACCTTCAAGTTTTTACCTCCATGAGTATTGTATAAGATAGAAAATTTTAGACACCTATCATGAGGTTTATTCTTAGCGAGGAAAGAGTATTTTGTAAAATCAAAATTATTCATAAATACTTCATATTTAATTCCCACCCCCCCACACCGGGGGAAAGTTTGGAAGTAGAAAGATTTCAAACTCATGAAAATAATCAAAGATATATCTTTCATTACTAGATCTACAGGAACTATGGTACCTAAGAATAGTGCACCTCCTTTGTCTTCCTTGCAATTCCACAGGCTTATTTTCCAGTATTCATGAAATTTCTAGTTAGCTTAATTTCCATTCTTTGCAAGTCACTTTTTTATATAACTTACAAAATTATTTTCAGTGTTCTGAAGGTTGCATGTATTTGTATTTCTCACTGTTTATACGATGGTGAGTACACTCATTAAATGCAATGATAAATTCTCCTAAAGCCTGATCTATCCATGCTGACAATCTTCTCATTGACACTGGTTTAGATTCATGATTATTACTCGTCTGCAAAGGAACAATGTTTTTTTATATATAATTTTTAACCTAATAAAGGATTCACTACATTGTGTGCAGCTGTATCTCACAGATATATTTATATCATCTCAGAGAGCAGCTGAGATTACACTGGAATTTGAGCCATGAGTATTAATCTTTCTCTGTCAGCTTTTTCTCTCTTTTTTTCCTCCTAATTTCCTCTTCTTAAAGTCTGGGTAACTTAAAATTGGATAGTTAGAGTTTGCTAAGTGAATGCCTTGTGAAATGCTTTATTCCAATTGAATAGTGCTTTAAAATTTGCCAAGTACCCTTATTTCTGAAGTTTGTGAGTAAAAGTTTGTTGTGTAACCTCCTGAGAACACTGTCACATGAGCTGCCTCAGGGTATAAAAAAACCTAAGCCCCTTTAAAGTATCTCATCGAACAAGTCCTGGCCTTACACCCATATCTTTTATTTAGAAAATTAAAAAAGAAAATTTTATCTTACCATTGTAACATCTGCTGATATTGCACCCAGTAGTATATGAGGACTGATCTTTCAGCAATATGTTATCAAAACAGGAATAAGTGTTTACCTGTTTGGGTTGAGTTGGAAGGTATCAAATAGAAGAATTTTTTAATAAGGATGATGATAATTTTCCATATATTTAAAAAATAAACAAACAAAACTCCAAACACTTAGTAGATTATTCTGATAAGGTTTCTACTTCATTTTGGATGCTTGCATCATTTCTGACACATTCAAAGCTTTCTACTCTTTGTTAAGCTATGAATATTTTTATTAATAATCTAGATTTGGCAAAGACAATACCAGTGTAGAATGGTTGAGAACAGAATTGCCCACATGTCAAAAGGAAGCTTTTCATATGATATCAATATTTTGGACAAGCTACTTCATTATTTGACTTTGTGTTTCAAAAGAATGTGTTTGCACTTGGGCTTATTCTGCAGCACACATGGAAATGCACTGCATTCTGATTGTTTACCAGTTGTACTCCATGCATTCTCAAGGTTATTTTTCACTTTCAGAAAATTTGCTCTTTTTCATGTTCAGCCACCCTCGAATATTTTGAGTACTCTCCAACAGGACTTCCGTACTGAGGATACCATTTATACCCAACATTTGTCCTCCAGAAAAGTTTAAACCAGCTGCATTGTCATTAAATTCAAATGAAAAGATAAACAACATGAATTTTAATTGTCTTTGCCTCAGAAAAATGGAAGAGTTCTTTCTACTGTGGATATAAATTGTCACACTCTTAGAACTAATTCATTTGTGTTTCTCATTACGGCTCCACATTTTCTGTAACAGCACTAAGAACCCTGTGACACTTTAGCTGTCTTGTGCTTACAAAATTCTGTTTGAAAGAGTTAGAAAGGGAAGTTTGGGGTCAAATTAACATTGTAAGTTCAGAAAAGATAAAATACTGTTGGTTTTGCAAAGGATGCTGTTTGGCAAACAACGTGCCCTTGAGAGTCTCTTTTATGTACTCTATAATATCTATGCTGAGATCTATGAAGCATTTTCTCTTTCTAATTTTTTTTTCCCTATGTAGAAAAAATGAGAAGGAAATGAAGCAGAGAGAAAACCTTGAGGTCTTTCACTTCTTCAATTAAAAGTGTGGCAAGGGAGGAGTCATTCAGTTAAATCAACAGATTTTTAAATTACCTGTTACTTTTCTTCATTTTGTATCCATTTAAACAGGTTTGTTTTTTTTTTTTTAAATGTAATTTTTGCGGTAGCATTTGCAATAAACCCTTCAGGTTAATTTGTACAAGCAAGTGTAGCAACAGTGGAAGAGTATAAATCCATATGGCAAGAATATCACCATTAACTGGCATCATATGGTAGATATTACATAATGCCTAGAAGAGGGTAAAAGAGACAATGTTCTGGGCTACAATTCCACTAATATAATCTGATTAGAAGATACAGGCATCTAAATATAGGCTGAAGAAAAGCACCTAGACCACCATCCTCCAGAATCCCCTTAAGGATGGAAACGCCTACATTAGTGAACTCAGATTTTGTATTGGGAGGTTTTGTTTGTTTGGCTGGGTTTTTAAAATTTAATTTAATGTAATTTGGTTTAAATTAATTTGTTTTAATTTACTTGTACAATATATAACAATAGCATCTACTAAATGTCAGGAATGTGTGGTACTGATATGTATCATACACAACCAAACCCACAAGGACAGGTTACTACCAATAAGGTACTTAATTTTAAGATTTAAGTTAGACAGATTCAAGTTCGTGCTGCTCTTTCCATGAGAAGTATCCCTTGCCTGACTCCACTTGTCAACATTCTTAATACTTCATTTTCCTCTGTTATTCATCCTTTGACTTAATTATAATAATTTAAGCACTGATGTGTCTTATCATACCCCTTACTTGGTTTGAGATTAACAATGGGTTTTCCAAAAGAACTTGTAATTATAAAACAGTCTATAAAATTGTCTATAAATTAGATGCAGATGTTAAAAATATTTTTAACAAGTGAACATTTTTTAGGACAACAGACTAGGTTAGATGTGTTCTTCCCCATGTTCTTGAAGACAAATGGAGCCACTCACATCAACATTATTAAAGAGCTCCTTTCTGCTTACACAGACTAATAACCAAACCACAGTTTAGTTGCCCGCTGATCCATTTTTCTCCCTCTTTTAAATGACATTTTAAGAATGACATTTAAATAAAGACTATAATTGTGACATGAGTAAAAAATAGACTTAGTGCTCAAAATATAAAGCAATATTAGATAGAGTCTCTGAAGCGTACATGATACAAACACAGAATAGCTTATATGGTTTCACAATTGTGAGACAGCTTTTGAAATTTATTTTAGGAAATTTCAATGGTATCTGACATTGACTATGCCTAGAAATGTGACACATTAATATTTCTAGTACTTTTTGATTGTCTAAAACTAGACAAACGTGTTTACTATTTGAGAATGTTAATATAACATTTTTATAAGTTTATGGTTACCAAGGAACACTTTGATTTCACAGGTGTGGTACAGAAGTCAAACGAAAGTACACATTTTGTTCTATTCTGAAATAAAAAATATTTTCCTATGCCAACTATGTTGAAATTACAAGAAACCTCTTTTTACACCTAGAAGCTATAAGTCAATTTGATACCTACATTCCTATTTAGCTGAGGTCTTGATTTTTCCTGTAAAAATATTAATCTTACTTGCACGTGTTGCTTTCACCCAGAATCTTCAAGACATAAAAGCAATAGTGCTGAAGAATAGACTGAGATTAGTTCATACTAATATTTGTCTGACTGAAGGTTAAGCTTTAATTCACCCAACTGCAGGGCCTTACAGATACAGACAGGGATTGCTTTTTTTAAATTGTTATTATTATGTACTTATTTTATTATTATGATGATGTAAGTTTTATTATTTTGGAAATTAATGATACTTAAGGGTGGTTGCAAATCTCTGTATGCAGCTAAGTACGGGATCTCACTCACACTGCATTTTGCAGATTGCAATAATGGATGTAGAAGTGACTCTGATGACACACCTTTTGAAATAGAGTTTCATTTACACACTTCTAAAGGATGATGAAGTGCTGTGGAGGGTTCAGAGAAGAACTACAATAGTGACTCCAATAGAACGGTTTTAATAGAAAGTTAAGAGGGGATTTGATTACAATTTTAGGCATATCTAGAGGGACAGAACATCTAACAATAGATAAGACTAATCAAACAAAGGAATAGCTAACTTTGTTTTGGTGAAATTACAACTAAGAAAAGAATAAGTTGGAAGACAGATCAATATTTGATTTGAACAGTGTTGGTTAATAGAAAAACAATCAAGAAACTTCTGTGAAAGTCCCTCATAATTCAGTGAAGAGGGGTGGATCCCCAAAGCCCTCGCCCCTCGCCAGCCAGAGCAACGCCTGCTGGGCGGAGCTGAGGCCGCAGCACCGCCTCTGCTTCTAGCACCTTCTGTCTAGTTCTATGTATCAGTGGTTCATGTTCCTTGTACCCTCCCCTCAATGTCCCTCCTTGGTTCATGTACCCCTGTCTCCTCCTACCTCCCCTATCCTCATTGGATATCCCCTTTCTCCACCCCCCCCCGTAAAAGGGGGACTGCGAGGACTGATCCCTCAGGAGAAGCGCATCATCTCCAGAGGGTTGCCCTCCGATTCAAGTTCAATAAAGGATCGTGACAACCCTCCTCCTGCCTTTTTTGCCTCCGGTTCTGTTTCCACCCCGGCCGCTGGACTGCTAAGCTCGGGCTCGTCTAGCACGTCATAGCCGAGGCGTCGGGGGTAGGACTTGGCCAGGCCAGAACCACCGCTCGTGATCGCTGCCGCCCCATTCTGCCGCAG
>VWZT01013496.1:74102-120540 GCA_013397055.1 Pachycephala philippinensis
CATCCCTTGGGCTACTCATGTGCTTCTTGTTGTAGGAATCACCACACCTGCATTCAGTGCTGGCCTTCCCTCCTCCCAGGGACACAGCCACAAGCCATGAGGCCAAGGCTGCCTACAGCCCACTCTTGTAACCCCACATATACATATATTTTTTATAAACTGTGCATATTGATAATTAGAAAAGAGAATAAACCAAAAGGAAGCAGTACTGAAGGATGGTTTATTACCACTAAACTGTTTGCAATGACATCCAGTGCTGTTCTATCATAAGAATTCAGTTGTGGTAATCAGCTATAAACATTAAAGGGGGGAAAAATAAATATCAAAATATCTTAATTTCATACCTATATCTATTGAAAGGGATGTGGTAAGTGTTTTAATTACTTCTGCCATTTATGGTCACCTTCAAACTATTTCCTATGTTTAAATTATTAATACTACTTTGAAATATTTCTTTTATTCTACTTCAGTTTTTGTTTAAGTCCTCTTGCTTGAAAAACAGCTGCTCATGGTTTATATCACAGTACAGAACAGACTTTCTAATCTGCCTCGATACATTAAAATTGTTTTTCACCTGCAGGTCAAGTTATATAACTTTGCATAGTTACAACAATTGAATTTCTCCCTCTGCAGCTCATAACTTGGTATTTGAATTCATCATTACAGAGCTTTAAACAGTCATCTTCATTGACTGAGGATACTTGTTTATCTGTTAGATAAGAGGCATGTGGTGAAAATATCCAAGAGTGAACATTCAGCAGTGCTTTGGATTAAGTTATCATGCATTGAAGTCATTATACATTGACATTTCCTACTTTATCAGTGAAGTTTCAAAAAATATAAACATGCACATTTATTTTTATGCAGTTTCTATTTTCTGTGCATTTGTGTTAGTGAGGGGGAATGTTATTTATTTCACCTTGAATTATGACTGCACCTGTCTTGGTGCAGGTGTAGGTATTGTGTTATCTTTCAAGTATAAGTATACTTAATGTTTTGTGTCTGATTCCAGAGGAAACTATTACAGCAGGCTGTGCAAAGTACATCACAAAACATCATCAGAAATACATGATCTCTAAGACAACTCTTTGTTATACTTTCTATTAGGATACAGCTATTCCCAGATCTGGATACAGCTATTCCCAACCTTGTGCTAGGTGTTTCAAAGACAAAAGACATAGCCAGCCATCACCTAGAGCCTTGGACTATGTCCCTACCCCATGTCCACAGGAGGGGCTGCCTTGGAAAGGGGAAAAGCAGGAAGCCAGAGGGGCACTGGCCTATAGGGTGGCACAGGGACAATGCTCAGATCCTGTGAGTTCAGTGGCCGTGACCAGACTGTAAATCACAACTTTGGTCAAGGTTCTTCTGAAGGGCTCCACAGCACTCTGAGGCATCGACCATGTGGCAGGAGGTCTCCCCTCTCTCATGGCTGGGGCATTTGGAAGAGATAACTCAGGCCAGAATAACAGCCCTGCAAGGAGTCAGCGAGCCCAGGAGGAGGTCAGCTCCAGGCTCCTGACAGTCTGAGCCCCAGCCCCGAGTACACATCTTGGTATGAGAGCAGATGTGGAAACAGATAAAAGAAAATGAACATGGGTGACCAAAAGACATGCTTCTTATGTCTATAAAAGCCCACAAGAATTAACACAAAAGCAGAAGTCTCTTACACACTCCTTGGGAACGTGTGAGAAGATTTCTCCCCGAAGCTTGGACGGAACTTCATGGCTACTTTTTCAGAAATTGAGGGAAAGGATTTCCAATGTGTACTCCATCAAAGAATTGGATGGTAAGATACATTGGATCCTAAGTTATATTATTTCTTCGCTAGCAGTAAATTTCATGATACCTTTAACCCCACATGTATAATATTAGCATTCCCTTTTGTCTTATCCCTGTGGAGCAATAGCCTGTTTTAAGTCTTATGTCTGTTAGTTTTGTGTCTATTAATAAATTATTAATTTTATAATAGACCAAATCAGCCATTATTAAAGAACTTGTGAATGAGAGTGGATCTTGGGGTGCTGGACACCTCAATAACATGACTGCCTGCTGCCAGAGGCCTGGACAAAAAGGCAGGGACTAATTTAAACCCACATCATCCATTCATAAGAGGCCACTCCTCCCAGCTTGTCATCAGCAAACTTGCTGAGGGGAATTTGACATGGGAATTGATGGTTTCATTTAGTATATATTAAAATAAACAAATAAATAGAAGATACTAAATATGATAATCCAGATGCAATGAATACCAGGTAAAAAGTGAATTTTATGTTTTTGAGGGAGAGGTCAGAGAATGGTCTATTCAGAGTAAAATGAGAAAGTGATGCGCAAGCAAAATATATACAAAGATTCCCATGGGAGAACCTGGCAAGCAGGTTCTTTACTGGATTCACTAATAGAAAGCAGTGAGCAATTCAATAGATTTAACCTTCCCTAACAGAAAGGGTAGGTTAGGGTGATCCATACCTGCTCACCCTCGGCAACAGACAATTGATTACTTCTCAAGCAAGAGTCCAGTTCATCTGACTGCTGTTACACACTTTGCAGTATTTCCAATGTACTCCAGAACACATTCTAAGAATTTGCAAAGTACATTGTAAGAATGTACAAAATACAAAGTATGAAGCAAAACTGCAGGGCAGCAAATGCCCATTTATAAAGGCTGTTAGCTATTCACTGTGTTAAAAGACCCAAAATCATGTACCCAAATCTATCCAGGTGGGGAAGAGCTAAGTTTCTACAAGAAACAACAGCTACACTAGAAACATCTGGTATTACCTTAAGCTTGTCTAATGTGAATTTTCTTCATTGTTTGGTAATGCTTCAGTTTTCTAATGTCTCAGATTTAAGACATTGCACCTGACTGCAAAAAGCTTGAGACAGAACTGTTTCTCTTCTCTGGGATTATTTAAGATCCTTTTTATATCACCATTTTTGTAGAAGGCATAAAGCTGTTGATACAGATAGTGATCTTACTGTTAAATTTAAAAATCACAAAGTCAACACAGTGTCTACCAGATTTTCTTTTTAATAAATTATTAATTTACACGTCGCTCAGCAATCTTTAATTTACGTGTAGAGCAGGATAGCCACTTTGCCTCACTAAGCAGAACCTCACTGGTTTTGCACACTAAGTCAAGTTAGGAGCTGGACTTGTTTATTTCCCAGATAAGGCCTTCTACCTCAGACACTTGAAACAGAAATTTCAGTTAAAATCCAGTATCAGTGCCTTTTTTCTGTGGCGTTAATTACTGGAGGTCTTATAGAGATTCTGCATCACCTTAGCGAGTTGTGAAAGAACTGATCACTTTATCAGAGCTGAAAACAAGTGATAGACTAAAAATTAACTTGCTTACTCTTCTACAGGGATCTTAGAAAGTAATTCAACCATGCTCTCATTAACACATTTGGAACAATGCATACCCTATAACAGTACAATATTCCTTATGATAATTCCTGGTATTTAGGCAGAAGAGACAGGTATAAAGACTCATCTATTTGATTTCTATTAAGTGAGTATATGACAGCCAAATCATAACAAATTATGATGCCAGCAATGTCTTTTTTACATACGTATGTATACACTTATATACCGCACAGGAGTACAGAAGTAATGATTTTTCCTAATGGCATGAAACCTTTCCAATTACTGTAATAAGGTGAACATCTACTGTGTGACTATAAAAAACTGGGCATAGACATAAAAACTGAATCAGCTTCCATGGGTACTTTTCAGAACAATAACTTTATTTTTAACTATTAAATAAATGGAGTAAGTTTTGCATAAAGTACTTGTGATTTTGCGGGTTGTTTTGAATACCATATTATTCAAATTAAATGACTAGTGAAAACTTATGACTCATTTTTTCCAGTAATTGAAATGTTTTATTCATAAATAGAGACCTATGTACTTTCAGATATAAAGGGAGCTTCTATATAAAATTGACACAGCATGGGAACTTTTAATGTAAATACATTGTATTGCCTTCTAAATTCTCTGATGGTTTAGGTAAGGAATTCTGCCAAATACATGAATTTATAAAAAATTTCAATTTATATTTTATTGTTGGGAAGCAAGATTATTTTCACACAAAGTAATCTGGATTTCTGGATTTTAATAACTTCATCCACAAAAATCATTGTATTGTTAAAATTAGTGAAACTCCTTGTACCTTTTACATATACTAAATCAAACCTCTAGGACTGCATTCAGTGGTCCAAAAAACCAAAGTAGTTCAAGTTTATACTCTTTCAGATTTCTATTTACATGATGTCCATTTTAATTAATTCAACCATACAGTTATTTTTCTAGTAGTACCACACCATTTCTTGCCAAGAGAAAAACCTGCAATGTCCAAACTTCTTTATTGCTCTAAGCTGCCAGTATCTTCTGAATCGAGTAGTGTCTGTATGAACTCAATAGTCTGAATCACATTTGACTTGGTCATATTTGACCTTATGGTCCTTTATTTCCTAGAAGTCTCAAAAAACCTATGCAAACACTGCTTAATTCTGACCAAAATTTAATGGAGCCCACATAGACACAACTCTATCTTTTTGAAAACAAAAGATAATAATAAATGGTAATTAAGGTCCCTTTGATAAGCTTCATGGTAGGAAGACCTGAAACTTACTGTATATGTTTCCTTTATAGGATATATGAAAGATGTAGGGATACAAGAGTGGGCTGCAGGCAGCCTTGGCCTTGATAGCTTACAGCTGTATCCCTGGGAAGAGGGAAGGCCAGCATTGGATGCAGGTGTGGTGATTTTGGTAACAAGAGGCATGTGAGCGGCCTAAGAGACAAATATAAAAGGTTGTGCTGCAGGTTCACAGGGCAGATGCTGAGCTGAGTTGGAGTTGACTGGCCTGCTGCTGCCTGGTGCCTGCTGGTGCCTGCCTCTGCTCTATGCTGGACTTTTTGGACTCTGACATCTGGTGCCCCGTGTTTGCATGTATTGCAGCGATAACTGGCTGAGCCTTAGAAGCTCTTGGAAGCCTCCGACAGTGTAAGCCTCACGGACTGCAATCCACTTAGGGGAAGTGGAAAAGCCGGCTGGCGCGTAATCCCTGGGCGGGGGTGTGCCCAGGAGAGCTGTGAGTAGCCTACGCATGTAAGTCCAGGATTGGACTGCCTTGGGCGACCGTGCCTCTGGGAAGGACGGTGAGCCATTGTAGCTCTTGCCCAAGCAAGTCTGGGATTGGATTGCTTTATGGGTCAACCGTACCTCTAAGAGGGACAGTGAGCTGTTGGAGCTCTAGCCCCTGCGTGATTACTGCAAATGGTGCCACATATTTATACTGCAAACTATGTTGGCCCGGTGTACGCTGACATCTGGAACTATGTTGGCCTTGTGTCCGGCAACAAAACACAAGTCATAGACTCTAAGAATAGGATATCAATGTTTGCCACATATGCATTTCTCTTGGTGACTCCTTGGGGCCAACACCTGGCTGCTCTTGTAGGTTCGGATACACTTGATCTGACATCGCTGTGCAATTCTTCCAGATAAATGAAGGATGATATGTTTATTTTCAGTATTTTTGAATCTGTGATTTTGAAGATTAAGAGAGAATGGAAGTACTTTGTTAACGCTTGATATTGGAGAATTTGGGAGGGGTGGGGGGAAAGAAGAGAGAAACCTTATCATTCCAAGTCAAAGATAGGATGAGAGGATACGGGGACTCTCACAGAGCCAAGCTATGGATTAGGGAGGTGAATGAGGATCTCAGCCTCACCTGGAATACATATACAAAGTCTGGCACCCCAAATCACTAAGTTATATGCTGCCACTGATTCTTTAAGTTTACCATACACACAGAAGTTGTGCTAATTTTTAGACTCTTCATACCCCTTCAAAAGTGAGCATGTTTGGGTTTTATTTTTTTCCTGCAATGCATCATTTCAGTTTCAGCAACAAAAAAGGCCCAAGCACATCCATTCTTCCTGTTTTGGTGATGATATAATCACCATTCATTTGGCTATGAGTCCTTTTGTTTGTGTGTTTAGTAACCAAAAATTCCTTGATGGTTTCCCATTATGTATTGGTTATACCTACAGCTTCCTAAATCCACATGATCAGTTGGATATAACATAATTTGGCAGTGTAGAAAGCAGGTTTTCCAATGTATTGAAATAATTTAAACCAGGAACTATGTCTTTCGTAAGGAAGAGGAGTGCCTGGAGCAGTTATCTTTGCAATGACAGCAGTGAACTTTAGTGAGAATAAAGGTAAATGTCTATCTTCATGACATACAATATGGGTTACTGACTCATCAAGCTGTTTCTCGTTTGTCTAGTTCGATTCTCATGCTTTCATTTTTATGCTACTTGAAATTAGCACTATGTTCTTATCAGATTAACAATTTTTTTTTTTGAAGGGAAAAAAATCCTATCCAAACCCACACATACTTCTCAGAGCAGGAAAAACACACCTCTTCAGAGCCATTGACTAGTACTGTGGTGCATGTTTCAAAATGTTAGACCTTGCTATCTTCCAAATTTCTATTTATATGTATGTAGCTTGTTGTAAACCACACGTGTTTCAATATGTTGTTGGAGGGGCGTGTGTGCATTTATTGATTTATTTATCATTTGAAAGCAAAGTTTGCCTATTTATAAAACATGAGCCATGACACTTGAAAATATCTCACAGAAAATCCTCACCTTGAGGAAAACCTACTAGTACTTCAGTGAAATTAAATGCTGTGACTAATGCCAGCAATTATCCTCCTTTATTAATAGCTATAAAGGGCCTATTTGTTTCCATGTTGGTGCTTACCAAATTGATCTGTTTTAGTGAGTGCTGAAGTGCAGATTTATTAGTATTTCTCTCAGTATTGGAGCAGGAGAGCAACAGAGACAGATCTTCTCAGAGAAAAGTTAAATGGAGTTTTTTTATAACTGCAAATTTATGACACGGAACTGACAACCAGGAGAGGCTGCAATGAGGATTTCTGAGAGTCTGGTCACTGCAATAACAAAATCAGAGCACAAAATCATTGGTACAAGAGTATCCCCTCAGTGCCTGATTCAGCTAAAACTACTTGAAGATTAAACCAAAGGACCACACATGAAATCTCACAGTGTAGGTATTTAATGTTTTATGGAGTGGGAGTAATGTTTTGTAAGTTGAAAAAGAGCTGTGTAAAAGAGAGACACCAACAGTGACAGTGTAGATACAACCATGTTTTTTCATTTAACTGTAATGCCACACACCAGGCAATGAAAGGCAAATTCTAACTTTCATTTAAATGTCAAGTTTCAGCAGAGACATTAAGAAGGTACTGTACTAATACCAAACTAATGAAGATGATGTTAGGACGTTCCCTTCTTTTTTTTTTTTTTTGGCTTGTGCTAGAGCTGAGTACTACTCCAGTCACCTTTTACTTTCAGAAGATTTAATTACCATAATTAACTTTAATTTTGCGTTGATTAAAGTGCCTCAAAGGAATTACGTTAAGGTAGCATGCTTAAGGTCCAGACTCCATATGCAAATAAAACAGATACAGTTAAAAGTCTTGTGATTTGTTCTTCTTTTTGTAATAGAAAGCACTCTTGAGAGGCAAGTCATCCAGTCACAGATTTCAATCTGACCTGACAGAAAACTTACAAATATTCCCGGAGTAATTTTTGATTTAAAAAGAAAATAATGTATTGAGGTAAAAGTATGAACTGTAGCAAAATCTTTGCTTCAGACATCTAAGCGTATTTTCAACATGAGTATTTTGTTCTGAATATTCTTCTGATTTTGTATTACAGCACTGCTTACATGCCTAACTGCAATCACTCTACTACTGGATAAGATACAGCCCTGGCCATGACAAAGCTAATTCGCAGTACAGGAAATGCCAATTTATGTCCAGCACACAAATGTGCAAAGATTACTCTCAGGTCTTATGGGGGACTCAGAAAAATTCCAGTCAACTCCATGACTGTAGAGTCCTCTACGGTCAACCTTAAACTCATATTTTTGGTTGCTGTCCAACAGACTCACACCCTTCAAACACGGATCTATTTCTGGTATTCACAGTGCATGATGTGCATTTCACTGCTTTCTGCCACAGGTTTATGTATTCTTTTGGGAAGTGGAGCTAGGGACTGGTGCAACTTGAACCCATTTCCTTTTGTCCTTCACTTGTTACCTGGGAGAAGAGACTGACACCTCACCAAAACCTCCTTTCAGGCAGTTGTAGAGAGCAATAAGGTCCCCCTGAGTCTCCTTTCCTCCAGGCTGAACACCCCCAGCTCCCTCAGCTGCTCCTCATCACACCCGTGCTCCAGACCCTTCCCCAGCGCTGTTCCCTTCTCTGCACTTGCTCCCACACCTCTTGTAGTGAGAAGCCCAAAACTGAACACAGGATTTGAGGTGTGGCCTCACCAGTGCCGAGCACAGAGGGACAATCCCTGCTCTGGTCCTGCTGCCACACTATTGCTGATCCAGGCCAGGTGCCATTGGCCTTCCTGGCCCCTGGGCACACTGTTGGCTGTTATTCAGCTTACTGTTGATCAACATCCCCAGCTACTTTTCTGCCAGGCAGCTTTCCAGTTACTCTTCCCCAAATCTGGCGCATTGGCTGGGGTTATTGTGACCCAAAAGCAGGATCTGGTACTTGACCTTGTTGAAGTTCATGCAATTTTTCTCAGCCCATCAGTGCAGCCTGTCCAGATCCCTCTGCAGAGCCTTTGCACCCTCCAGCAGATCAGCACTCTGCCTAGCTTGGAGTCATCTCCAAACAGACTGAAGGTGCTCTTGATGCCCTTGTCCAGATCATTGATAAAGATATTAAACAGGACTTTTCCCAACACTGAGCCCTGGGAAACACCACAGGTGACTGGCCACCAGCTGGATGTAATTCCACTCACCATCAGTCTTTGGGCCTGGCCATCCAGCCACTGTAGCTTCCCTGACATAAAGACTGACTGTAAAAATATGGAAGATTAGGTTCTGAATAATTTGTTAGTGTCTTTCAAATTATGGTAACATAGTAATGTGCCACTTAATTTTACTTTTACAATACTTTTGTTTCTTTCAATTTGCTTTTCATAAAAGGAAAATTACAGAAAATTAAACCAGATATGAAGTGTTGCCAATGCATAGAAGCCATGATTGTTTTGAAAGCATTATGAAAATACTTGTTAAATGGCACATAAAGGTTGTTCTGAGCTTCTACACAGCTCAATCTACTAAGTCATATTAGGAAAATGGTCACTGGATTAGATCTTGCACAAACAATTTCAAGGCTAGTTACAGCCTGAAAATAAAAATAAAACCCAAACTAAAAATAAGAAATAAAACTAAAACTAAAAATAGAACTTGATGCTACAAATGCTGATAAGGGTAGTCAGTAGTTGAATTGTCTGTTATTAATACACCCAGGTTTGAGCTATGGATATGTTATCGAGATAAACAAACATTGTTAATAAAATTGAAGCTTACAGTACTGTCATCTAAGAAACCATTCATAGAAATTAAAGATTGATTTTAATTAGAGAGTGCATGGAAAAAAATACAGAAAGTCTCATAACACTGAGTTATTTGAATGCTTTACTCCCAGATGGTATTCATATATTCAGCCTCTCCATTCCTTCCAAGGTGAAAAACAAAAGTAAACAAAGAAAAAAACACACTTGTTTGCTCTCATTCAAACCATCTTGAATACTTTAAATATAACCATGAACCCTTCCTCTTACAAAAATTCATTCTGTAACACAAGAAATATCAATTATTTCTAGGAAAACTAAGCTGTTTTCACCATTCTATCCAATAGAGTAAATCGTCAGTGATGTTGCAGTTTCCTCACTATTGAGAGTAAATAGAAAATATTTTATAAGAAATATTAATTAATTTATACATGAGGAAACTTGAGACTGAATGGCTTTGGTGACTCAAAGGCATTTACTAGTAGTTCAGCTACTTAAATTGGTCCCAAGCATAGAATAGTTTTACTCTGTGTGTGTGAGTGCTCAGTAATCAACATAAAACCAAAGTCTCTGCCGAATCTAAATCTATTTTCTGCTGAAGAAACATGCAGGATAGGGCAGAGCAGAAGGGAGTGGAGTGGAGTGGAGCAGAGTAGAGAAGGGAGGGGAGGGGAGAGTGATTACTACAGTTTTGTTTCATTGCCTATCAGAACCCTGGTCCATTACACGCATGTTTAAAGATCCCATAGTCAGATCAGAGGAGCTGCCATAACTTAACTCAGAGGGTGTTTGGGCACTGGAACAGGCTTCCCAGGGAAGTGGTCACAGAACCAGCCTGACAGAGCTCAAGAAGCATTTGGACAATGCTCTCCTGCCCATGGTGAGGCTCTTGGGCCTGTCCTGTGCAGCCACATGCGTTGGACTTCAGTGATGCTTGGTGGTTCCTTCCACCTCAGGATATATTCCATTCTATGATTCTATGATTCTTTGAACTTTGTTACACTTGTGTTAATGTCTTCCTTCTCTGCACACACTATCACGTGTATAAGAACATTAAAGAAATTCAAATGCCAGGAAAGCCCGAGAAATTCTGTAGCTGAGTGGTCATGGGGAAAGACAATATCTTGGTAATATTGCAATGTCATGAGCTGCAGGCGCCCATGAATTTTATAAGAGAGCATTTCACAAGAGCAGCGAGTCTGTTGTGCTGACTCGTACTACTACAGAGTCACGTCAGAACTCATACCTTGCAGATAAAGATATCCACCTCCCCGCTAAAAGTTCCACATGTGCCACTGTTTCATTCTGAGACCTGAAGACCTCTCATCATCACCATTTCCTTGCATGAAACCTGAGCAGAAAAGCTGCAGTGTCTCACCAAGCCTTGCTGCCCTGTCAAATGTGGAGCATTCAGAGAAGATTGCTGAAGAAATACTTATAATAAGGAATGCATGTGAACTTGTAAAATTTGTAGGGAAAGGAAAAAGATGAGCAACTTCAGAAATCACTATGTGCATGCTCTGGGTAATGCTAGGCAAGGGGTTCTCTTAAACAAAAATTTTTGCAGAAATTCTGTAGGTTCACTTCTGTGTGTGGTATGACCATGGTGAAATATGAATTGCAAGTCTTCTTAGCCAAACTAAAACACACAAGGAGAATGCATCAGCAGTGAACACGGGGCTAATGTTGTAGTTTTACCTGGCAAGCAGCGAAACAGCATACAACCATTTGCTCAGTCTTCTTCAACAGATGGAGAAGAGATTTGGAAAAAAGGTAAAACTGGTAAGCTGGGATACAGAAAATTTAATAGGACAGAAAAGGAAGGGNCTGTAGCTTCCCTGACATAAAGACTGACTGTAAAAATATGGAAGATTAGGTTCTGAATAATTTGTTAGTGTCTTTCAAATTATGGTAACATAGTAATGTGCCACTTAATTTTACTTTTACAATACTTTTGTTTCTTTCAATTTGCTTTTCATAAAAGGAAAATTACAGAAAATTAAACCAGATATGAAGTGTTGCCAATGCATAGAAGCCATGATTGTTTTGAAAGCATTATGAAAATACTTGTTAAATGGCACATAAAGGTTGTTCTGAGCTTCTACACAGCTCAATCTACTAAGTCATATTAGGAAAATGGTCACTGGATTAGATCTTGCACAAACAATTTCAAGGCTAGTTACAGCCTGAAAATAAAAATAAAACCCAAACTAAAAATAAGAAATAAAACTAAAACTAAAAATAGAACTTGATGCTACAAATGCTGATAAGGGTAGTCAGTAGTTGAATTGTCTGTTATTAATACACCCAGGTTTGAGCTATGGATATGTTATCGAGATAAACAAACATTGTTAATAAAATTGAAGCTTACAGTACTGTCATCTAAGAAACCATTCATAGAAATTAAAGATTGATTTTAATTAGAGAGTGCATGGAAAAAAATACAGAAAGTCTCATAACACTGAGTTATTTGAATGCTTTACTCCCAGATGGTATTCATATATTCAGCCTCTCCATTCCTTCCAAGGTGAAAAACAAAAGTAAACAAAGAAAAAAACACACTTGTTTGCTCTCATTCAAACCATCTTGAATACTTTAAATATAACCATGAACCCTTCCTCTTACAAAAATTCATTCTGTAACACAAGAAATATCAATTATTTCTAGGAAAACTAAGCTGTTTTCACCATTCTATCCAATAGAGTAAATCGTCAGTGATGTTGCAGTTTCCTCACTATTGAGAGTAAATAGAAAATATTTTATAAGAAATATTAATTAATTTATACATGAGGAAACTTGAGACTGAATGGCTTTGGTGACTCAAAGGCATTTACTAGTAGTTCAGCTACTTAAATTGGTCCCAAGCATAGAATAGTTTTACTCTGTGTGTGTGAGTGCTCAGTAATCAACATAAAACCAAAGTCTGTGCCGAATCTAAATCTATTTTCTGCTGAAGAAACATGCAGGATAGGGCAGAGCAGAAGGGAGGGGAGTGGAGTGGAGCAGAGTAGAGAAGGGAGGGGAGGGGAGAGTGATTACTACAGTTTTGTTTCATTGCCTATCAGAACCCTGGTCCATTACACGCATGTTTAAAGATCCCATAGTCAGATCAGAGGAGCTGCCATAACTTAACTCAGAGGGTGTTTGGGCACTGGAACAGGCTTCCCAGGGAAGTGGTCACAGAACCAGCCTGACAGAGCTCAAGAAGCATTTGGACAATGCTCTCCTGCCCATGGTGAGGCTCTTGGGCCTGTCCTGTGCAGCCACATGCGTTGGACTTCAGTGATGCTTGGTGGTTCCTTCCACCTCAGGATATATTCCATTCTATGATTCTATGATTCTTTGAACTTTGTTACACTTGTGTTAATGTCTTCCTTCTCTGCACACACTATCACGTGTATAAGAACATTAAAGAAATTCAAATGCCAGGAAAGCCCGAGAAATTCTGTAGCTGAGTGGTCATGGGGAAAGACAATATCTTGGTAATATTGCAATGTCATGAGCTGCAGGCGCCCATGAATTTTATAAGAGAGCATTTCACAAGAGCAGCGAGTCTGTTGTGCTGACTCGTACTACTACAGAGTCACGTCAGAACTCATACCTTGCAGATAAAGATATCCACCTCCCCGCTAAAAGTTCCACATGTGCCACTGTTTCATTCTGAGACCTGAAGACCTCTCATCATCACCATTTCCTTGCATGAAACCTGAGCAGAAAAGCTGCAGTGTCTCACCAAGCCTTGCTGCCCTGTCAAATGTGGAGCATTCAGAGAAGATTGCTGAAGAAATACTTATAATAAGGAATGCATGTGAACTTGTAAAATTTGTAGGGAAAGGAAAAAGATGAGCAACTTCAGAAATCACTATGTGCATGCTCTGGGTAATGCTAGGCAAGGGGTTCTCTTAAACAAAAATTTTTGCAGAAATTCTGTAGGTTCACTTCTGTGTGTGGTATGACCATGGTGAAATATGAATTGCAAGTCTTCTTAGCCAAACTAAAACACACAAGGAGAATGCATCAGCAGTGAACACGGGGCTAATGTTGTAGTTTTACCTGGCAAGCAGCGAAACAGCATACAACCATTTGCTCAGTCTTCTTCAACAGATGGAGAAGAGATTTGGAAAAAAGGTAAAACTGGTAAGCTGGGATACAGAAAATTTAATAGGACAGAAAAGGAAGGGAAAGCAATAATAATGATAAAGCAATACAAAAAAGAGTTGATGCACAATGAAATTGCTCACCACCCTCTGACCAATGCCCAGCCAGTCCCCATGCAGCGGGCCATGACCCACCAGCCAACTTCCTTGAGTTTTATTTTTCAGTATGGTGTCATATGGTAACACACTCAAGCCCAGGTAAAAGCCCGGAGGCCTGGCTGCTGTGTCTTAAGGCGGCACACAAAAATCACAGACGAGCTCCTCACCCAAGGGAGCCCTCCCTGAGCTGTTTGTCAGGCATGCAGGTGGAGGCAGAGATGCAGAGAGGGGACTCCTCGTGTGTTAAATCCATGTGTAAGTTTACAGATGTAAGGGACAGGGACAAAGAGCCAAATTTTTAATGAGGAGTTCAGACTTTTATACTGAGGGCGGGATAGGTGGGGGGGATAAGAGGTACAGCCAATAAGGAGAGGGATAAAAGGAGGGGTTACAGCTGAGGGAACCAATGAGGATAGGCTATAGGAGGGACTTGAAAGAGGAATCAATGGGATATCAAATAAAGCAGAACTTTCCAGAACACATACATATTAATTAAGGAAAATGAATATTCATAATTTCATGCATAAAAGAGGGAGGGGAGAACATGAACCAACCATTATTAAATATGCAAAACATGAAACTGGGGGATTATGGGCTCTCACCCTAACTTAGGTGTGGAAGGCAGGCTTAAGCCCTGAACCACCACTGCTTGGGGCTAGGCCAGTTGCTTCACCACAATATGGCATAGAATATCCATTTGTCCAGCTGGGATCAGCTGTCCCAACTGTGTCCTTTCCCAGCTATTTGTGCCCTCCAGCTTCCACACTGGTGGAGAAGCTGGAGAACCTGTGACATAGTGTAAACTCTGCTTAGCAACAACCAAAACATCAGTGTGTTCTCAGCATTATTCTCATCCTAAATCCCAAACACGGAACTGAACCAGCTACCAGGATAAAAATGAACTCTATCCTGACCAAAACCAGGACACCATGGTCGTGTTTTTGGAGTGGAGTGTGGATCTTATGATCTTTGACCCTCAGCAACCCCCCGGCAAGAAGGGTGCTGTGAGAGACTGAGCAAGGTAGACAAATGTTTTAGTTCCCTCTGTGTCCAAGACAGCTATACCAAAAGTCCACTGGTACACTTTTTGGTCCTTGAAATACCTTCTCCTGAGTTGGTCTATGCCAGGGACTCATGGAACCTCTGGGCTACTCACAACGGGGTGTGTGTGCCACTCATTCCCCCTCAGGCTCACTTTGGCCTCCAGCAGAGCTAGTTGTTAGGATTTCCCTGTCACTCCAGAAATACAGATGTGTTAGGAAGTAATTGTTTACTATAAGGCACTGAAACAAGCTGCCTAAAGAAGCAGTGGAAGCTCCCTCCCTGGAAATGTTTGAGGGAAGGCTGAGCTGGTCTTTGAGGAAGTAACATGTTCTATTAAAAAGTGCCCCTGCCCATGGCAGGGGGTTGGAACTAGATGGTGTTTAAGGTAACTTTCAACCCAAATCATTACATGATTGTGTGATTCTCTTTTATACAGATTTCCTTATCTGCCCTCTTTCCTATTCTCAGTAGTCCAAGTTCTTTGCACATAGGCAAGAGCAGCTTGCATTTGTTTCTAGGAGTATGTAATCTGCAGCACATGACTTGATTTAGTGGGAGGGGAGGGAGACACTGGAGGGAGAAAAACAGTTTACAGTGAATTTGGTTGGGCTCTGAAGCTGTTTTCATTTTGAGTTGGCTACATGGCCATGTTGCCAGCTCCCACTGCTGCTAGCCAGCCAGAGAAGGTACATGATCTGAAGATCCATTTTTGGGACATTGATACATCTACAGGTACCATGGATGAATCTAAAGGGTAAGTGTCTGCGATGTCATTCTGGATCATCAGTAGTCACGGACTTAATTTCTGTCCCCCCTGACCAGAACCTGTTTGGAAGAAAAAGGCAAGAAACCCATCTCTTGTTCTTTTACTGGAATCGCATCTATTCAATGGCATTAAATAGATTGTGGCCTTGGTACACTGCTGACTGAGAGATGAACTTTTATATTTTTACTTCTGTTTTGGACTTCTGATTGACCAAATGCTCTGTCAAATGCTTACACCACTATATACTTGTTACACATCTCACTTTTTCAATTAATAAATTATTAGTACTGCACAGATAATTAGGGCATTCATTATTAATCAATTAAAGAAAAAGGAGCAAGGCCTTTATATTTCTCTCTAATGAGGAACAAGGGATAAGGAATTATTTTGTCTATGACATGAATACAGTTCTGCTTTTTGAGTTTGAAAATAGAAATACCCTAAATTTGAAGGATGGCATTGTATTGAATCAGTCCATGTGGTCCATAGAGATATGGTGTTCTCATTAAAAAAATGTTAAGAAAAATGTCATTATTTTCTGTATTACCAGCAGAGTAAGGTATGCATTTTTAGCAAAGTCCACAATAGGCACTTAAAGCTTTTTTCTGTACAAAAATTCTACAATGTATCATAATACTCCTTGAAACCTAAGAATAGGTATTTTATCACATTTTCCTGAAATATGTCTTCTGCTTTTGTAGCGAGTTAGAACCCTTTATATTGTTATCTCATTATATCATAAAGATTAAAAAGAAGGTATTTCTTATGAGATACCACATTTCATTTGGATTTCCAAACCAAGATACTCACTGAGCTACAGAGAATAGTACTTTATTTCCTTTGTGTCTGACATACAAAGTATTTTCAGAATACTTGTGGGGAGGAGAGTAGAATGGAAGTTATTTATTTGTTGTAAATACTGATAGTCTTTCTTATTTTCTAAAAATACAATGCGAGTAAAATAATTGTAATATTCCTTCAGATTTTACTAATATCTCCAGTTTGACAGATTTGCAAAGTCACCCAAAAGAGGTATGTACTTGCAAACGTTTGCATATTAAGTTTATATAAATGTATGTATAAATACACTGAAACCCTCAAGAATCCAGAAAGATTTGGAGCTGGATCGAGTATTTTTTTTATCAACTTTTTGAAAAGAAAATGTATAAAATTGAATAGAAAAAAGAAAACATGAAATAGATTCTAATACAGTCTTTGCTCCACAAAATATCTAATTGCCTCTTGTACTTTAATTATGGCATATGTCTGGATTTTTGTTTAGCCTTCTGTCTTTGGAAAGCTTCAAGAGTGCTTTAAAACAAACATACTAAATACCCCACTGGGATAATGAGATGAACCATGGTGACAAACAGAAACTTCTGTTTCTTAGTCAAAGACTTGGATAGTAAATATTATAAATATATGTTGTGTTGCATAATACATTGCTTTCATAAGTGAAGGTAATTGTATGACGTTGTGAAGTAAAATTACACACATAGATAATCAACATGCACTGCACTTATGGAGACAACCTTATTGTCCTATGTACATTCATTTGGTTTCATTTTAAAAATAACAGCACAGGTTTTATGCACATTTAGGAAGTGGTTGCTCATTTGGAAATATCTACTTTTGATTGAAATTGCTCAGGCAAAGCCAAAGATTAAATAAGCAAGGGCATGGGAAGCCAGAAACGATAAGAAATAAGTTGTGGCTTTTATTGACAATTTATCTCAGCAGAGCGACAAGGATGAGAATCCCTGAGCTCAGATCTTGCGGTCTGCCTCAGAAAGTCTGGCAGCTGGTATGAATGGATTTGCAATTTTGGCCAAAAATTTCCCTAGCAGAACAATTTTCTTCTGATTCACAGCCGTAACATTTAAAATATTTTCAAATGGAAGTTTCAAAACATTTAATTCCAGAAAGTGTCAAAATGTTTTATTTCAACGTTTTCACTCTCAAAATTGAATATTGCAGTAGCGTTTGAAGGATTTTTTTCTTTTCTTTCTTTCTATTTTTTTTAGTTTCATGAAAGATTCCAAGATTTTGACTTTCAGCTGGCATCCAGGAATTAAAGGCTGAAATCTTGGCTAGAGTCCCTGAATTTCAACTACATCTAGCCACAAATGAAATTTTGGGAGTTGTTTTGCACTGATAGAGCCAAATAATGGAAATCAACAGAGAGAACTAGTTAAAGAGGCTTAGGTGAGTATCTTTGATTACATCTTTGAATTTTTAAGGGAAATGATACTGGAACTGCTGCATATCAGCAGGTAGGACATATTATTAGAATACCAAAATTAATTCAAAATCTAAGTTTCCATCCTTAAAATATATTCTTGGTAGCTCAACCAGGTTTCAAGAAAATGCTTCAAAATTTGCGTGCTTCCACAATCAAACCAAACAAAACTGGGGTGGGGGGGAGAAGGGGTGGTGTTTTTTTATAGGGTTAGTGGGTTTTTTTAAGTTCAAGATTTTAAAACCCCACTCATGACTTTAAGGGAATGACTCATGATTTCTGAATTACTCGAGTCAGATATTATCAGAATTTCTAGACAGCTAGTTGTCTCAAGAATGTTACTGAAGAAAAGGTTGAGTGAAACTTTCTACTTTTCATTTTCACATATTTCGTACTTGCTTATATGCAAACTGTAGAAAATTGGACTGAGAAACCAGGACAGTAGGAATTTATGCATTGATAATTTATGTATGGTTTATGGCTTTGGTTTACATAATTCTTTCTTTATTCAATAATAAATGCATAGTTGCTATAGAAACTGCTACAACATAGGATTTGGATTACTGCGAAGAGGCAGGGCATCTTTATAAACAAATAAACACAGAAGACACATAAATCAAATGCTAATCAGCATCATGCCTGTTCTTAAGACAATAAAGCTTGAGTTTCCCACTCTTTTTGTGGGTGCAGTGGGTTCAGAACACAGTCTCCATCTCTACACTGGCCTCCTCAAATATATTATAGAAAGGTGTACTGAAATTATTTTATTTCCCAATCCCAGCAACTGTACTTCCAAATAACTGTGTTCAACAATTTGTTTTTAAGCACAGATGGTTCCCAAACAAGCTTTTTATTCTCTAGGTGGTTACTACAACATAAGGCCTCTTAGGAATCTGCAATATTAAAGTATGACTATCTAAGAAGAAGATACTGAAGCCATTAGCACTGCATTAAACCTACAGGAAGGAAATCTGTGTTAACTCTATGCATAGGACAGAAGGGACAAATGAGTTTTATTTTATCTACTACTCTCATCTTCAGTTCCTTTTATATCTTGCTTGTCTATTTTTTCCTCTTTCTGAAAATTCTTGGCTTTTCATTGCAAATTAAAAATAATTGCAGTTCTCCCCGAACATGCACACACCCTCCCATCCACTTCATAATCAGGTCTATTAAAATCCATTCCTGTTGCTATGCGAATTCTGTACACTTCTACTTTTCTCTACTTCTTTATGCTGATTGACTTGCACATCACAAAATAGAAATTTCAGAAAAAATATTTGATATTTAGAAAAAGTTCAGAGATCAGTTTAAATATAATCAATCAAGAATGATGGGGGTGTATAAATTTATTTACTTTTGTTTTTCCTGCAGTGGTTTGGGTTGGGAGAGACATTTAAAGGTCATCTAGTTGAACCTCCCCTGCAAGAAGAAATGACATCAACTAGGTCAGGTTGCTCAGAACCCTGTTAAGCCTGGCCTTGAATGTTTTCAGGAATGGGGCATCTACTACCTCTTTTAGGTTAAAACCATTACCTCTTTTCCTATTGCTAAAGGCTCTACTAAAATGTCTGCCCCCTTCTTTCTCATAACCCCCTTTAAGAATTAAAAAGCCACAATAAGGTCTCACTAAAACCTTCTTCTGTCCTGTTTGGGATTGTCCTCACCCAGGTGAAGGACCTTCACTTTGCCTTGTTGAACTTGATGAGGTTTTTACTTTTCTATGACAATTTCATTTTCAAACAAAAAAAAATTTAGATTTCCAAAATTAAATATCTATTTTTTTCACAGTGGAAACATTTTTTCTTTGTTATTAAATATTTTACTTCTCAAATTAAAAAGCTGTTTGTTTCCTGAAAAACATTTCATCAGCAGTAATTTTAATTTTCTAACAAAAGGAGTGTTTTGTGGAAAATTTCTGCTTGGGAAAAAAAATTAGCTCAGCTTTCGCAATATAACTCAGAGAATACCTTATTTACATTTTTCCTATTATTCATCTAAGTGATTCAGTGTTACCAGGGAACAGCAGAAACAGTGCTGCTACAGTAAACAGAAGCTAACGTAGTTAATATTGTGAATTTGCTGCACTGAGATAATTTTTGGGCAGGGATAGCTGGGGTGCTAACTCAGATCCTGATGACATCCCGCAGTTCTTCATTGTTTTACCGTTCTGCACAGAGGGCTTCAGCTCTGTACAACCTCCCTGCTTGTCATTTCCCCTCCTTCTGCTAGAGGTTGCTAATTAGGCACAGCTGTCCACAACTTTTTTCTGAGAGAGTAACTTAAATATCTGGATCACTTTGATACCCTGGGTTAGGAAAACCCCATTTGCAGATGTGCTGAGGGAGGAGAAACAGAGACTTGATGACGTGAGGCAACAGGAGTAACCTCATAGCCTTTAACTACCCCACCTAAGCAGTCTTTGTGCCATGAGAGCATCCCCTAAGGAATGACAGAATGCAAAGAGTTCTCTGATGAAAGAGTAGAAAGAGCATCTGTGGGGTTTACGTCCTTGAGTGTTTTGGCATCTTTGCAAAAGTTCTATTCTCTCTTACATGACAAATTTTTTCCTCTTCATTGCCTGATAAAACATATATTACACCTTATATTTTTAGGTATCTAAACACATAGATTAATGAAGCAGTAAGTATATGTAAATTAATTACTGCTTTATAGAATTTATACCCCTAAACATGGTTACACACTAACTGCACTGCAGTTAAATGTCTAAATCTAATAAATTACATCAGATCCTCTAAAGCTACTATCTAATTAGTGTCAAATGTTTACTATAATTAAATTCTATATGTCAAATAGAAAAAGAAAAGATGATGTGAATCTGCTTTGCAACCCAATTAAATAGCATGGGAAAAAGCTACTAAGAGCCCACAGTAACAAGAAACTAAGAGTAGCTTTTTCTGTGGATGGGAAAGCCTCAGTAAACTTCACAATTACCTATGAGTACATGAGGTATCACTACAGAAAGGAACAGAGGCCCCCTTCTATTATGATTTATTTTTCTATCTGATGCAGTTTTTCTACAGACTGCGAAAAACCTTCCATTCTGAAAGGTGAAATTTGTAACAGTGACCATTTTCTTAAACTACAGAGGCAGAATAATATCTCTTATTTTTGTTAGATGGGAGAAGAGAGTTTTGCAATAGATTTGATGTATGAGTTTTCCCTGAAATGTGTTTTTTGTCAGAAAATTACAACTGTTCAAAACCTGTATATCACTGCTGCAGGTATTTTGGTGACTGCAGTGTAGAGTTCATGTTAAGCGCTCCGGATCTGCCATGAACAGCACTCTCACAACCACTTAAAACTCCATATAAATTCCTGTGGCTGCAGTGTGGATGTACCCCTGCATCCCAGCACTCTGGCAAAACATGGGACATAGAACTTCTACATTCAAATACAGCAATGCAGACAGAGCTCTCTAATCCCATGTAGCTCACATTCTCTATCAATTGCTATTTTGCAGCTTCTCCTAATGCATTTTTAATTTTTTTTTTTTAACTGAACACTGTTGTATGCATGACCAAAAGAAGCTTTTATTTGTTTTTAACTGAAGTTCTTTCTCTCCAAGGAATCTCTGTGAGGCATTTGCCTATGTTTCTCTTATTCATTTGTACTAGCCAAAGTGATGAAGTTAATGACTGATTGCGATGAGCTGACCTTGACCAGCTGCCTATCACCCCCTTTCTCAACAGAGTCAGAGAACCTTCACCAATATTCAAGAAATCTGGATGCTGTTGGAAAACAGGGCTCTCTCCATTTCCCTGGGAACACTAACGGGAGGAGGCAGACTGATCCTTGATTACTTCCCCATAAACCTATACGTATCGTTGTGGCAATATGTTAGTGCATGTCTGAAACCCAGTTTGTGACCCAGATGATATGTGCAGAGATAGGTAATAGCAGGTAATACTATTAACATTTAGAAGAATGAAAATTTACCTGCCATTTTGCTTGTTTCATGCTTACACATATTTTGCATTTTCTCATACTTGTATGCCAGGATGTGGTAAAAGGGTAACTTATGATGGGGAAAAAGAAGAGAAAAATAAAATAAATGCTTTGCTTACTTCAATAATGCCACCACAGCAATGTATAAAGCAGTAAGGCTTATCATAAGGTTGTCATTTACAATGTCATGGATACCAAATTCCCTTAGTGTTCATCTCTTTATCAGTAAAAAATGCATAAGGCCAGAAGGCTACTGCAAACACACTGAAAATTTTTATCAATTTATAGTCAAATCATATTAAATAGGAGCATTTCTCCAGAATGATTTGCAAATGAAAGGGGGCTAGGATCTTTATGTAAGTACAAAGTATGGTATTAAGGGGGAAAAAAAACCTGAAAAAAAGTCCAACCCTGCTTTGGGATCACTATTACAGTTGTTCCTATGGTAACCAGTTATTTGTGCTGCATGCATCATCATATATATTTCAGGAACTAGAGTGCTAGAAAAAGGGGAGGGGAAAAGAGCATGTATTACACTAAATTAATTCCAAAGACAAACCCATATTGAAATACTTGACCCTTTGATTCGAAGCAAAACACCTTTGTATGATTTCACCCACTTGACACTTGGAAGTGTGGTTCTCAGAAAAAAAAGGCTATGAAAAACTGGCATATACTTACTCATCTGCTTCTCATTTTGTTCTGAATCATATCTCTAATTCATTGCTAAATAGCAGTTTCAGTCTTGTCTGAGCTGCACACCCAAGGCGCTGAGGGGAGGAAGTGTTTGGTTGCTTTCCAGATCACATATGTCCACAGGACCTCTGGCACTGGGAAAACACTGACAGACATTTGAAGTAGCTGGTTTTTACAGTAAAAAGCCCAGAGAGGAGATTAAATTACATTTCAGAAAGTCATTTGGGAGACAAGATCCACCAGCTCCAATAGTGTTCAGTCTTTTGGTATAGGTAAAATATGTTGCTCTCCAAGGTTTCTTTTGTTAATGCATTCAGGGCTTTGGTGTGAGGTCTTCAAATGCTAAACCTCCTAGGAAGATACAGAAAGATTCAACTGGTTCTGAGCATCTGGACTGAATAAACTAAGCTGGCAGCTATTGAAACATCCTTTCCACATCGCATCCTGTATCTGTGAAAGAATTTAAACCTGAAACTTATCAAATTTTAGTAGTTAATTACAAAGAAGCTTTGTTGTTTTACAAAGGATCTTAGTTATTTACACTTTCAAAGTTATGCTACAACGGATAAAATAACCAAATCCCAAAAGTTTCGAGTCCCTACCCCTACTTATATATACCACAATTTCAATTGAAATCAAAGGGAAATAAGACTCCCTAAGAGATATTAGACTCCTAAATACTTTTGAACATCTGTTTTTCACTTATACAAGCCAGGAATTAAGTGGAATTTAGTAGAACTTATTCAAAAGCATCTAAGATCAGACTTTAAATTTCTCTTCATGTCTTGAGTTTGCCTCTCTGCCTGTGCATAAGTACTGAGAAAGTCAATCTGTATTTCCTATATAGGCCTAGTGTAAGTTTGAAAATGTGACATTCTTATACTGAAGCACCTCAAGAAGCCCTGCCTGGTGAGCTCTGAAACTACTGAACACATTCAGGCATCCTATAAAAGGCAGCTGTGGTTGCTAATTTTTGCTAATTTGTGTCATAGTGCCACAGTCTATCTTTTATGCAATACCTCAGAGAATTTGTCTCTGAGGTAGAATTTGTGTCTGGAAGTAGGAGTTCAGTTCAATCAAAAACCTATCAGAGATCCAGCCCACATATCTTTCAAAAGCACCCTATCATCAATATATAACTTATAGTGAAGTTCTCCGAGCTGTGCTGCTGTGCAAGGACAAATCTGATGTTACACAATTTACAGAGACAGAGGAAAAGTGTTACTTTTTCACTGCCTTCTCTGTGAGGAGGAAATTCTGCTCCTTTTTTCTAAAGCTCGGTCTATATTTCAATTATTCAGTCTCTGAGTAAAATGCAACCCTGTGAGCAGAAATTACAGTTACAATTGTCCCCTCACAGATGAGTGCCTTTAGTGCTAGACCAAGAAATCATACTTTTTTCTCTCTTTTCTTTCTCAATAAATCTTGAATGGTTTTCAGCACAATATTACGGGATCACACTGACAGGGAACACAAGTCCCTCAGCATTCCACCAGGTTAATGCACTGCCTAAGTTTTTTCAGCATTTGGCTAGTGAACCATTGTCTCAAACTAGGAAATAAAATAGATATATACATCTTGAAAAGTTCTCTGAAATGTGGGGAACTGAATTCTGTATTCCCTTCCTTGCCTAAGCATCCCATCAAACACTGTATGACTGGAGGAATGAAATGTGAAGCTGAGTAATTGGGAGAGGATCTGCAATTAGAAGGGCAGGCTGAGATGGGGGTGCAGAAGAAAGGTGAGAACAGGGAAAAGTTTAGGATCCTAGTTTGGGGGACTGAGAAATGTAGTTTGAGAAGGTGCAAAGGTGAGCCTCTTCTGTGCCTCTGTAAGGTGGGGCATGGAGTTACAATTCTTGCTACTCTATCAGGTTTTCATGAACTGCGGGTGCCATTGGACACATCTGTAACTCCAACTACATTGAAGCTGCTACTAAGGGTTACTTAAGACTGTTGTTAAGACTGTCCTGAATTTGAAACACTGGTGTCTTATTGTGACTGATGGGCAGGACCATCGTTACTGCTCTTCTTGACACAGTTAAAAGGAAAAGAGCTGTTGAAGATCTTTCACGAGATCTTTCAGCTTCATTCTTGCCCTTCTGTGGGATCTGTGACACCTCCTCTGAACTGGACTCACATGACTTATCACCAAACAGCCTTCAGACTTATCCAGATCCTTGCACTAAGGAAGAAGAATCACAGGAAAAACATATTCTTTCTAATTCAACTGTAATTTGTTGTGTAACAAATCGTTCTGCAAATCATAACATCTCTAATTTCCCTGGGCTTTAAACAGGGTACAATAGGTATTATATTTTCCAAATACTTTGCCTTGATGGTGTCAGTGTACCTCACTCCACATGTTCTGTGTAGACATTTATACACCAGCATATTTATTCTCCAAAGCATCCTTAATATTCAATCTATTATTCTATATATTCTATATATGAAAGAGAAAGAATAATTGACAATAACTGAAAAATATTTAACATATCTTGTGAAGTTAAAGTAATCAGGGAATGTGAAAAATATCAATTATTATTATTTTTTTGTTAGATTCAAAGAACTGAAAAGTCTTAACAGTGGGCTTTACAATCTTTTACATACGTTTTCCTTCCATGGATATTCTAAAATTCTTTCTTAAATTCCTGTATAAAAAGAATCAGGTGAAGGAACAAAAGGGTTTACTTATACAATATTTTCAGTCTCATATGTAGAATTTCTGTTTTTTTCTTGTCTACTTTATGGGTTTTTTAATATATATTGGTATTTAATTGCTTAGATAAAGTTTAAAGCCCATATTTCAGCAATAGTTTCTGTTATTTGTAATTTGAACATACACAATATCTTTTTAAAAGTAGGCACACTCCCCAATTTCTGGAATATTAATAATAAAAAAATACATAATAGCTTGTAGCTAACGATTTAGATGAGATGTTGAAGAGGAATCTGAATATTCTGCAAAGTTTCTTCTGATGTTTATGGAGCTGGAACACATTAGAAAAATTATGGCCCACTTACAACAGATGATTGTATAGGGTTTTGTTGGAAAAGACAAGTAATGTCTCTGAAACAGACCACTCAATTTGAACAAAAAATGCACATTTTTCATGTCTAAATGAGATTATCCATTCAACTATAGCTCTGTGTATCCATGTGAGCCTTTTCAAATGTTATAATACTGAATCTTTTGAATGTTTTTGAATGTCTTTTGGTATGCTGAAATACCACTTCACAAATGTGACAGTTCTGTCGTTTCTGCTCTTCGCAGATGCCACATGTAATCCATTCCAGAAGAGGGTTCCCTCTCACTGGCACCAATGTTTGTTCTTTTTCCAGATTTTCAAGTTAAGCATTCAAAGAAGCTCAACCCAACCACATTTTAAAGACATCCTTGGCCCTGCAGTTACTCTTCTCTCCAGTGGGAAAGGGGTTATCATCCCAATGTCAGCATGGCCTGAATATGCAGCTGATTTCAAAATCACTTTAGGAGTGACCTAATGTGTGCAAGTCTTGATCCAAAGCCCCACGTTACACACAAGAGTGACTATAAGGATATTCGTATGCTGGGGTTTTTTTTAATAAATAGGAAGATAATAGCATAGTATAATGATGTCAACATTTTGCAGTAAAGAGAAAAAGAGTAAGTTATAGGATGGTGTGCTGTTCTAGACTGAGACTTTCTTGGAAAAAGGTTTTATTGATACAGAAGTGGAAAATACTTTTCATCTTTAAAAATAGTTACACCTTTCTGTGCCACTCTAGCCAAACTCAAATGCTGTTTTACTTTAGCAGTTCTAATGAATAGTGCAGCTACATATACCAAACAAAATCATCTACTTAAGCTATGACAGTTAATGTTCTGTCAAAAAAGAAAAAAAAAAAAAAGAAAAAAAAATTGCAACAGAGTAAAATCCCATCAAGCGTTTTGTTTCCAATCATGTTTTAATAACTCAAAATCTAGGTGAAGGCATTTAAAATATACAAGCTCCAATTCTACACCTTTAAACACAAGTGTACTGTAGAATATCTGGCACAATGCTAGTTAACCCTGAAGTGTGAGGGGAATCTCAGGAAGCAACTGTACTGTACTTTATGGTTGAAACATTTTTGTTTGTTGTCTTGACTTAAATACTATTTAAACTTATTGCTTAAATAAGCTTTAAAAATGTCCCGTTGTTTGTTTTGATGCTTAACAGTTTTTTAAGCTAATTTTGCAAACTGTTCTTTTTCTCACTACCATGTTGCAATTTGCAGTTCACCCTCCAGCTCAAGCTGCTACTTTGTTTACACCTCATCAAATTTCCTTTAATTCTCATCATCTCCTTCTCTGCTGATAAAGGCATCTCTCTTTTCCCCCACTGACTTGAAAACAGCTCAGTGGAAAGCAGTACATCTTGCAAAAGTTAATAATGAGAGTAAAATGATTTTGTAGTTTGATGTTTGGCATCATGGCAAATAAAAGGATTTCCAGCAGAGCTCCATCTAACCTTGTTTCCTCTTTAGAAAGAGATTTGCCTCGAACACTGATGTTGTCAGAAGTCTGCTCTCCTTATAGTTATATGGCAGAGCAGGATTCTCATTACAGCTATTATATGAAAAGAAAACTTTCATTTACTTCAGCTTACAGAATCAAACCTTAATTACTCAGTAAAATTTATGGGCTTGTGAAAGAGAGTACAATAGTTCTCCTGTAAACTGAAAGGCTAACTTAACTCTGCTGTAGGTAATAGAAAGAATACAGATGAGATCAAAGTGAAGTGAATCAGTCTATGAATATATTTTAAAGTCTGAAAAGCAGAACTGAGACCTTTTGCAATGCTCGGTGGATTTAACTTTGAAGATGTTTCTTCTGCTTATATGGGGAAGCCCTGTTTATATCACATGAAATCCCTGACTCCTTCCAAGTGGAAGGAGCAGCAATGCAAGCTCTGAGGGTGGCAATTTTCTGATGGCATGCTCTTTTCAGAGGATGTGGCTGGGCAGCAGTGGATGAGGCCATCGGCTGCCCTATCCTGAGCACTCCCCTCTGGAGGTGGTCTCACCTTCCCCCCTGTGGGGAAGATGAGCAAAAGCTGGACTCGAAGCTTTGAGAGGGCTGAGATGGAGCAGGCAGAGGAAGGGGGTCCTGAACATGTCAGCTGCTGCCAGCACTGCACCTGGAACTAACCGAGTAGGGAAGACTTGGGAGAGCAGGGAGATCTTCCAAGAAGCTAACCAGGTTTCTGAGCAACTTCTTTCTTCCAAGTACTTAGAACACACTCTATGGAGTTAGTATTACTTTTGTAGCTTATCTACATATATTTTCTTATTATTGCTCCTGGTCATAAAAAAAATTTCTTTAACCCCCCCGCCGTTTTATCTATATAAATAAAAACATTTTTAACATTAAAGCCTTGACGACAGCTTTGCTGTGCTCAGTATAACAAGTTTGTAACAAGCATTGACCTCAAAGGTCATAGCAACTTCAGAGTTCCATGACACAATGAATAAAATTAATATAAATCAGCTACAATGAAATGAATTTTACCCATGTTGAGAGGACTTATTGCTGCTCATCTTTAATTCAGTTGTACTCATCACAGAGGCAAAACATGCTAGTTTTGCTAAGTTGGGCCATAAAACAAGTGATTGGCTCAGTCATAGGAATCATCTGTAAAACTCAAGATATTTTGTGTAGCAATTGACTAGATTTAAGAATCTTTATTGCTGTTTTGTGCTTCTAATGCTATTAAAAAAACTTGCATTAAAAAAAAAAAAAAAAACAACAAAAAAAACCAAGACAACAAAAATGTAAGTTGTGAATGCTGTTTCTGTTTCCTGAAAGGAACAGGAACAGGATCCACAACGTTTTTTCCCTTATCTGTAAGCCAATCTGCAAGTGAATTATGACATGAAATCCCAATTGTATACTACGCAGTTGAACCCTAATATCATACACACAGCAGGTCACTGCAAGCTCAAACATACAGTTCCAACAGTTCACTTTTGGATCTCTCCTTTGCTTCCAATGACATTACCAAAAACAAGAAGGTCCAAAGACAAAAATAACCAGAGGCAAGGAATAAGCAACAACATCTGGAAAGATTCAGGATAAGATTAGGCAGTTATATGAATAATCAAAAAATCACAGAATCACAGAATACATTGAGTTGGAAGGAACCCACAAGGATCACTGAATCCAGCTCCTGGCTCTGCACAGAACCGTCTCCAAGAGTCACAGCTGTATTATAAGTATTATAGATATGTGGAAGATAAGAATTTCTTTGTGAGGAAAGGATGTTTTGATCCTCTCCTGCACCCATTGCCCTGACAAACTGCAATCCTGATGTGGTAGATGCAGATACTTTTACATGTTTGTATTCATATCACTACCTTTTACATTTTATTGTTTCTCAATAATACTTTATGTCATTTTTTTAATATATGAATTATTAGATCATATCTGAGGAATTGTTTCATGGTTTGGGAAAACCACTCCATTGATCCTTCTGTAATTTGCCTCAGTTTTAAAATTCTTTTACTTAATATCCTCACTAAACTGCTAGGTCTATCACAGAAAAAAGAATACAGCTTCAAATCTCCTCTGAGATTGTTCATCTGAAAATCTTACAATTTGCTATTGAAAAAATTTGTTCCTTGTACTAATATGTATATAAAAATGCATGCTCATGCAGACTGAATGCACAATTCCATGCTCTGCTTAGAAATAAGCCCTGAATTTTTCTGATTTCTGATGCACTTACAGAACTTATTCTTTGGTGCTTTTTACATGTCTTGCTAATTTTATGTAATATTGCTCCCTACTCTTTCCAATTTTATCTTTATGCATTTGTCCTATTCTTTTGCAAATTTATTCTTAGACATGTGCTGGTTTCCAGTATCCTGCAATTCCTTTCTGCTGTAGGAGTCTCTCTCAGTCTTTCTGCCTTTTTCTGACACCAGGCTTCTTTAGTGTTGCACTCTGAAGAGTCTTAGATATTACTTATACTGCAATATGTTCCTTAGATTACATTCCATACCTGAATTTGCTAAAGTCTGTTTATTGGAAGCCCAGTTTTCTCTCAATGCTTTTTTCACACTTTTTCCCTTCTTGGAAGGCTGTTCTCTGATCTTTTGTGATGATTTGCTTTCAAACTACCTTCTATATTCGAGTCTCCACCAGTTCTTTCCTATCAGTTAAATTCAGATCTAAAAATAGCTGCTTCACTAGTTTTCATTCTCCAAAACAAAGCATGTCTCCAGATTAACTATAAGAATCCTTCCTCCTGCTCTATTTTTCTTTCTTTTTTTTTTTTAATATTTGCTATGGTAAAACAGCTAAACCATGAAAACCATAAAAGAATATGTTCTTTTATGTTCTAAGTCAAAAGCTGTTTTCATGTAATGTAGAAAATCTGTTACAGTTTTCAATATACATAAACACAATTAAAAAACCCCAACACCTCACTCTTATTACAGCTAACATTCATAGATTATTATTTTTTCTTATGGAATACAAGTATCTTTTGAATTCTGTGTTATTTTATCAGTCTGTTAGTTTTGCAAGAAGGTTTTCAAGGTAGAGTATAATAATTTAAGCATGGTGGTATACCTAGAGTAGTATCATTTGTCTTCATTTATCACTTAATTTTGTTCCTGAATGATACATTCAAAATACATGAAAATATCATGTAAATTGTAAAGGCGTACAATGGCTCTTTCCAGTAAAACCCCGAAAGTCTTGTGATTATGATGTGTGTGTTTGGTCTCGCAAAAGAACCAAAATAGAGTGAATACTGCTGAAGTCAAATAAAGAAATAAAACTTGTCAGTAATCAGGAGAACAGCACAGCTGTCTCGCCTGTTTCTGGTATAATATAATAGTCAGAGTGAGAAAAGATGATATGCACCTGACATATCACACCTTGAACTAAAAAGAATTGTGCTTCTCTGAAACATAGAATGCATCCTTTACTGCTACTGTATTAAACGTCCTGACCTTTTCTTGGCAGTAAAATATTTTCCTTTTTTTTTCATTCCCAAATTTGCTGTAGAGCTTGTCCAAAGAGCTCATCTAAGTGAGAATAATATTCCCCAAAGACTTCAAATGATGAGAGGATCTTGCCCTTTGCTCTACAGCTATTCCTTCACAGTTATTGAGATACCCGTCCTCACTCTGTAAAACGGTTCTATTTTCTTGGATCAAAACCATCAATTTCTCTTATTCAGAACACTGATTTGCCTCAAGAAATACGGAGAGAAAAATCTGATTCTACTGTAATGTTACGTGGCTCAGAAAGAAACAAAAGTGCAAAGTGATCTCTAAGTAAAATGTGATATAGATCTGAATTTTTTTTTAATTTATTTTTTCTTATATTTTTGTCATCACATATGAAGCCATAATGACAAGGTAAAGAATAAAACAATACAGAAATTAAAAAAGGAAGGTACTGTTGCTAACATTTGGAGAATGTTAACAGTATGTTTACAATGGTTATATAGTTTTCCACCAAGAAAATTAAAATGTTCCTCATAAACCTTTTGATGCAATCATATGGCTCTATATTCTACCACTTACTTATTGCAATAACAATCCTAAATGGAGATGGGAATTTAAGCATATTTAAATTATTTATTATTTTGTTTAATGGAAAGGATGTGTTACAGAAAACACATTTGGTACCAGCATTTTTCAGCTTCCTGATTGCCTTCTGCTAAATTGATTCCCTGATAAAATTTAAAAGATATCATCTGCTGACAGATCATTACAGAAGAAAATCCTGAGTGCTCTCCCTACTTATGATTCAATTACATATTGTTGTGTAATTGTACATGGCCTTTCAATTAGTGCTTATACTGTTGTTAGGACTCTGAGTGCCATTGCTTGCTTTGAACATTGTAAATTATCTGTGAGAGTAAATTTGTAATGATCATTCAGAATTTATTGTAGGCAATTAGACTGTGAGCCAAGAAATTTCTTTCTTTCGTACAGATGAATCTTTACAGGGAAATTTTATATGTGGAACTCTTCCTTTTTTTTTTTTTTAATTTTCATTCACAGGTTTTAGGAGAAAATAGAATAGATAAAATCCTAGGTATTCTGTTTTTTTCTACAACACAAAATATCACTGCTCACTTCTTCCAGCACACCAATACAAATATCTGTTTCAAATCAGGGCCTATGCATAATAAGATGCTCAAGTTCTTGGTCTTCTCAGAGGTCTTTGCAATTAATCAGAAGCATCCACACAAATACAGCTATTGATAGCTCTCCTGATAAGGTTAAAAGAATAGGACTGGGAAACTCCACAAAACCCCCCCACAAAATAATACATGGAAGAGAAGAGAAGAGAAGAGAAGAGAAGAGAAGAGAAGAGAAGAGAAGAGAAGAGAAGAGAAGAGAAGAGAAGAGAAGAGAGAAGAGAAAGAGAAGATGCACTTGCCAGTGTTAAGCATATTTCTTAATTTGCTCTATTTTTCTTGCTAAAATGTTTAAGAGCTGAAGCAGAATCAGTGTGGAGTCTCCTTACATGAAATAGACTGATATTATAGCTGGAGATAATACCAATCACTGACATTATAGTTGGACCTGCCATATACATAAATCGAAGTTTCAGAGGCTTCAATATGAAATATTTGTGTATTATCATACTACAAATTCTAGTTTGTATTACATGCTGAACATATGTCTCTTTTTATTTCTTCTTTTTTTGTTTTTTAATTTTTTTTTCCCATCTGGCAGTTCATTCAAGACATCTGTCTTGCCCAGAAAAGCTGCTCAGAGTCTCTCATTGAAGGATTATTACCATAAGGCCAACAAAATGCAGTCTTTCTCTCATTTTTCTTCTGGAACAGTGATTTAGAAAAAAAGCCAAGCCCCTGCAGGTGACACAGACATATGATGAAGTGTGAGGAAAAGAAAGGAAAAGGGAAAGAGGGAGAACACAGAGAAGTGGTCTTAATGAAAGGGTTCTGCTTTGTACTGTCTCTGTGCTTGCATGGGCCCTCAGTCCATATGAAGAATTTAGTGATGGAATCACAAGCTGAGATAGGCACAGAGAGTATCCAGTTCATCTAATTCCTATATAGTGGGGTTTTCATGTCTGGTTCTTTTTAATTTTTCTCTGTTTTTTTTTTTTAATATATATCCACAGCTACTCAAAAGGAGGGTGAAGAGATGTTGGAACCACACTGTTCAGAGATACATAATGAAAGGAGAAGAAGCAATGGACATAATCTGAAAGCTGAAATTATGCCCTGTTATAGAGAAGAATATTTTTCTTTCTGTAGGTTGTCAAACAATGGAAAAAGTTCTCAGAGAATCTGTGTATGTTCCACCTTGAAGATATTCAAAACTCAACTGGACACTGCCCTGAGCACCCAAAAGTAGATTGGACTTTACATGTGATCCTGTGACTCTATATGTTTTGAGTAATTTGAAACAAATATTTCTAGGGTTGAGAATTCGAAACAAATATTTCTAGGGTTGAGAATTCATTTACTAAATCTGGCTTCTATGATTTTTCTTCTTTTTTGTCCAGGAAAAGATTAAGCTTTGGTGGTTTATCAGGTCAGATTTTTCCAAATACATAGTCTGAAATGAGTGATGGCTTAACACAAGTACCTCACATCCCACTATAATGCTAGATACCTTCACTTACACCTTTGTAATTTTGGATCTCCGTGGTATCCAAGGAAGAAGATGCCAGAGTTTAAGTCTACTAACACAGGGATGGCAAAATCTTCTCACCCACCTTGTTCGAATACTATTTTCAATACATTTAGGACCATCATACATCTACTGGTTAGATTTCTATCTCAGAGTGGGATATCCTAAAATTCGCACTGCTGCCGCCTTAAAATAAAAAGTCATACACCTGTGCCAGGCAGTTCTTGACAATGTTACCGTATAGGCCTGCCACTAATGCTTTTCAGTATGGATTACACAACTTTCTGGATTTCTAATAGGATTGATATTTAGTTTTGAGCATAGACAATTAGGTGTCATATAATTTATGGGTACTTTTGTATCTGTTTAATATCCAGAAACCTACATTCACTTGGTACAATATTAACTTGAAAGTGATGACTGGGTCTCTTTATTCCAATCTGTACAGAATATAGACAAATCAGTTTACCTTTCTCCTTCCTTCTTGTATTGATGTCAGGAGTTTTGCTTTCTTTTGAGTGAGCAAGCTTCATTAAGCTTTATCCTAAAGTGGTCATGCGTGCTATAACCCAAGAATTTAGTCCTCAGATTTATAAAGTTTTGCCGATTTCTTTCATAGTTAAGGATAAAAAATATACTGTTAATGTCTTTTTCAAACATAGATGAATTAATACCACATCAGATTTTTTTTCTTTTGGATGGAGTCAAAACCACAAGAATGTTAAAAGCCTTTTTTTTAAAAGATTGCAAATATTGATAGCACAATTCTCTAAACTGTGTTTTTTTTACTTTATATAATCAACCATTCATGCCTGAGCAGAAGAGAAAGGGAAATACCTGCCAGTTCAGTGGGAAGTACAGACCTTGTCTAGTCTCCAGAACTTCAACATAATTCGTATTGGCAAATGGATTCAAACCCATAAAATTTTCTTTAAAGCTGGCCTTTAAAGCCAGACTGGTTTCAAGGGTGTCAAAGCATTTTGATTTACATGAGTGGGCTTTCAGAGCAGACTGACACAGGTGCTGGTGAGTCAGGTTCCTAGGATCCCCCATAACATGTGCAGACTGTGGTCCCCAGGCTCCAAAGTGCCTCTAACAGCCCATGCTGCACACAGGAATTTTCCCCACTTTTCAGCTCCTCAGGCTGTACCATGGGCCCAGGTACAGGCACAATCCTATTTATCAGCCACATAAGTCTCAGCTGGGCATGTGTGTTCTGCTTGGATGTGTGACATTCTGTATCACCATTAACAGTTCTCAGTGCTGATTTTGAGCCTGAGTATTTTTTGTATCAATATATATATTTTATATGAATTATGGCTACAGCAACATCAGGGTGTTGTAAATTCTGCCTCTTCTTCTCCTAAGCAAGGTGAGGAGTGAAAACACTCATGATGTCTCTGGGCTTTTTTTATCTTGAAAAAGCTAGTAGACACAATTAACATGTCTAACACTCAGTTTCCCAATGGGAGGCTGATGTTGTAAGGTAATTAAAAAAGCCAGTGATCAAAAGCTGGAAAATATTTTTTGAGAGAATACACAGTGGTGTATGTCTTCTCTTCTTTATAGTTTTGAGTTTTCTTAAATTTAAGCTTATTATCTTTCCCGTTTAGAAATTGTAGTGGTGGTAATAGTAGCAATAGCACTAGTATTTGTATAACAGAATGTCCTAAAATAGTGATTCTAATGAAAAACGTCAAAAAAAAAGACAGTGTACATAATTGGGAACTGAATTGAATTTCTGTCCTTTCTCATTACACCTAGAAAGTAGAACCTAAAGCAATCTACCCTTCACATTCATTAGAATTAGGTAGTTGAAAAAAAAATGAAGTCTGTGCTTTTGGGTGTCACTCAAAGTAGGAGAGGGTGACTTCTCATTACCCATGAGAACAGCCTCAATGAACTCTCAAAAGAACAGTAAGATATGTTTACAAATCCACTTTTGATTTGCAAAGTAGATAAACATGTTCACAAGTGTTAACTCTCAGGAATAAAATTTTGTCCTCAGTAGAGGGCAACCCTCACTTTAATTTCAGTAAGACAGAATTTGTTTCTTACATAATTTATTATGATAATTTGTTTTATCAAATTAATTTGAATAAAGTGGACATGTTTTCTATGCAGGTTTCTGTGGTTTTATTACTTCCTTAATCACAAATTAAAATATTTCTTTCTACTTTTCTTCCTACTCAAGTTCAAGTCCATTAACCTTACTGAATTTACTGGATCTTGCTGAGTTTTAACAAAGTGAAATACAGCATTATAGAATTTTTTCTGGTATCCTTCAGGTTTTGCATAATTTCCTGACTTTTTTATTTCATGTCTAAATATGAAAACTAAATGGAAAACAGCTTTTTAAATCTTGACTCTTTAGTATAATTGGTTTAGTAATTTTTCAAGAAACCATTCACATTCAGCTCAACCAATTTATTGATCAAGACACTAATTAACTAGTAGATGAATGTAGTACTTGGCTCCTCTGCTCTCTTGTCCCCTACAATATGACAGCAGAAATACAGTTAAGTCCTTAATGTGCAATTAGCTGCTCAAGTTTATACCCTCTCTGAAGCCTACAGTTCACTAATACCCACAGATTTGCATAATTCCCACCTGCTTAATCTTTGAAAAGAGAAATACCAGTGACTTAAAATATCAATCACATAGGTCTTTTCTGGTAACTGCTTTGCCAGGTGGTACTTTAAAAGAAGAATATGGAAAATGACAGGGTGTACAAATCAGTCCCATTTGCTGTAAAAGGCATTTCTAGATACACAGGCTAATGAGTTCCCCAAAGAATCAGCTAGGCTAGAGGTCATAAGTTTAGCCAGTCCTAAACCTGAATAGCAAAGTATTATGGGAATTTGTTTCATTGATTAATATAAGCATCCACGATCTTGCTGTAAAACACATGCAAGGTAAAATCAGTATCTAAATAAAAGTATAAGATTGCTATTCACAGATTCCACCGAGAATCAGTGAGATATTACTTACAGATCCACAATTTTAGCTTCCAAAATTTCTAAGATGTTATTCAGCTGAAGTCAAACAAAGCCAACTGTGGGGAAAAATTTTAGAATGTATTCCCAGGTTGTTAGTCCCATACTTTGATAGCCACGATAGTTTCCTTCACTGAAACTATGCCTAGGTACAGAGTCACACATAAAACTATGTAAAAATGAAAGATAAAACTGTTATACAATCAAATAAAAAAAAGTACTAGTGTACACAAGGAAATCTTAAGATATAACAAGCAACCAAACTGAGCAAAAGCGTATCAAACATCCTAAATACAGGGAAAATAAAATATGGCTGTTTCCTTTCTCTGTCCCAGACTGTTTCCTTTTATTTACACACTCTCCTGTGTTTTTCCATATGGACTGTATAGCCAAATTAAAAACTTGAAATCAGTGCCTATTTTTTAAGTAGTTTTTCTTAACATGTTTAACCTGAAATGCTGATGGCATGGTTAATTGTTTTCTAACGACTCACTAGCACCGTCTTTAATTTTCTCTTTTGAAAAGTTGAACACATTTTTTAAAACTGGTAAGAACATTTTTATTTTCCCTATTCCCCACTAACTGCAGCACGTTCTGATTTTAATATACAAGTTATAATCTTGTGCTTCCATCTTGCAGTGTAGAGGCTGACTCAGCACACCCAAGGTGTAGCTGTTGCATTGCAGTCCTGGTTGAATGCTTAATGCACTCTTTCGTTATGCTGATAGGGTGATGAAGTATAAAGCTTGCACTGTGTAATTTCTCCATATGCTTCTAAGATCAACAGCTTAAGAAAAGAAATCCAACAGTTCTGTCTTTTGTAAGGTAACATAAGGCAGGTCATTCACAACATTTTCTAACGTACACTTTGAAAAAATGCCTGAAACTATGCTTATGGATTAAGCATAAATCCATAAATCTAGTGGTAGACCAGTAATGATAATTAAAAGAACTGAATAAGGTATTCATTGAATTAGAATAAAAATATAAAACCCTAAAAAACCTCAAACCCATTTTTACTCTGGGAGACATTTTAGGAACGTTTTAGGAACATAAACCAGTTATATAACAGTAACGCACTTTAGCAAAACCAAATCCAGAAGCGAATGCAACTTTTGGTTTGAACAATAAATAATTGAGGACTTAAAGTTGAAAATGTCAGGAATATCATCAGTATAATAACAAGAAATTTTAAAGTTTTAATTTTAAAATAAATATTTCTATTAAATAACCTAGTTCACACACTATGTATTGCAGTCGTACTAAAATGTGGCCCCAAAAGGGGCATTCATCCCTTCTTTGATCAAAACTGGGCTTTAAAACACTAATGTTTGAGACTGTTTGACTGCACAAAAGAAATGAGATATTCATTCACAGGTTTTGATGGACTGAATCTTTTACCAGCCTTTCAAAAACAGAATGAATTGTAGATTATTTCAAATATTTCCCTGGAATGTGTGAGGATTATAGCTGCGTAAGGATCTTTACACAAGCAAAGACACTCCTTACTGACAGTTTAGCTGTAAAACAGTGATGGTGTTATTTCTTATTTTATGATTATGATAAGATGAATTACATAACATAGAAAGAAATCATTGAACTTTGAAGGACCTGAATTTTTTGTTCAGAATCAGACTAAAACCAAATGAACCAAAAAAGAATTCGGATGCTAAAGAATTATTTATGTGGAATTAGATATTTATCTGGACGGTGATGATAGTTTCAAGCTAATAAAAGGTTTTGTCTTCCGTTCAATCACTGTCTAATGAAAATGCAAAAATAATTCCTGAAGTACTGAAGAAACATCTTCAGCTGCTCAACAACATTAATTACTATGAATCATTCGGAAGTAGCTTAGTTTAGCAATCACTTCTTTATGCTAAAAACAACTTCTTAGAACAATGGACAACTATTGTTTGATGAACACTGTAGCAGTTGTTAGTCAAATCCCAGGGTTTGGAAAATCTTGTTTGCTTTTATTGTGTTTGCAATGAAAATAAGTATCTCCTGTTAGTAGATAAAGTCTTGGAGAACATGTGGATTGCAGGCTGGCTTTGTTAGGATACCACTAATAATTGAACTCTCTTAGTCAGGGTCCTAATTAAAAAAATAAATAATTTAAAAAAAAGAAATAGCGGGTGACCTTGAAATATTTTATATATTAAAAATTTTCATCCAATTACATTTAAGAATTGAAACATAAAATTAATCCCTTTGCAAAGTACATAGGGTCATAGAATGATCTGGGTTGTCAGGGACTGTAAAGATCATCTGCTTCCAACCTCCCACTAGACCACATTAATCAGAGCCCTGTCCAGCCTGGCCTTGACCATCTCCAGGATGGGGATCCCATGACCTCTCTGGGAAATCCATTCCACTGCTTCACCACCCTCACAGTAAAGAATTTCTTCCTAATATCTAACCTAAACCTACTCTCCTTCAGCTTAATATAATTCCCCCTTGTCCTATCCCTACATGTCCTGAAAAATCCTCCTCCAGGTTTCTGGTGAGCCCCCTTTAGGTACTGGGAGGCTGCTGTAAGGTGTCCCTAGAACCTTCTCTTCTCCAGGCTGAGCAACCCCAACTCTCGAATCTCACAGGAGAGGGGCTCCAGTGCTGGGATCATCTTCATGGCCTGTTCTGGACTTGCTCCAACAAGTCAATGTCTTTCTTGTGCTGGGGGCCCCAAACCTGTACACAGTGCTCCAGGAGGGTTCTCACAAGAACAGAGTAGAGAGGGCAATCCGCTCCCTCGAACTGGGGGTTGTGCCTGTTGTGATGCAGTCCAGGATGAGGTTGGCTTTCAGGCTGTGGGCATTTACTGATGAGTCACATTGAGTTTTCATCATCACTCCCAAGTCCTCCTCAATCACTTCCCCACCTGACCTACACCTGTGCTTGGGATTGCCCTGACCCAGGCACAGGACCTTGCACTTGGCCTTGTTGAATTTCATGAGGTTTTCACACAGCTATCCCCCTCCAATCCACCAAGGTCCCTCTGGATGGCATCCCTTCCCTCCAGCATGTTGGCTGTACCTCACAGCTTTGTGTCACTGGTAAACTTGCTGAGGCTATACCCAATCCCACTGTCCACAATGCCAACAAAGATGTTACAATGTGCCAGTCCCAATACTGACACCTGAGGAATGCCACTTGTCACCGGTTTCTACTTGGACATCAAGCCACTGACCATAACTCTTTGAGTGAGGCCATCCTGTTATTTTTTTACCCACAGAGTGGCCCACTCTCCAAGATCATGTCTCTCCAACTTAGAGACAAAGCTGTCACAGGGGACAATGTCAAATTCTTTACACTTTACATACCCACAGTAAGTAAAGTGACATTGTTTCCTTTGCCCTACAGGTGTTTTCCAAAATTACTCCACAAAGAATCTGGATGCATGGGTTGAACTATGTTGTGGCTTTTAAATGGCTACATTTAACATATATGAAATCTTGTCCTTGTTCTGTGGAGCTTTGTTTTGACCTTTTTTTTTTCCTGTGAAGTTTGGGCTACAGATTTATGCTAAAGAAATATTGTCTGTCCAGCCCAAACCTTTGTCTAGTCTAAAATCCACTCTTCATGGTTGTTACCAGATCACTAACAGGGTAACTTCTTCTGCTGTGCCTTCCTATCTTCTGATTATGAACTTCCTCGTCTGCAGGTTGCTGCCAGACCATCAATGGAAGTGCCTGTTTATACCTTGATGTTGAAAACAAACAGTAGCAGCGAGATCCAAGACAGAATTAGCATACTGTGAAAGAAAAACGGGGTTTGTTCTAAATATGCTGCTACATCCTTTCATTAAGTGTTAACTTTCTTTACAACATGAGAAGTTTCTTCCTTTTCCCTTTTTAGCATTTTTTTTTATGCCACTATTTAATTACATCTCCTCTAGGCTGAAATGTGGTTTTTTTCCCATGTAAAAATCATGTTGCACAGGTTTGATCATTCTACCTCCTTAGTCAAAATCTTAAAATATAGTCTTCAAATGATATAATTATAACTGCATATAATATTCAAAATACAGGAATACTATGTCATACTGATGTTCTTTATGTAATCCATAATAATTCACAGAATTCTATTTTCCATTTTTGTCTCTTCTAATGAGGGAGATGATGTTTTCAGAAAAAGATAACTGCAATTGCATTTTTATGTCTTTGCTAAATTCCTAATTTCTTTGAAGCCTGTCACTGTTTCTGAATACTTAACAATTTTCTCACCCAGTAGTGAAATGGCAAACAGATTGTATTGCTGCTGCATCTATCAATTTTGAATTCTGACTGGCACTTTATCTCTCAGACATGCTGCATTATCAAACCTTACTCTTGAGATTTAACTTTTCCAGAATATCTTCCTATCACCAACAAATTTTTATCTCACTTTTCAAAATTCTCCAAATCAATATGTAAAAAAACTCTCCTCATACCACAGATTCATACTAAGACCTTCCTTTGTGCAAGATACTTGTTAATTCTTACTTCCTCCCTTCTAACATTTAAGAGATTATTAATCCACAAAGGACTTTAAGAATATAACAACTTCTTTCAAGAAGTCAAATCAATTATGAAGCAAATTTTTGTCCTTTTAAACGCTGTGCTGTTTATTCCCAAATAGGTAAGATTTCTATTTTCTGCTCTTTAAAAAAAAAAATTAAAAATTATCTTCTTTGAGTTCTTCCGGAACAAATATATGACTTGTTAGCTTGTAGTTCCTGGCACCTTCTCTGGGCTTCTTCTGAAAACAAGGAAACAGAAAACCTGGAAAAGACACTTTCCACTCCTCCCCACAGAGTGGGAGATATTAAGAGAGATATTAGACAGTTCAGCATATTCCATGATACACCAATATACCATAACTAGATGTAGTATGTGACTTCAGAAGGCACTGCAATGATGAGACAGTGATTTCAGGCACAAGCTAGGCAGAGTTTAACCATACACCTTAGATGCAGAGAGCTGCATGTAGGCATGACTGACTGCTATAAACCTGAGCACATCTCCCATCATTTTTTGTTGTTCGTCTTATTTTTTCCAACTGAAGTGTATGAATCTTTCCATTTTTCTCATTTGGTGAGAAAGACAATTTTCAGAAAGATTTCTCACTTCTAATGACCTCCCTTGCCCTTGCCATATTCCTTCTGGACTTTCTCAAGTCTTTGTTTGATAGGTGGTATATATTCTTCAGAACATCCAGAACAGTGTCTTTAAGTACTCTTCGTTGTGTCTGCAGAGATTTTACTCTTTTAGCTGTTCTTCTTTCAGATTTTGAAAAACAAAATTCCCATGTAGCTCTCCTTTTTGTAGCTCCCTTTCCCCTTTATACCATGACAGCTTTTTTTCTTTCAGAGTCTTAAAAAAAAACTTTGCTAAAAACCTTTTGAAAAAGAACTGCATCATCTGAATCCTCAATACATCATATTTATCTATATATTTATTCATTAGAATGTTTGTTGTATTTTCTGTCAATTTGTCTGGTACAAAGGCCAAATTTACTTGGCTTTAGTTCTTAATAGCATCTTAGAAATCTGATAAAGAGCAATTCTGCCCTCTCCAGAACGACATTTTTATGGATTATTTGTGTTTGTGTCAGTATTCAATTTAGCCTTCAAAAGGCGATAAATCCATATCATATATTCCTCTTGGCTTGCACTGTACTGAACTCTAAATCCATATCCTGATCACAGAAATGTTTGCTAGTTACAAACCAGAAGTACACCCTTAATCTACTCTTATGTTCCTTGTTTGCATCAACCCTCAGTTAAGCAAAACTGATGGACCCAAAGCAGACTCAGAGAGTCAGAATTAGTACAACCCCTCTGACCTGTCTCTAACATATGCTTAGACACTGAGGTCAAAACTCTTTATCTTTCCTTGACGATTTCTTCTGAATCAAAAACTAATCATAATCCATTGGCCTCTACTTGACTGAATACAATTTCAGCCAAAGCTGTCATCTGCAGAATTAATTCTTGTTATTGGCCCATGCCTCGTCCAGTCTACTCTCCCACTTCATGATTTCTTTTTAATAATCTCTAGTCACTTAAACCTGATTAACCTCTAGTGTTGCAGTGAAGAATATATATGTTACTGTACTCTCATTCTTTTAGTTTAAACTAAAGAATTTTTATACTTTTCACTGCTTACTTTTCAAATATCAAACTTTTATATTTACATAACTTTACTATAATATCAGTGCCTTTTTTAACTTGAATCCTTCTTTCAACCCAATCATAAAAACCCCAAGACCTTTGGTCACCAAAGAGCCTGGAGACAGTATGTTACCCAACTATTGGTCTATTTTCCTCTCTAGAAAAACATTTTAATTTCTATTCTGCTGCAGGAAAATAAAAAGACTGAATACTGAAACATTTCAAAACAGGGGAAGAACATAGAATCATAGGTCAGCTACACACTGAGGTTTCTAAGGGCCCTTGACATTCTCTACTCCAATCCCATGCTTAAAGCAGAGATGTCTCTGAATTCGCACCAAGATGCTCAGGGCTTTGAATAATGAAAATTTCCAAGGGTGAAGATTCCATAACCTCTTTAAGAAACCCGTGTTAATACCAAGATATTCTTATAGTACTGGGTTTTATTCTCCCTTGTATCTTGTCAGAAGTTTCTCTGTTTCTATTTGTGACTAGTTTTCTCTTGTTTTCCCCCTGAGCACTTCAACACAAAGTTATCAGTATCCTTGATAATCCCCTCACAGACTGCAGCAGGTGTCTCTCAGCACCCCCACCCCTGCCCACAGAAGTTCTCTCCTCTCCAGCATGTGCCAGTCACGCTCACTCAGCCCCTGCTCACGGTGCACGTTCTCCAGTTCCTGACCATCTTGCTTGAGGGTTCCTCTCCACTGAGCTCACTCAAGTTCAGTTCCAGACACGGGAAGCACTGAGTAAAGGGGAATAATCCCTTCCCTCAATCCCTGTTGATATAGTCCAGTATGGTGTGCACATCACCAAATGTTTTTTGTTTTTTTCTCACAGAAGCAGGAATTGTTTGTGTAGGTGAGAGTTTTGCACACAGTTTCCACAATCTAGGATGGGAGATTGTACTGCTGTTACATATGACGTATTCGTTGTTATTTTAACAAGTACTTTAAAAGCTAGTCTTAAGAACAGAAATTGTATCTCAGATTTTCCTAATAGTGGACTGACACCTACACTAAATCATATGTTAGGTTTATAAATCATGTATCTCTAGAAATCATTTAACTAATTTCTAAGTTACGAACATGAGTTATAACTTTGTTACTCATTTATACATTGTTTGATGGTTTCCATAAATCATAAAACCTGATTGTGAAAAGTATTGAGTGATTAATAATGTTGCTACATTAATTTCAGATATGATGCAACTGTCTTTTGGTTTATGTAATAGATATCATATGATGTTTTATTATGACTTATGAAGTTTACTTTCCCCTAAGTCATTAAAGTATTCTGCTTTAACCCAGATTTTTACACCGTGAAGTCTGATTTGTTAATCCACTTTCCAAGATAGCTGTTCTCACATCTCTAATCGGATTTATAACTAACATATTCTGCTTACTTCAAGTCCTAGTAATAAGAAGAGAATAGGAATTACAGAAACATTTGAGCATATATTAACTAAAATGAATTAAGGAATCCTAATATTTATTGATTTATTTCCATCTGAAATTATGTCTAATCATGTTATATCACATTGTACCATAGCAGCTACATTGTGTATGGATCCACTTTACACTGGCCAGCTGAAACTGGTCTAGATTCCTTCTTCTGTTCATCAATTTATTAAATATTAGGTCACAGACTCAGTAATCAAAATGTATTATGGTATTTCAAGGCTTCCATTAATAGTTTCAGTAATAAAAATACTTAAAGTAGTGCATTTCCATTCCTTACCAACATTTCAGTTCAATTTATCTATAGAATTTTGTGCATGTGTATAAGTCCATATATGTACTTGTATAGTTTTCTTCTGTATTTTTAAAAGAAAATAGAAACAATTTAGCATTTAAACACCATGGCATAAGAATTTTAAACAAAATATACAATCTTGGAGCTGTTTATATGCGATGCAGTTTTAATGTTTTATTAATTTGTTTCATTGTGAAAATGAACCTCTAAATACTTACGTATTTTAGGATTCCATTTAAGATCTGCAATTTGTTGAAACTGAAACAATTTTTGCCTTTTTAAAAACAGTAATAAAGTGTATCTATTGAGAGCTAATAATGTCTACTCTGACACCCTCCTTGGTTTTGCTTGAATTTAATGCCAACAAATGTGGCAGCTATGCAAATTTTTAAAAGGCAAACATAATTTTTAAGTAAATGATCCTGCCTACACAGAATTTTAGAGTTTTTTCGAAATCTTATAGGGGTCTTTTTTGTGAATATAAAGACAATGAAGCATATTTAGTTTAATCCTTAAGTTCACTGTACTTGTACAAGCCTCTAAGTGTGTAAGAAACACAAACACAGATATGTTAATAAACAGCTAAAATATATTAAAAATATACTTAGCTTGTAAATCTCCAATAAAATATTCCGTGCAAGTATAAAATCAAATTTATGCCAACCCCACGGTTCACATCTTAAAAAAGTTTCTGCTTTATCTAAAACTATTAACTTTTTGCATCTCTGTAAGGATTTTCCAGTGCTGAAGTCTGTAATAACTTTTATCCATTTTCTAGGAGCATAAATAAGTAATATCACGACTATTTTAACAATGAGAAAATATAAAAAATCAGATTTCTCAGCATATCTTACTTTATTACATAAACATCAAAACAGTGGTTTAGATTAAGAAAAAACTGTTGGTGTGCATTTTTCAATTTATTTGAACATCTACCCACAATCTAATGCTTTATTACTGAAAATTCAGTTATGTAAAAATAAATATTTGCTGCAATAAACAGTAGTAGGTGCAGCCCAAAAAACACATCTTTGCTACTGCTAGGAAAAGGCCACAGGCTTTGGATGGACCTGACAGTGCAGGGTCTCAGGACCTGTCTGAGCTTGCCAAAACCTGAGCTGGTTTTCACTTCTTTTAGGAACTGATCAGTGGCCAGCTGACTGTTGCCCAGCCCGGGTTAGTTTAAGCTCTACAACTGCAAGATACAAGAAAGTTCTCAAGAACTCTGTTCATCACTGTGTGACAGACTGTTAGCTGATGCGGGGGGGAACCCTGAAACTTTTCATCTTTAGCTGGAAGCACTGAGAAGGAGGTAGACTCTGGGAAGAATTTCAAACTAAACCCAAGAGGACTCTGGATTGTGGAAAGAGGGAACACCACCAAGAACACATATGCCACCTGCCAGAGACCTCCTCCTCCTCCTCATGGATGTTGATGACTCCTCAGGAACACCTGCATCCTTTTGAGGAACCTCTGTCTTTTTTGAGGAATGAAGGTCCACCTTTGGTCCCTGAGGAGTCCATGAAGGATGAAGACAACACCTGCGAGGAAGGGCAGACAGCAGTTTTTCTCCTGTGTATCAATTTCAGCTGTATGGCCAGTGAGGCTATTTTTGTATTAATGGATTGATTTGGACTATCAGACTGCTAAAATATCAGTTGAACTAACAACAGTCTTGGCTCCCGTATGTTTATTGTGTTTTTTCTTTTGCCCGTAACATCATTTGGCATGTAACATATGCAGTCACACTGTAATCCTACATTCATGCACCTTTCCAGCAGATGGGGGAACATCATGTGCTCACAAGGCTTCAACAGACCAGGTTCTGCTGGGATCATCCATGTGGTGGGGTTCCCAATATTTTAGTGAGATCCACAGAAGTAAAGGAACTAGGGGCTCTCTTTAATCTCCTAAGAGCAGAAGATTCTACATATCATGTATGCAGTGATTTAAAATATTAGCTAGTCAAATAATATTTTTTAAACGTACTTTGACAAAGATAATTGATTCAGAGAAAAGTATACTTATCCACTCTAAATACGTTGATAACACATTAATTCATCCATCACCTTTTAATGCAAAAGTCTAATATTCATCAATGAAATAGCAACATTTTCAACCTGTGAGATGTTTCTTGTGCTGTGGATCCCAGGACTGGAACTATACCCCAGGCAAAGTCTCATAAGAGCAGGGCTGAGAGGGAGAATCACCTTCCTCAACCCCTTGGCCATGCTTATTTTTAAACAGTAATACAAGATTTTGGTAACCTCACTCTATTGGCTTTAACGGCAATTGTCTCTCCTCCCTACAACACATCAGTGCAAGAGTATTTGTAAGAAAAATCAGAAGCTTATCACTCTCTTCAGCTTCTCCCTCAGGTTCAGGGCTTGCAGACCCACATTTTCCAACTCCTATAACAGAGGTTCTGTTACTTGTGTACTGTTGTTTTCTCATGCAGCTCAAAAAAAAAAAAAAAAAAAAAAA